>CM073471.1:6390000-6990000 GCA_037074535.1 Gleditsia sinensis
ATTTAGGTTTTTTCTCTCCACACAAACCCATGTTGAAGACTGGAGCTTCTGTAGCTTGTTCTTCAATTTTGCAGCTATTATTTCTTTCTTCCGTACTCTGATCTTCAATGCTCAGAAAGCCAAGCTCTTCATCCTCCATTGATGGGTTCTCTTCCTGTGCTTGAAGTGGTGCCGAGTCTTCATTCCTGGAGTATGAGTAGGATGAATCAAGCTCAGGCACCGTGAACCCATCAACAAATGGGTATGCTGCTTGACTAGAGTAGGGACATTCAAATCTATGGTCTATTGGTGTTGGCAATGCAGCAAATGGTGGATTTAAGGAGGCTAAAGCTGGGTAATCATCAAAAGAATCAAAGCTCCAACCACTAGGGAGTAACTCGCTCAAGCCAGTGGAGAAAGTACTCCAAGTATCTCTCCTTGGAGCAAGTAATTCCTCCAGAAAACCAAGTTGAGTAAGCTCCATCTCTGTTTTGTTTTCCCTGTTCCTCTTCCCTTAGGAGGCGAAATGTGATCTAAACAGAGGAGGCTTAATAAAATGAAGCTGCACAAGTGGGAGGAATATGTTTAAATAATACTATAATTAGGGTCCATTCCTCATCAAAAGCCTATCATTTCAGAATGTATTTACTGTAAATCGTTTTGTGTAATAGCACCTAGAGATAGCCCAAGATCAAAATGGAATCTCCTTTTCCCTTTCTCTCTGTCTTTTTCTCTCTCACTCTCAAGGTGAATTAATGTCCTTTTCACCAAAATAATCACCCAGACAGAATTTGTATTCAATTCCCATGCCTTGAAAGCTTTGACCCACAAATCTGTCTTTACCGAAAATGGGTGGAGTTTGCATCATAGACTGTCAGGTACTTCTTCATTTTTAATGCAGCCCCTCACTCTCAGGTGTTCAGAAAAAATGCATCTCCCTCTCACACCATCAAATTTAACTTATTTCATATCTTAGTTTGTGTAATATTTATAGAAAACAATTTATACAAATAAGATTGCTCTACCTAGTTCTACCTATTTTTCTTTTGTTGAAATATAGTAATACTAGTGGCAGAAAAATATAGACAAAAAAACACTCACTAGTTGTCTGACAACCATTGCTATGTGGAAAAATCTTTCTAGAAAATGTTGCTTCAATTAGACCTTTGTAAAAATCAGTTTTAAAATTGGGTTGAACTTTAACTAGGCAGAATATAAAAAGAAACTAAACGGAAATAATAGATGTATTTAGAAATATGATAATGTGGTTATTTTCTGACATCGCTAGCAACCATTCTATGTTTGGTAATTTTCTTGTCATGTTACTTTATATTTTTAAGAGTTTCAATTAACATTGAGCCCAAATTTTCAACAAAATGTGCTTGTATTTTCATCAAAACTTCTGTCTTGTCTTCTTCCATTTTTTATTTATTTTATTTAATGGGGGTAGAGTTCAGAGAAATAAGTCAGAATTTATATTTAGTTAATAGTCTTCAATGTATCTTTACCCAATGAAATAGACGGTTCCAAAATTTAACAGTCTTTAATAATTTATCATTCCATCACAGGGAATGACGGATTATGCAAAATCATTATTAAGCAAAGATGAAGTTATTCACCCTCTCATGCTTCAAAGTTCGAACATTAATGGCAAATAGTTATAAATTAAACTTAACGACTTCCAAAATTTTCTCTTAATTAAATGCTGACAAGTTATTTCTGTGGATGGTATGTCCACATTGACCAAATAGCTTCAGCAAGTGATGTATAAATCATACTGTACGAGTGGTCTGCTGATTGAAACTCGTATCAAATTTTCTGTAGTTGATGTTTGTTTAGGGTCCAGACTATTATTATGAACTAGAAGTTGTCATATAAAGCTAAAGATGCTTGAGTGTCAATATCTTGTAGGATGCACCAGAATAGGCATTTGGCCCACCACTGAAAATCTATAGCGCAATGGCAATATCTGTATTTTATGGGCTTGCTTAAGTTTGCTTCACAACAATGGAGGAAAAAGAAGGACTACTGCATCAGTAGGTCTTAGCTGATGATCAAGTTATGCATTTAATGCGCCCACATTTCTTTCATTCTCCCCTCAGCATACTTTGCTAAATGCCATCCAAACACTTCTCACTCTCATCCCTCTTCAGAATCTAATTATGATCTATATTGAAAAAATAGAATCAAATTTTTTTATTATTGCAACTAAATAATAATGTTCATGTCGGCTTATAGGCATTTTAAATCAAACTTTTTTTGAAATTATAAATTAGCTATAGAACATGTCAAATGTAATAAAAAAAATTCTTTTGATGGATTTTTTTTAATATTATTATGATAAAGACTAATTCAATTTGAAAAAGTCAATAATTTTTCAGCTGACAAGTCTTTTGTACTGTGACGTTGGTGTGATAAACCAACAGTAGGCTACAGGCTACAACTTTAAAGCTAAATATAAGGAAACTCTAGAAAATGTATGTTGGTGTCGATGAAAATTTTGAGACTCGTACGTATACGTGCAGATAACACCAACGATTAATCATTGGGATTATTTTGAAAAACATACTTGGGGAATTATGAACGGAAATGACTTTTGGGGTGAATAATGGAATAAAACTCTATTGTACAAGAGATTTATTAATCCAAAAGTGATTTGGATTTCCTCTTCATTGGTACACGAATTATTATTATTCTTGAAGAGTGATCTAAAAAGTAGTATTAGATTTGGTGAAGTGGGACGCGTGTCCTAAGAAAGCACGGGGACAGGAGGCGAGACCCAATGACACGTGAATGTTTTCAAAAATATTAGAATTAGGAAGACAAGAATAGGTGGATGACTCATTCATGCCGATGTCGAAGAAATCATCATTTTCCGAATGCGCCAACTTTGTCAAGTGAGGAAGGAATAAGCCCTATTAGTATTAGTATTATTATCATCCCACTTTAATATTCATTTCCACTTTGTCCTCTTTAGTCTTTACCAGAAGCAATTAGCTTGCCCAGGTCTTGCATGTGATCTCTATTAATATATTAATTACAATATTATCATCTCTCCATTAATTATGATTAAAAATAAGGAAAAAAAAATTAGCTTTACCTCCTAAAATAAACTCTAATTACACTAAATAATATTTAAAACCATACAATATATATATATTTTATAAACTTTCATAACAAATGAAAATGTTGACAGATAAAAAAGTTTAACTTTTTCCTCCCGTAATAACACCTTTTAAAAAGGTGAAATACACTTTACTTACATAAAACTTATTCTAATTATAATTCTAGTACATGAAATTTAATATTGTTTAAAACGCCAGTCTTAAACTTAAATTCATAAATTTAGACCTAACACATTGTTAAAGCATGGATAATTAAATTAACAACCTATTATAAAATATAAATTATTAAAAATAAGATTAATATGTTGGGATTATGTTGGGATCTAAATTAAAATCTTAAACTTCGAATTATATATATGATGATTGAAACGTGAAAATTGAGAGAGAATGAAATCAGCCGGCTGCAATCCAAAAAAATAAAAAACAGCAGCAGACGGCGCCCCCAGTATTACCGTACTATTATTTTATTTATATCCTAATCCATCGCCTCGAAGCCACTTTTTGGCTTCAATTTTTGTCCATTTCTGTTTCTCTTCTTCCGACCCACCATTCATTATATATGCAAATTAATGTGAAGGATTCTTCAGCCCTCTTGCTTAATTTATTTAAGATTCTAGAAATATCATCCATTCTGATATCCAAATTTGAACGTAGATTTGCATTTTACATGCAATATGATCCTTCCCCTCCTGAATTTCATTTTCATGGGCTTATTAATTACTTAAATAGGCCACGAGAGAAGAACACGTATACTGCTTAAACATTATCACATATACATTTATTATATTAAAATTTTGTGTCATCATATTTTATCACCTTAAATGATCAATAAAATTATATGATAATATTTTTGGACAAAATTTGTTTTTCTATTATTTGGAATTAACATACATTCCTTTTTATTATACTATCGTATATATATCGATTCTCTATAGAATTTCTCTCGTTAAATTAATATTTATGATCCACAATTAACAAAATATATGAGTATGACTTTAATTAATTTATCGATCTTTAATTTGTAGAACTAAATTTACAATTGTGATGTTTGATTCTTTGAGATTGATGAGATTTGAAGCTACAAGATTTAATTTGTCTGTGGTGTGGGGGAATTAGTAAGGGGTGAGGATGCATGAATGATTGCTGTTGGGTTACATGCGCGTCAGATTGCATGTTCCTGAATCACGGGGTGGATCGATGAGGGTTTTTTCTCTCTCTTTTTGGGAGGTTAGGACTGGGCATGGTCTGCCATAAACGTCACACGAACTGTACGATCTGACCATCTCAGATGCCTAAAGTTAAACTGATCACAGTCGTTGGGACATGACTCTGGGAGTCTTTATCGGCCCCAGAAAACCAAGGCATCACAACCCGTTATGTATAATTATAAAGTGGAAAAGCCCCGTAGAAAGGCGCCATTTTTAACTACCATTCCAGTAGGGACGGCCTGTTCCTTCAGCTTCATATATATGGTAGCTGCCTCTCGATCTCTTCAAAGTTCAAAACAATTTGGTGTTCACCTCCCACTACTTCACAATTTCGGCAACCCAGTTCTATTTTAGTTGAACAACAATCTAGGTTGCTTGTGACCTTTCTGTATATTGCAAGAAATAGCTTCATCATTCCTTGACAGTATATTTTTTGTTTCTCTGACCCCCCGACCCTTTCTTTGACATGAAGCAAGTTTTTGAGAGAGGAACACGGTCATCAAGAAATAGAATATGCAATAGTATAATCAACATTTGAGGGTCAATAATGGATGTTCTGAGCTAACAACAAACGGATGGAGACAAGAGTTTGTGTCTATTTCAATTTCCTTAGCTGAATTTGCGGACTGAAAGATGTTCAGGTCGGATATCTTTGTTTGGTCGGTCTGCAATAAAATACTTCAATGTATACATATATGGACAATAGTATTTCTAGGCTTTCCGCTCACAAACGACCATATCATATGCAAAATGTTTGTATTTCAATCACTTGTAACGTAGCTATATCGGTAACAATCGAAAAACGTCTTCTTTCACTCTATATCCACACCAATTTGAATCTTCCAATCAAACAACGTCACGTGTCTATCACTCGGACATCTTAGAAAATGTCAAACATATATCATTGCTGACAAATTATATATATATATGTAAACCATAATTCGAGGTTATTTGAGTTTCTACACTAAACAAGGTAATGCCTTTAGCAATATTTTTATTTCATCAATGACTCCGTACAAAACAGCTTGTGAAAAAAAAAGTGCCTATTCAGGATTGGGCATTGTTAGAAAAATAATAATTTTAAAATTAAATGTTAAAAGATATAAATTGTTTAAAAAAGTACAATTTTTGAAAAAAATCATAATTTTTTTTAAATTATAATTTTATTAAAAAGTTATATCTGATCAAATATTTTTTTTATTATAAATAAAAATATGATAGATTAAAAAAAATTAAGAGATAAATTATTAATCACCCTCTTTTATTATCTTTTTTAAATTTTAAGTAATTCTACAAGAGATATTTTAAAATTTTTTGTCTATCTCTAAGTATTTAAGATAATTCTTAGAGGTGAATTATCATATATTCTGTAATAAATATAATGAGGCAAATATCATCTTTAAAAATTATTTTAAACACTTAAAAATTGACAAATAACAATTTTTAAAATCTCTTTTATAGAATTACTTGAAATTTTAAAAAAATTAACAGAGAAGGATAATTGATATATTTTTATAATTATTTTTTAATATATATAAAATTTTTATTTATAATAAAAATTTGATCAGATATCTTTTTAATAAAATTATAATTTTTTAAAAATATTATACTTTTTTAAATAATTATATTTTTTATAATTTAATTTTTAAACTATTTCTGATTAACTGGGTTAACCAAAATAAAAATTTTATAGACACGAGAGTAGCGCTTAAATGATTGGGAGTGAAAAATTAGATGCACAGTGATCGCTAATTTGTCTCTGTCTTGATATTTCGTTTCAGGAAATTGTATGATTTAATTATTTATTTATTGTTGAAGGTCTCCATTCAATATATATCCTCTTTTTTATTATTTTTAATTTCTTGCGTATTAGTTTTCATCAAAATTTTGAGGAGGAGATGACAAATCAAATGTCACACATCAGTGTACACAGAGAATATATAATTTAATACAAGTTATTTCCGAGTCGGTTAAGTAATTATTAGAGCATATAATAAGTCCTTGTAACTCTCAAAACGAAAGAAGGAAAAAGAGTAAATAAATAATGGCAGCGAGGTTAGCTGGACTAAAGAGAAACTAGCTGCGATGAAATGTTAGTGAGGCTATCAGAGTTTTATATGAAAATTAAGGCTTGCTAGCTAGCTAGCTAATGATGAGAAAAATATACGATCTAATTAATTTATATGCAACATCATCATTGTGGTGATCACTGCTAACCAAAAAGGAAGGTAGGAAAATGCCCGCCTTTTAATTAATTGAACTTATAAAGGCAAAACAAGTATATATATATATATATATATATATATAGAGGGAGAATTAATTAATAATTAACTGAGAGGATCGATCATCGATGTTCTAGAACTATTCTTTTCACCTTGTTCTTTTTGTGGCAACTGATGGCACAACTGGCCTGGCCGCTAGATGCTCCTAAAACTGGACGATGCTTTTCATCTAAGTTGCTTGGATCTAGTTAGGACTTTAATGCTGATCCAAAACTCTTCCCAGTGGCACATCAATTGACGTACTTGACTATGCTTGCTAAGAACCAACTTAGGTTTTGTATTTAGTTATCATTTTCACTTGTTTCTTTTGCAAAAATGGTGAGATTAAAGCTGGAATAAATCTCTCGTAATTGTCATTATCCAATATTAATCATAATCATGGCCTGGTAAGAAACTTTATAGGCTTATCTAGCTTTTAAAACCTACCGAGCTTTATGTGCAAGTCCATAGCACTGTTTACATCACTCACTTTATCAAATCTAATTGAAACTTCCATGTCCTTTTTTTGTTTAATTACTTTCACGCGTCACTCCCCAAATGAAACCCTAATCATCATTACTGTGAGCTTTGTCAAAATTCACATGCCATATTTCTTCTTAAAATTTTGAAAAAATGGGGATAATTCCATTCCACTAATTCTAAATGAGAGATCATTAGATTCCCTTAGCTTACTTGCATTTGCATCCAAGGCATGATTTTCTTCTGCAAGTAATATTGATCGCAATGAATTTAGACATAAGCTTCATAATTAGGTCACAGGTTAACTTATTCTCTAAATCTTCTCTGTGGTCCACTAAGTTTTAAATTGCAGTAAGTTCATGAATTAAAAGTTTAATGCGATTGTGATGGGTTGGTAACAGCAACATTATATTGGGATCATAATTGCAACTTCAAACTGCAATTTAATCCACTATATTAGTGTGAAGTTTGTAAGATAAGTTCATGTCATCGCTCAAAGAAAAATAGACGATAATTAATCATCTCCTTGCACCATATCTGATTGTAAGTGATTTGTTACTTCACATTTATTATTAGTATTATTATTAAGAGTGTTTTATTCTTTGTTTTTTTTTTATCTATTAATCCTAAATCTGATACTATCTTTTGTTTCTCTAACTATTGGTCAGCATGGCCGGCCCAAAGATAAAATCAGTGAAGTTAAAACTTGAAGCCTCAATTTTTTTTTATTACTTATTTGAACAATAATTTTAAAAATGTCTCATTTTTTAAATCTGCTTTAAGCCTTTATAAAATTTAGGAGGTGTTGGGCTGATAATGGTCAAACTGGGTCAAGATTTCTTGCAGCACAACTATGAAAGTTTTCCAAAAAAATAATAATCTAGAAGCACCCAAAAACGGGAGACCCAAATAAAATTTATTCATAAATTTTATGATTGGCATTTGGAAAAGAAAATATTTAAGCAGATGGGAGAATGAAGTTCCATTTGTCCATTGTTGTTTTGATCCCAGCAAAGGTTTTTGGTTTTTGGGTCTTTAGAAAAATATGAAGCAATCACATTCCCATCTTCAATCAAGGTGCTTGTAACAATTAGGTCATTTTAAAACCCATAAACAAATATTAATACCTAATGAAGATTGAAGCACCTTTGTGGCCCTTGTCTAATTTATTTATTTTTTGGGACCAGCGTGGCCCTTGTCTAATAGCTAACAAACTTTAGCAGCTTGCATCACAGTTTGAAATATCGTGGCCTTCTGTACCCTTAGAAGTAAGACCACCTTAAATTTGTTGTGGGTTGAGAGGAGCAGATCGACTAGGCTTCGTACTTGGTCTAAAAATATTTGGGCCACAAACTTAACTCAGAATTCGGGTGTTTGGGTAGTGGCCGAAGCCCAAATTAGAGCCAGGAAACAAGTCCCACTAGTGTTTTTGTTAAAAATTAAAACACGAAGATCTTATTTAGTAGATAAATTTAAATTGACGAAATAAAAATAAAATTTTTATTTTATCAGATGTAATATTTGATTGGTAAAATAAAATTATAATAAAATACACATTATCTTATATATAGTAATATAGATTGACTTTAAAAATTAATAAAAAATTAAAGAATTAAATGAAATGAGATTAAAAAAGTTTAAAATATCATTCTAAAATAAAATAAATAATTTTTAAATAATTTTTTAATATTATTAATATTTTTAATAAAATTTTTATATTATTAATTATTTTTAAATTTTATTTTTGTTTTTCTGTCAATTTTTTATTTTATTCTTATATTATTTAAATATCAAATATAAAAAAACTTATATTCATTTTTATGTCAAATTAACAGATATAACAGTATTTTATTATATTTTAAATTCTCATTGTCATTTCTACTTTTTTTTTTTAATCAACAACTAAACGAGACTCAAATTATGACTCAAATAAATCTTCGGAAAACAGTTCTCCTCTTTTCCCACTTTTTCCTCTAGCTTGTCCTAACAGCCACAACGCAAGTTCAAGGGAGAAGATTTCCTTGGCAGACCCCTTCTTTATTTATTTTTTATTTAGTTTAATTTATTAATTTGTAGTTTCTCTTTTTAGTTTTTTGTTTCAAATGAGTTTTTTTTATTTTGAATTTTTTTTCTTTTTAAAAAAATATTTTAGAGATTCAAAATTATATATATATATATATATATATATATATATATATATATATATATATATATATATATATATATATATTGAATTACAATTTTATGCTCAAATTTACAATTCTGATATTAGATCTTAGAAAAAAAAAATACTAAACCTACAATTTCAAATTGACAACTAAGTAAAAAAAATTTAAAAAGAGTTAATATTTAAAAAAGATTGCGATGTGTGTTATAATGTATATTTTTTATTGTATTAATTGTATATTTAAAATATTAAAATTTAATATTTATAAAGTGTTTTGATTATGTATTTCTTAATTATGGTACTTATTATTTTGTGTCTTTAAAAGCTACCAATGTATTCCTCTTTAATAGTAATTTTACACTTGTAAAAAAAAAAAAAAAGACCCAAATTGATCTCATTGTTACCTTGCCTGCATGACTGCATCTAAGTTACAACTCTTGTCAAAAATAAAATAAAATAGGTCATAGTTGGCGAAATTTTTTTCTAAAGTATAAATTGCAATTTAAAAATTAAAGTACAAAGTAAATAAATTTTTTTAATTTATATACAATAAATAAAATTAAATAATATCTGTCAATATTTGAAATTTTTTAACTAAAATTGTTGCATAAAATACACCCCGTCATAGTATACTACACTATACAAAAGTCAAATTCTACCTTCTCATGCCGCCTTGTATTATTATTGTTAGTAGAAAAATAAAATAATAATTTCTTAAAATTAATTATCCTATCAATTGATTTGTATAAAACTTTCTCTCTCGTTTTTATTTTTGTCATATAACCAAAGTTTGACTAGAAAAAAAAATAAAAAATAAAGATTGATAAATTTATCTAAGTGCAAATATATGTTGTCATTACCAAGTAATAAAAATATGCTAGTACAAAATATTAATTTTATAATAATTGATATTATTAATTACTGAATTTAAATTTATTTTTATCTCAATTCATATAGTGTGAATAGAAGTTGATTTATATTGTAAAACTAAAATAAAATAAAATAAAATAAAAAATAAACAAAAAAATTCAACCAATTAAAATTTTAGAGATTTTGATTTTATTATCAATAATTTATTTTATATTTATCTATTTATTTTATATATAAATTATAATTTTAATTATCAGTTATAATATTTTAAATTATTCATTAGTTCTACTTAAGGTCTAATAGTAATATTTTTAAAATTAAAATAAACAAATATTCATTAAGATATATAACTCATAATTAAAAATAATATAAATCATACAAGTATATTTTTAACTCTCAATAGTTAACTATAATGAATTAGATACATACATTTTTATTAGTCTTATTATAATTAATAAATCATGTAAACAATTAAAAATATTAAAAATAAAATAAAAAGTTCAATTTTAAAAAAATAATTCATTAAATAAATTAAATAAATAATATATAAGTTCGTAATTAAGTTACATTGTAACTAAAAAATAATTTAGTTTATAATAGAAGACATAAAAACAAAAAAGGAAAACTTAAAATTTGGAGATATATGATTTGTTTGATTTTATTTTTGTTTTTATTTTAAAAATTATATTTAAAAATTGTTACGTCAAATAAAAGTAAAAAAAAATTATTTGATAAATTATTTTAAAAATATGTTATTTTTTTTTGTATTTTTGTGTTTAGGAAATAAAAACTATTTTTTTTAATTTTAAAAATAACTTATTTTTAAAAATTGTTTATAAAATAATTATTAAATAAATTTTTTTATTTTGAAAATAAAAAATTAGTTAGCAAACATGCTCTGATTGATTGTGAGAGTATGAAGTCATCTCTTCTCTTTAAATTTGTAACCCAATAATTCTTTTTTAAAATTCAATAGATCTTTCAATTCCTCTTAAATTCTATTTTTAAAAACAAAGTTCATTGACTCCAATTTAAACATTATTTTTTATTATTTTATTTTTTTTAAAAATATATTATTATCATCAAAATTTAACATTTTAACACTAGATTTCTGAAAATTAAAAATACAAAAATTATATATATATATTTTTTTAATTTTTTATATTTTTTTTGAATCATCTCAATTAAAATTTAAATAAAAATTATATCAAAATTTAATAAACCAATGTTAAGATTATCAAAATCTGCTATTTTTACTAATTTTTTTTTTAAAATATTTCATACTTTCAACTACTTTTTTTTTATAAAAATGAATAAATAATCAAACATAATTTAAATAAAATTTACTAAAAAATTAATAAAATTATATATTAAGCTTACATAACGAGTAATTATATATTATTTAAAATAATGTATAAATTAAATTTTTAATAATTTAAATAAATTTATTTATTAAATATTTTTAATATAATTAAATAAATTAAATTTATTTGAGCCAACATACTCTGATACTATTTACATTAACTGCGGGTGCCCAGCCGCACACCCGTACCCCGCCTGAAATTTTTTTCTGAGAACTGAAGAGCTCGGGATGACATATCGACGGAGTTTCCTCTTCTTCCTCTTCCTTCAATTCCTGGAATTCTACCCATCCATTTCTAAACCAATAAGACTTTCGTCAAAGCCAGTTCCTGATTTTCCCTGTAAGCCACCCCATCAAAGTTCCTATCCATACTGCAACACTTCCCTTCCTACTTCAACCAGAGCTCAGTCCATCGTCTCCCTCCTCACCCTCCCAGAAAAGATTCAGCAACTCTCAAACAATGCTTCAGGCATCCCAAGACTCGGTATTCCCGCTTACCAGTGGTGGTCCGAATCGCTTCACGGGATTGCTTCCAATGGTCCTGGAGTGTCCTTCAATGGCACCATTCCCTCGGCTACAAGCTTCCCACAGGTAATTGTTACAGCTGCTTCCTTCAATAGGACGCTCTGGTTTTTGATTGGATCAGCCATTGCGGTCGAAGCTAGAGCTATGTACAACGTTGGGCAAGCTGGGTTGACTTTCTGGGCCCCAAATATTAACGTTTTCAGGGACCCCAGATGGGGGAGAGGCCAAGAAACTCCAGGAGAGGACCCAATGGTCGCTTCAGCTTATGCAATTGAGTTCGTGAGGGGCCTTCAAGTTGGAAACTGGAAAGGTGCTAATGAAATTAGAGATATGTTCGGTGAGAAAAGGGTGTTGAGTGATAATGGTGGGAGTGACGGACTTGTGGTCTCCGCATGCTGCAAACATTATACTGCTTATGACTTGGAGAAGTGGGGAGATTTTACTAGGTATAATTTCAACGCTGTGGTAAGATTTTCCTCTAGAACCTTAGCTAAATTTACCTGGTCTCGAATATTGTAATGTTAGCCAAAATGTTGTTGAGCGATCATCTCAAGGCTTCTGTTTGCAGGTTTCACAGCAAGATTTGGAGGACACTTATCAACCCCCATTTCGTAGTTGTATTCAACAAGGTAAAGCAAGTTGCTTAATGTGTTCCTACAACGAAGTAAATGGTGTTCCTGCTTGTGCTAGGGAGGATCTCTTGGGATTAGCTAGAACCGATTGGGGCTTTAAAGGGTAAAGCTTGGAAGGAGCTATAATTAGCATGATTAAAGAAATAAACTTTAATAGATTATCGGGATCGGAAATATAACTCTGTTTCCATTGGTGTCTTTGAGTTTAGGTATATCACCTCAGACTGTGACGCTGTGGCCACGGTTTATGAATATCAGAATTACACAAAATCCCCAGAGGATGCGGTTGCTGATGTTCTTAAAGCAGGTGTTTTCATATTGATAATAAACAAAAGCATTTCTTATTGAGTTCTTTTTAATTTTACTGGGTTGGAAAGATTCAGAGACTCACAATTCGTCAGTTGATTTATAGGCGTTGATATTAATTGTGGGACATATATGCTTCGAAATACTCAATCAGCTATCCAACAAGGAAAGGTGAGAGAGGAAGAGTTAGACAGAGCTCTTCTTAACCTTTTTTCCGTTCAATTGCGTCTTGGACTGTTTGATGGAGATCCCAGAAGAGGTCAGTTTGGAAACCTTGGGCCGCAGGATGTTTGTACCCCAGAGCACCAAGCACTGGCACTTGAAGCAGCAAGGGAGGGGATTGTGCTACTGAAGAATGATAGGAAGTTCCTTCCTTTGAATAAGAATGTTGTTACCACCTTAGCAGTTATCGGGCCACTGGCCACTACAGTCAACTTAAGCGGGGGCTACTCAGGTATTGGAAAATGCTATTTTTCCATCTTTGTTTTTTTATTTGTTATTTTGTTTTTAATTCTTTATTACTTTTTACCTTCACAGCTCAATTGTAGTTAGGCTATCCATTTTAGTAAACCCTACCATCACTCCCAATGGGATTTGAATATGGGACATTCAAGTTCAACTACCTAATATCCAGGGTGATGGTTACATTACGTACTGCCTATCATTCCTGAGCTCATGGTATATAATAAACATATTCAAAGAAATAGAAAAGGTTTAAGCTATGGGCCTATTTTCGTGAATTTAAAACTAGTTGCGATGTCAGAACAAAAACAACTGTTCATACTAGCTGGGTTACAATCAAAAGTGGCTACTGTGCATTTCTCAATCTCTTACCTAATGGCTTGTTGGTTATATGGCTTCTACTGACACTGATGAGAGGTTGCAATCCCATATCTCCTTACTCTGGAAACCATCTTTAAAACCATAGCTATTTTCTCAAAATTTTTCAAAGACCCTGAACATTCCTGTTGCTAAAATATTGATTGCGTGTTCAATAATGTAGGAACGCCCTGCACCTCAAAAAGCTTATATAAGGGGCTCAAGGGGTATGCAAAGAGGATATCATATGCTTCCGGTTGCCTTGATGTACCATGTGGTTCTGAGGCTGGTTTTTATGATGCTATTCACACTGCCGAAGAAGCTGATTTTGTTATTATAGTTGCTGGCCTTGATACAACACAAGAGAATGAGGATCTTGACCGAGTTAGTCTTCTCTTACCTGGGAAACAGGCATCTCTTGTATCCTCTGTTGCTGCTGCTAGTAAATGTCCAGTGATTCTAGTTCTTACTGGTGGAGGGCCCCTTGATGTCTCCTTTGCTGAAAGAAATCCACAAATTGCCAGTATTCTCTGGGTTGGATATCCTGGTGAAGCTGGTGGAAAAGCATTAGCAGAAATTATCTTTGGAGAGGCCAATCCAGGTTTGTGTATTTAAAAATGAATATGCTGCTAGCTTGAGAATTAAAGTATGATAGTTGATCATGCATATGAAGCTTTTAGAATGTAGTTAAGAAATTGAATTTAAAATATGCTATGTAATGTCTCTAAGGCATAATTTTAACTTTAAAAGTTGGTTTTTGTACAGCTGGAAGGCTACCAATGACGTGGTACCCGGAGTCATTCACCAATGTTCCTATGAATGACATGAACATGCGTGCTGATCCTACTCGTGGTTATCCAGGAAGGACCTACCGGTTTTATACTGGAAATAGAATATATGGATTTGGACACGGCTTAAGTTACAGTGCTTTCTCATACAAGTTCTTATCAGCGCCAAGTAAAATTGGTTTGTCAGGAGCTTTGAAGGATGATATATTAAGTCAAGTAGGGAAACAAGTTTATGTAGTTGATTATATTCCAGTTGATGAGATGCAAAATTGTAACTCATTGAGATTCTCAGTGAAAATTTCTATAATGAACCTTGGTGAGCTGGATGGAAGCCATGTCGTGATGTTGTTCTCTAGAGGCCCAGAAGTTTTAAAAGGCTCTCCAGAAACGCAGCTAATTGGATTCGTTCGTTTGCATACTACTTCTTATAAATCTAGTGAAACAAGCATTTTGGTGGATCCTTGTGAACACTTTAGCATTGCAGATGAGTATGGAAAAAGGATATTGCCCTTGGGTAATCACATTTTGAGCCTAGGTGATGTTGATCACATTGTTTCAATTGGAATTTATTGATGGCATTGGTATCTAACATGCCAGTACCAAATCATCTGTATTTGTTCACGTATTCTTTTTTTTTTTTTTTCTCTTTTTTATTTTATTTTCTTATTCATATCACATTGTTTCAGCTCAAACTTATAGATGTTGTCTAAAATTCTGAAACATCTGTATTTGTTCAATTGTTGTCGTTATTGCTACTGCGGCTGCTGCTAATTATTTTTTATGTTGAAGCATGACTGATATTACTAAGAGGAAATGGTAAGTACTATATGCAATCTAAGGTGCAACAACTTTTCAGTGAGCTTTTCCAGATTGTAGAGCCTAGCATTTGTTTGCCTAATTCTGTACTACATTGGATAAAGAACTCCACGACCCAATAGAAACTCATCCTGCAGCAATTGTTGAGTTGATATAGTGCTGGCAGATGGTTGTGGTGTTGCTTTTCATAACCGAAATAGTGTTGTGTAATGGGGAGCATAAACATTTTTATCAAATAAACAAGGGGTCATGAAGACCTGACTTTATGAAGCCTGTCAATGTACAAAGTTCCTATTTACTGTGGATTTATTTCATGTTTATGCATATCAATTCAAGAAACAAAGTAGCCAAGTCTTGAAGGAATTAGTTGTAGAATTTGTTCTTGATTATTTCTGTGATGCCTATGCCCCCAATACTAATAAGCTGACAGTTATTTGATGCCTTCCATCATAAGATTCTGCCAACCCAGTTTTACAATTTAGATACTTATTTTAGGAAGAATTATAATATGCAACGCCATGAACAATTGGATTAGGGATGGGTGATTTAAACTCAATTTTTTTTTTTGGAGTTGGATATGCAATGTGATTTTAAGTTGTTTGATTCCAACACCACCGATACTGATATCTTGACAGCTACTTAAATATTCAAAATTAATGATAAACTTTGTGGATACATCTTTCCTTTGTTGGGAATAGGAACTTCAGTAAAACATCTACTAGAAACTAGAGTGAAGAAGTCTAGGACACTTTAGATAGTAGTGAGAATATGTAGAAGAGCGTGAATGATTTTCAGCCCTAAGAGCCTCAGCTGGCCATTAGCCATTACAATACAGAGTGAGATCTATTATTAATTATTTACAAGCGCATTCCAAAACTCACCAACTGTTAAGAGGTGAAGTCTTGTTGTCTGTTAAATAGGAAAACTCTAGTTGTTGTACATGTCCTTGTGGTAAATATTTTCCAGGTGAAGCAAGGGGTAAAAATGAGACTCGAAAAAATTGATTCATTATGTATTGCTTAGCAATACTCAGATCCAAAAGCAACTATACATAAAGAAATGTTTAGTACTCTGCATTGCTGGTCATGATATAGTTTCATCTTTTCGCGATGCCCTTGTTCTGGAAAGCAACGTAGACACCCAAACCCGAACTTTGTAATTTGTACAGGGAATTTGCCAGACCTAAAGCGACCATTGTTTAGCCCCCGAGGTACCCTTTACCCCATAATAGGTTGTACAAAACGAGTGTTGCTATATGTTATCTTGTGCCTCTTTCGCTTTTGAATTTTGAATAGGGCTTTTCACGTGGGGTTACTTTGAGGTGCTAATATAAATATATAGTCTCTTCAAGATCACAATTCCGTGGTTGAAATTGCAAGTGTCCCTTTCATTGGTGACATATAGTTGTCTGACATATTCTTTTCTACTTACTAATATATTACGAATGGAAGGAAAATAAATCAGCGAGGAAAGAAATAAAACAAGAGGCAAACGTATAAATTTGAAATATTCTTTTATTTTATAAACTATGATCTCAATAAGATATTTAAGAAATTATCTCAATTCTTCAAAAAATTAACCTTAATCAGATGAGAGAATATTTTTTATATAAATAAAAAATTTTCTATTCATAATTTCTTTCTTTTTTTTATTTTTTTTATTCTCTTCTATTGAATTGAAACTAAATTCTTTTTGTTTTCTTAAAAAGGTTTCTTTATTTATTACTACAAATATTATCTTCGTGTTTTCTTTCTCATCTTATTCCAGCATTAGTTGTTCATCTTTATGCCTACGGAGAAATTAAATTATCAACTCTAACTTTAACTCCTCAAAGTTCTAATTCAAGTAATTGTTTTTTTAATAAATTAATTTGAGAAGTCTTAATGTACATGAATTTGGTTTCTCCCTCCTCTCTCAATAAAAAGAACTTTGCCTCGAAGACAAAGCACCGCTCAAAATTTCAATATAATGAGATGATGACCTTTTGATTTAAACTACGTGATATTTTTCAATATTAAAACATATCCAATGAAAATTTGGAAAGAAAACGACATGATTCAATTTTCATTCGCAAATGAATTTGAAATTTAAAATCAAATCTCTATCAATGCCCTTCATCCCCGGCTAGAAAAAGGCTTCACCATCTTTTTTGACTGCGTACGTACCCACGAGACGACGTTGCTGGGGATTTATCATCTCATCTATTACTGAGCAATAAATCCTCGTCAAAGTCTTTATTCTTCAGAGAACCAAACACAAGAAGCTACTCAGAATAGTAATTTTGGTCCGCATTACTAGTTATCCTGATGGTAAAGTCATTTTATCCAACACATGGGTCACGCTGAGCTGTACCACCCTCGAAGGATTATCATCATATCTACTTTTATTCCATTGCTTGGGGCACTCCATTATTTCTTACTTCCACCCCCTCTGTTAGGGAATATCTGTCAAGCACTTGTGCCCCACTGTGTGAGCCCGATCTACATACAATCAGCGGTGTGGTGGAGAGATTCAAACTTGCAAAATAAATAGAGGAGTAACTGAAACCTGAGTGTTTGAGATTTGGTGTCCTCCCTCACTCAAATACTCCATAATCTGTAGTTTCAGTGTGACAAACTTTGTTCGTTGTGCTGTGTTCGGCAGATATGAGTGACCCCAAGTATGCTTATCCCTACCCTCCTCCACCACAAGGTACCCCTCCTTTCCTCCTAATAATCTTCGTATTTCTTCTTTTGATTCAGTCGTTGTAGGTATAAACTTCATTGAATTATTCCTTGTGGGGAATTCTGGTTAGGGTATTATCAAGGTCCTCCTGTGACGGCACCTCCCCAGTATGCTGCTCCACCACCCAGAAGAGAGCCTGGTTTCCTTGAGGGATGGTAAGTTCCCAACTTTCCATTAATATCCATCGTGTATGCGTTAGTGGTGTTATATAATAATTTGAGTATCACAAATTTTCTTTGTTTGTCCCAGTCTTGCAGCTTTGTGTTGCTGTTGCCTCATAGACGAGTGCTGCTGCGACCCTTCTATCATCCTAGTCAGTTGATAATATGTGCCTGTGGTGACTTTTAATTAAGCTAGAGTTTGTTTATGCTCGATCTTGGTCCTCTCCCACTTTCTTCAGTGATTCGATTTAGATTTGGGAATGTGGAAGACTGTTTTTTATGAAGTAGATCCCCTTGTTCTCCAATCCTCTGTTTCTTATGTTATCATTTTAACTGAATCGAAAGGACGATCTAATACTGTTGTTTGTTTTTTGGTACAGTCATCTTTTTTCTGGTACAGTCTAATGGTGATTTTTAGATACCATTTTGAATGCAAAACAACAACGGGGTAATCAATAACAACAGTCTTTCCAGAAGTTGAATTTTTGTCAATTACAAAATTCTTTTCGCTAGATCTTTCACATCCACGAAAAGACATTAAAATATTACTTAGTCTTTTCATATTAAAATAATCATCTACAACTTTTAGGTAAATAAACATCAAATACAGACATTGTGAGAATTAGAAAAGGTTTAGTCTTTGTCTAAATCAGAAAATGCTGGTCTTCAAATTACGGGTTCCAAAATGAAGCTGTCTGACGTTCCACCCAAGAAACTATTTGGTGTGCGGTAGTTGAACTGGTTGAGAATTAAGAAACAGAAAATGATCGGACAGCCGGGTATATACCAAATGCGGGCTTATAGCGATCTTATTTTGGTTGTAAGGTGATTTTTATATTTTAATTTTAGAGTTGGGAAAGATTACCGAACTGTAAATTTAAGATTTCTGAAAAATAAGAAGCATATCATCATTTTTATATGCAAGAAACCATCGTATTTTTATTATGAAAATGTTTCGAGGTTTTTTACGTCATTTCACAGCGACATTACATAATCGCGACGCCAGAATTTGTCCATTATCATCCAATACATTTTCATTTTTCCTTTTTGATCTTTTTTTAGTTATATACAGAGTAGCACGAAAGTGAGAATTTTTACGTCTTGGTTCTTTCTGTAACACACAATCCCCATACATCACGCAGCTACTGCTTCGTTCCCGAAGTTTGGCTTCCCGTTCTGTTGTTGATCAACGCCGCATTTACTATCCGTAAACCCACCGCCACATCCTCCACACCCTCCACCACAACCACCACCCCCGCACCCCCCACAGCCACCACTCTTCATCATACTTCCACAACCTCCGCCACAACCACCAGCGCCACAGCCGCCACAGCCACCACTCTTCATCATGCTTCCACAGCCTCCGCCACAACCACCGGCTCCGCAGCCGCCACAACCACCACTTTTCATCATACTTCCACAGCCTCCGCCACAACCACCTGCTCCGCAGCCACCACAGCCGCCACTCTTCACAGCGTATCCACAACCACGGCCTCCACCGGACAATCCAGTTTTTTCTGGTATCCCAGCGTCTTCACTAGTAACATTACAGCTCATGTCCACTCCATCTGCTGTTGTTGAATGGGTCAATTCTGCCCTTTGGTTTCCCTCATCTGGATCATTCACCTTTTCAGTTATGGAATCAATCTTCAAATCTTTACTTTTAGCAATGATGCTTTCATAGCCTTCCTTTTTCAATATATTAGAAGCAATAAAAGCCAGTATGATTCCAGGCAAGACCATCCACTTTTCCTTTGCCTAGGTTTCAAGAAGTAATTTAGAAGAAGATAAAGAAAAAAAAGAAGCTCAAATATATAAAGAAAACAACAATAGTAAAAGTTTACACACACACACACACACACACACACACATATAGCAGCAAGTCAAGCTAGGTACCTGGACAAATCCAGACCTCAAGTCAAGTAAAGCTACTGCTTTGCCATAGGGATATTCTGCGGAGAATTCAACTGCCGTTAAAACGTCCTTTTCAGTTCCCTGTTTCCCACCATATCTCGGTTCGTAATCCAGTTTCCTTCCGGGGAAAACTTTCACCTGTACAAAGAATCATATATAATATTTTTATGATGGTGAAGTTTCCCATATTTCAATTCTTATATATTCATCCTTAATAATCTAATATGCAGCTAATGATACGCATGCTGCCTAACTCATACATGTGCATGAAGATCCTAGAGCTCCTGTCATGGCAACTTATTATTATTTATATTCAATTCATACCATCCTTGTGCCGGTAACCTCAAAAAGAAGATCATCATCTCTACATTTGTTTGGAAGGTGAAACGACCAAAGATTGTCCATCACAGACCACCCATTTCCCACAAACTCTGCTAGAGTTCGTGTTTCACCGGACTTCATAAGGCCAGTAACCTCCTTTCCAGGGATCCAAGTATCCTTTGCCTTCTTCAAATCCCTGAAGTGCAATCAGAGAGAGGAAAGAGCATTAGTTCTTAATGATGGCAGTAAATCTTGCATAGAATATAGAAGATAAACTAGGTGGGACTCAACATATTTGACATACAGGGCATCAAGCGGTATAGATTGGCTGTTCCCTCACTGTATCATCATATGGAACAACTTGATTTAAGCAGATGATTCAGCTGACTTGGGTAAATTAAAATCTCAAGTTGTCATTGAATTATTGTAGGTCTATTTTCGTCCACAGGTAATTTATCCTCTCTATCTATAAGACGATGGTCTTACTTTGGCATCACAACTTTTAATCATAAATTGTGATTGAACACTGAAAATTGTACAGAAACAAAAAGAAAAAAGAAAAGAGAAACCTTATGAACTGTATCAGTAACTGGTCATAAGTCATAACATACAAAGATGAATTGAACAGAGAACCTCAACCAACATCAACATCCAGAGAACTACAACGACAATAGCCACTGCTATTGGCTTTTGAATTTTGATCACACATATATAAGTTTTTTTAAAGATTATACGAAATGACCTTTCCAGGACACAAAAACAAGCAGCAAAACAAGTCATATCTGATGTGAAAATTTTGGCAGGAATTTTCTAACTTAATTAAGATCAGGCAAAAAGTGCATAGAATGTACCTAATTTGAAGGCTGATGACCCTGGTTCCAGTTTCATCTGTAACATGAGTCCAGTTCTTGGAATGCTGAGGTCTAACAGGAAAGTTGAAGAAACATGAATTTTTGGAAAATGAACGAGATTGAGTCATTTCAAGCATATATGGAGCAGGAGCTGGGGCAGTAAATGAGATAGCTACTCGCAACAAGATTGGCTTGGAACTCATGGTACCAGAACTGGGCACCAGTTCCAACCATTTTTCCATGGAGAGTTTTGAAACTGGGTTAAGATAGTCTTGGATAGAGAATGAAGTAGAACCCAGTGTCTTTGATGGTCTTAAAGATAAGTTGGAAGAAGATTGTGATATGAGTTCAAAATGCAGCTCTCCTGTTGGTTCACACTGGAAAAATGCAACTTGTTTCTCTCCAGACTTTGATAAAATACTTAGTTTCCTTTTAGCATCAAAGAATACATCAGGCTGTGATTTGGTAAATAAAACAGCGAGACTTCCTTTATGTCCCTCTGGTAAGTTCTGAACCCCGACAAACTCCAAGAGAACCTGGAAAAATATTCGGGAGGCAAATACAAATCCAGTATAATAATTCAGGTTAGACTGCATATGCCAATTATAAATGGAGAATGGCCCTAGTACGGATTAAGTGAAACAGCTTACTAATACAAAATTCTCTTAATATGCAGCAAGACTTGTATAGTTATATTCCCATTTTCTTGTATATGTCTCAAATATGTGGCATGGACTTTATTTTATATGTTTGTGTTAAGAAAACATATAATTCAGGGATAAGGCTTATAACATGTAAGATATGGCATTTAAGAGGAGATCTGGAAGTACCTCCATGACTTTCCGTTCTTGAAGTTGAATCTCTTGTGGATGCTCATTGGAAGAAAGAACCTTCTCACAGATAATGTTAAATGAAGGTTTACTTGTGACAGGAGATGGTGTATTACCCCTATACATTGCCCCAGCCTTCCAATATCTAGTACCAAATGTCTCTTCCCACTGTTTGGTGGTTCCAGAAAACCCAACATCTAGCTTCTTTCCTTCTGTTCTGTCAGAGTCCATGTCATCATGTTCCAACACTTTTCCAAGTGCTTCATTGAGGTCTTTACAATAAGAAACTGGATATAACTGGTGAGAGTGCCAGATAAGGTCAATGTCATATGTAGGAACGCAAAAACGTTTTATACCCCTCTCCTTGTTTCTTTTGATTAGATACAAGAAGCCTTTATATCTGGCCACAGCTTCCTTGATAAAGACATCACTGTTCATGTGTGGTCTTGATACCTTTCACACAGAAGAAAATGGATATAAACTCCACCGAAAAGAAACAGTATTGTGTACTTGCCACACACAAGAAAAATATAATTGGTACAAGATTACCCAAAATTATTTAGTATCGAACTAAACCAGACAGACTAACAACTGGAAACAGTTCATTCAAGGGGCAACCATACGTCATTATGTATTAGTGTTAAAAAAGTATTTGGAGATTCTTCCACAAAACTAACATTGTTTGGAATGTAAATTTCTGACTTGACGATTCTTTTTAGACAAAAGTTGTGTTGAAAACCACAATAATCTATTTGACATCAGGAAAAATATAGGCAATCACCGAATAGATGAAAATGAAGCTGAGTCAGGTTGAATATCAAACATAATGGGCTTTGGCAAAGGGACGCAGAGAGCTTACAGACAAATTGTGATAGGTGCCAGGTACACCTTGATGGCTTAATTAATTTCCTTTAGTTATTTCAAGTTTTGAGTACGGATGACACAAAATTCATTGAATGTGACGTGTAAAATAGGAAAAATATTAATTCTCCATTACCTGGTAAAAGAATGGACTCTGCCTCTTAGCGGCCGAAACCAGATCATATTTGGTGTATTTTGTGAGTCTCAGAATCCTCTCAGAGATATCTTCTGACCCAACATTCATCAAATCAGCATTGTAGGGCTCATCAGGATACACTGTGTTCCAGATTTCTTCGGTTTGCCTCCCACTAATTCCTTGAACAGTTGAGACAACATCAAAGTTGTCAAGGATCCGCCCATAAAGTTCCTCGCAGTCAGATTTGTACCTCACCTGTGTAATAGAACCATATCCATGCTTAGCAACTCAACTCCATCAAACAAACAAAATTCAAAAGTCAGGGAACATAAATGTTTTCTGTTAAATAAGCCTACCGGATTGAGCCTGTGACAGTGCCAAACCCATTCACAATCAAGAGGAACTACCAAAGGCCCTTCAAAAATCCGAGACTCTGAATGTTTGGCAAGCAAGGGGAGCCAACAAGCATTATACCTAAATATTTGAAATTCAGGAAAAGAAATAAAGAAATAGAACTTCTGATCATAGATATAAGAAGCAAATATCCATGGAAGCCATCTCACAAGAACTACATGGCAAAGCTCTCATAGGAAAAATTGCACTATTGCTTTAAAAGAGAAAAGTTCATTAACTAGGAGGGTCAACACTGAGAACAAAAATGCATGACAAGATTAGAGCTTCCAGAGATACTTCCAGACATCATGAAACTAAACATGGCTGCTTGAAAGATGAGTTTAGTTGCTTACTTGCCTGTTGCCACAAAATAATTATTCTCTTTAAAGTACCAGAATTAATGATATCTCTACATGATGGACCAAATCTGGCATTTCATTCAGATAGCTCAAACCAACATAGATAGTTTCAGTCTTTCTCATCCATAAGAAAGGAATGCCAATACTAATCATAGTGTTCTTGGTTCACGATATCTAGTAATCGGAAACAGCATAAAGAATTGTTTTATTAAATCTTTTTACGTAGAGAATTTTGTTCAGAATTTGAAATTGATTGATCGGTTTTAATTGGGAATGAGCAATGTCTCTCCTATGAATATAAAGTAGAACTTTCTTTTAATAATAATAAAAAAATATTAATCAATCTTCCATATCATGTTCAGCAAAAGCACTAAACAAATAACTTATAGAATTTAGATGCATAAGAGACAGGTCCCTGGTAAAAGAACTGAAATCTAGAAACCATCGACAAAAATTGCATAATCGAGAAAATGAGGGGCAACGTTCTCCCAATCTTCCAAATACTGGACTCTGAAAACCAGATGTTTATAATTTATGTTTAGATTCGTAAAAGGGTAAATCCAAGCCAGAATTCTGTAACACAGAAAATACTCCACAGAAGGCTGACCTATAGATAGCCCTTTCAAGGGCAGGACCGTCATAGAGGGAACGATTCCTGTCAATAGCTGCCAGGAACTGAAGCTGCTGTTTTGCCACAGCTACAAGGTCCTCGCTTATTGCAATCTTTTGGGCCTCAATCCACTCAAACTCTTGCTCTGGTTCCATCTCTCAATTTCACCTGAGAAACACCCATCTTTCAGCAACTTCGCGATGTATAATGTATCTGTCACTCATAATTATCTACTTTCCTTTTTCTTTGGTCAGAATATAAAAATTAAAATTCATCAACAAGAAAACAATAAAATGTCAATACAAATTATTGGCAGCACAATTCATTTTCTATTCATCTTTCCCCAGCAATCTTAACTTAAAATCAACAAAAGCGATGTCTAACCAGAGAAGTAAGTCAATTTACAGAAAGGTCTACAAGATCTCAGATATAGGGGAAAACAATCCTCATCGGCAGCTCGGTCAACGAGAAAAACAGAAGACAAAACATATTCTTGTTCAAAACAAAAGCTTAAAACCCAAAACTCTAGAACGTACAGTTAAGCTCAAGTTACATCAAAGACAAATTCAGACATGAATATAAGCGTTACGATCCTCCATCCATTATATTAATAATAACATAAGCAATAAGAGGGTGTTGGGATTACCGAATAGCAGAAAGTGGTCGACGATGATCGGAAAACGCTGTTTAAGGTTTGGTTAAGAAGGAAGAAAACTAAATGGAAGGACAAAGGTCAAAGGTAATATCTTGGGTTGGATATTTATGGGGTCCTGCAGATCAAACATTGCACGTCATATTATGAAAAAGTACAAGGTACGCCGTGTGGCACTCTTAAATGTTGTACCAAAAACGCACCCTCTGTTTGAGTTAAAATACTTTTTACTGTTAGTTAGTTGGAGTTCATTTCCAGCTAGGATAGGTAGTTTAGTTTCAGTCAAGCTTTGGTTGACTGCTCCTTTATGTAAGTAGTGGCCTTGTATTCTGGTTAGACTATGAATAAAATTTCTCTTTTGCTACATTTTGTTACCCTCCCCAGATGGAAGCAGAGTAGAATGATGAAAGTGAAACTGATTCACGCTGGTGTGTTGTGTGAGAATTTGGATCCTTTAAAATCCCAATGGATTGTGTGAGAATAAGACTCAGAGAAGCACTACTTGCCTCTAAGTTCCTATTTTACCCCCTACATGGCCCAGGTTGAATTACTCTATGTAATTATGTGCTGAAATATGCATTGGCTGGTAAGATGTAAGTTGTAACTTGCAAGTTATGAATGCATCAGAAAATGGAAAGAAGGCGAGGAGGTGTTGGGCATAATTAGCAAAGGGTGGGTGTAACCATTTTCTGATACTAATTTTAGAAAAGTGGTTATCAATGATCACCCGAGCTTCATCTTGCTTTACCCTTACCCTTACTCTTGTACGATCAAGAAATGAAGCTGTACTGCAATGCTGACAATTCTTTTATTTTGAATATTTTATCAAAGAGAAGAAAAAATGGATTTGACAAAAATAAAAAAATAAAGGTTTTGTCTATATGCATTATCAAATGATAAGGACACGGGGACTATGAAAATAAATTCGTTGGAGGCATCGAATTCGATTTGTCAGGCTCAGGCAAACCAATTTGATTCAGTATTCTTAATTGGCTAATTTCAATACACTTACAATGTTAATCAGCAGACACTCGTTTCAAAGCCATGACTTGGAACTTTTTTAAGCAAAGAAATAATGTTTAATTCTTTGAACACTCAGCATTGAAAGTACAGCAGACACTCGTTTCAAAGCCATGACTTGGAACTTTTTTAAGCAAAGAAATAATGTTTAATTCTTTGAACACTCAGCATTGAAAGTACCGGCAATAAGATTTTCTGTGAAACTTCTTAGCTTCATATTAATTCATTAACAAAACAAATTAGTGCGTATAACAAATCAACTGCTGAAAGTCCGCAATGGGATTGACCTAGTAAAACGTAAATATCAACATCTCTGTATTTACAAGCTCTTCCAGTAGGTTGCGTTTGGAACAACTCATCCTAAATTTTTTTTCCCAATTGCAGTTATTAATGTTAAGAGATGATTTGGCTGAAGTATGGAGTCTTCATTTTCTTTTTCCTTTTGGAGTGTGGATAATTTATATAGGTTTGATAGGTATGGTCCAAGCTATGGTATATAATTTATGTAAACGTTCAGATGAAACACAAGTCCTGCAATGGAGGTTAATTTAATTTAAAATGTAATTTTCAGCCAATTCATGTCGAACAATTAGGCACCGATCGAACTCATAGGATTTCGAGGGGCTACCTGCTCTTTAGGGATTTCCTTCAGCCACTTAGTTTTCTAACTCTGAAATTTCAAGCGTTTGTGGTGTACATTGTAAAGCTATACATAATAAAAAAATATTAAAAATTAAAATATAATTGGTTCAGTTTGTTTGATTGAACATCGGATAGGGTAATGACTGAATATGTTACAATCACTCAGCACTATGTTACAGCTTCGAAACTCTTCATAATTTCTTATAAAAAACTAGCGGTCTCTCTTATATCCTAAATTTTTTTATTGTTATTTTAATGAATATTAGATATTTAATTTTGAAGATAAGTTCCTTCCAATTCAAAACTTCACTATTTAGTTGGAATTAAAAATGACAGACTTTTTGCCTCTTTACAAGAGTAATCATAACCAATTTTGTTAAAAGCTTGATCAATATTAATGGGAAATTGGGTCTACAGAAAAATCACTATATTAACAATTTATACGAATGTGTACCTGAGGAAATCTCATATGTTTCAATGGAGTAGAGGGACGAAGGTGGAAGAAGACGAAGGATTGGTCGGTTCTAAATTCTAATATTTTAAATCATATCATTATTAAATATACAAACTCCAGTAATCACCACCTAAACAAAAATAATAATATTTAACATATAATAAAACTAAACAAATATAATTATCTCTGGATTTCTTCTTTGAGCTCTAACTCATTCTCCGTCTCCTTCCTAGCTGCTGTAGTTTCTACATTCGAAGTCAAACCCTCATTTTGCAGGGTCTCCTTTCTCCAGACCCTCCATCCAATTAAGGCTTTTCTTGAAAATATCTTCAAATTTTTTTATGAGGAAACTATAGAAGGTTTTTTCAGTATGGTATTGAACAAGGTGCCATTATCTAAATCATCAAGAGACGAGAGTCTTGACTTATGAAATTCAGAAGAGGCATAGCAGTTGCTGGAAGATGAAAAGTTAGTTGGCATGGATTCAATTTTGAAAAACCCCATGCGGTAATTCAGATAGTGATGGAGCAATTGCATAATTGGATATTAAAACTTGTTTTGGTATCTGTCCTTTGCCTTTTTGTAATTATCAGATCATCTTCTGCAAGTGAAGGTTAGTAACTTGATATAAATGTTATAGATCATCATATATACATCATCCATTAATTTCTTGACAGCTATTTTCTTAAGAGTTTGTTGCCCGCATTCTGTATAATGATCTGAGTACATTAAATTTCCTCCTCAAAGAATGCTAGAGAAACATAAGAAGCGAGATATTTCAGACAGGAGATTGTCTAGACATTCTTAAACTAGTTGACACTACTATGTTGTCACAAAGTGTATGATCTGTAAACATATGATCTCTGCAGGATTTGTGAGCATAGCGTGCTGTGCTGATTCAAGTTATACAGATCCACAGACCAACTTGAAGTACATATCAGATTACAATTGGTTTCCAGATAGAACAAGCTGCAAACGCTTTACCAATGAAAGTGCTCGAGTGTTTGATATAGATAGGGGAAAGAGATGTTACAACTTGCCAACAATTAAGGACCAAGTATATCTGTTAAGGGGCACATTTCCGTTTGACAATTTACTTACTAATTCTAGGGATTCTTCCTTTGATGTTTCAATTGGTGTGACACCATTAGGTGCAGTAAAACCAGTCCAGGACTTCGAAATTATTGAGGGAATCTTCAGAGCTACTAAGAACTACATAGACTTCTGCTTAGTAGAGAAGGAGGAGGGGAAACCTTATATTTCTCGGGTTGAATTAAGGCCATCGCATGAAAAGTACTTGCAGGGTCTCCCTTCTAGTGTTATAAAAGTGATCAACAGAAATAATCTAGGAGGCACAGGAAATGACATCAGGTATGTAATCTATTTTCTGCTTTTGTAAAACCTAATTCAAGCAAGAGGATTGTGAAAAAAATTTCCACTTTAGGTGAACTATCACATATTATGAAGGATAGTTATAAAAAAAGAAAATTACACAGTGACTCTAAATTTAGTTGAAGTTTGTTTTCGGGTTCTTCTGATCTGTTGTGTTTTGAGGGAGAAAGGAAGTTAGGTCTAGTGGGAGAAAGTGAGAAAAAAGAGAGAGATTTAAGACTTTCTAATAGATGCTATGCTGAAGCTTGGGGAGCGTCTCCACAGGAGAAGCTTATGAAGAAATGCTAGAGAGTGTCTTATTATAAACATAGTACTCATAAATATCTTAAATTCAGTCTAAATCGTTACTTTTCTTAACGCTTGAGGCAAATATGCAGATAATTTAATAACAATATAAATGATGAATAACGCTTAAAATTATATTAATGTAGGAGCCAACAATAATGGTTTTTTTCTTCTTTTTTTCCAATTTTTATTCCCTGGAGAACCTAAAATACTAAGCTTTTTCAGAATGAATGCATCATGTCCTCGTCAACATTGTTTCTCAACTCATGATCTCAGGTTATGCTCAAACATGTTCTTATGACTCTTGGAAATAAACATTCAGAAATGCATGAAAAAAACTAATTCAGAATATTGCTTGGGCTCCTTGGTCTGTGTCTACAGTATACAACTGTAAAAAATGAGAAAGATAGAGAAGAGTGGCTCATTGTACTGGGGTATATGCTGATTTCAGGTACCCAATTGACCCAAATGACAGAATCTGGAAAGAAACTTCAAGTTCGTTATCAGCTTCCATATCATCATTCAATGCCAGCATTTCAGGCCACGATGCTAATGTGACTCCTCCACTTCCAGTCTTACAAACAGCTCTTACCCATCCCGAGCGATTGGAATTCGTTCACAATGGCCCCGAGACATGGAACAATGAATACCGTGTGTTTCTTTACTTCCTCGAATTAAGTGACACTCTTAGATCAGGCCAAAGGGTGTTTGACATCTATGTTAACAGTGAGATTAAAGAGGAGAGATTTGATATATTAGCTGGTGGGTCCAACTATAGATACACTGTTTTCAACGTTACTGCAAATGGGCCCCTCAATTTAACCTTTATCAAGGCATCTGGGTCTGAATATGGACCCCTTTGTAACGCATACGAGATCCTGCAGGTGTTTCCATGGATGGAAGAGACCAACCAAGTAGACAGTGAGTGTATTTGAAAGTCCCAAGTACATTGGGTTGGGGGAACGGGGAGTGTTTCCTCATTCATATCAATTCATTTTAGTCTGTACTTCGTCATCAAACTGTCTTATGAGCATCGTTTTTCTTTCTCCAGTGAAAGAAATGTGGAAGGTGACAGAAGAGTTAATGGTGCAAAACCACGGCAATAAAGCGCTGGAGAGTTGGAGTGGTGACCCATGTATTCTTTTTCCTTGGCAAGGGGTACAATGCGATCGTTTAGGTGGTTCACCTGTTATCACTAAGCTGTAAGACCTTCCATTTGTCTACTTAAAATGCTACCAATTAAATTAAAATGAAAATTTGTTTTCCATCCACCAAAATGTGCTTGTCATTACCAATCATTATCTGCGGCTAATAATTAATCATGTGTATTCAGGGATCTTTCTTCAAGTAATCTCAAAGGACCCATCCCTTCTGGAGTCACAGCGATGTCCGACTTAAAAATATTGTATTGCTCTCAAAGCTCCTTCTTTTCACTACCTAGTTGCCTTCATTTTGCGATTTTTTTTTTTGGGACGCTGTTTTTGATGCTTTGCTGTCATTATTTGATTGTGTAGGAACCTGAGTCACAATAGCTTCAACGGCAATGTTCCCCCATTTCCACCTTCCTCGTCGCTGACATCAGTGTAATTATCTGTTCTCGAGTTCAACTATGACTTACGGATGATACTGTTCGAGCTTTGACGATACTGTTATCTCTGCCATTGTTATAAGAAAACAATAAGCTAGCTGTGTCACTTCACCTTGGTACTCAAAAGTCCTTTTAGTTAAATTCGGGATGATATGCTTTAAGACTTTGTTCAATTTCTTTCTTTTTTCACTCAGATTCTAAATCACATGGTAACTCTCTCTGTTGCTAGTGTAAAAATATTACAGCCGAACTTTTACATGTCCATTAATTTACATTTATTGATCAGAGATCTGAGCTACAATGATCTCATGGGATCGCTTCCAGGGTCAATTACCTCACTGCCACATCTAAAATCCTTGTAAGAATTTTTTTTGGGGACATTCTGCTACATACAAGCTTGGAAGCTCCCAAAAGTCATTATAATTGTCACTATATTTAAATAAATCTGTCATAAACTGAGCTTGTATTTTCTTTCTTTCCAGATATTTTGGCTGCAATCGTCATATGAGCAACGAGGTTCCATCAAACTTGAATATTTCATTCAATACAGAGTATGAAGTATCCATTGTTTTAAAACAGGAAAGAAAGGAAGAAAAAAATTGATTTGATTGTTTTAAATTGATATTTCAGTTATGGAAGATGCACGTCTAAAGGATCAGGAATTTCACAACAACTCATCATTGGCACCGCCACATGTGGATCGCTCTTGCTTACTTTGGCTGTTGGATTTATTTTTGTTAGTCATTATAAGAAAAAAATAGTTCCCTGGGGAGGATTTGGTGGAAAGAAGTACCCAATGGCAACCAGTAAGTATATTATCTTCTCAGATATTTGACATCCTAGATCTCTCTGTACATTCTAAAATAAAGTTATTTTCTTTTGACTTAAAAAAGAAAAAATATAAACATCTTTATTGGTGTTCTACATTTTGTTATTTGACCAAAATTAAGGGGAAAAAAACCATGTCCTTATGATGCACATGAACAACTTCTATTCTTTGTGAGGAAAGATGCTTATTTTAGCATGTCAGGCTAGCTTGGTCCAAGTGCAAATATTGCATTGTGAAGTATATAACAATTCTACACAACATGCAGATGTAATTTTCTCTTTGCCCAGTAAAGACGATTTCTTCATGAAATCAGTATGTATTCAAACATTTACCCTGGATTATATAGAGGCTGTCACCGGGAAGTACAAAACTTTAATAGGTGAAGGAGGGTTTGGGTCTGTTTACAGGGGCATTCTAGATGATGGTCAAGAAGTGGCAGTGAAAGTCCGGTCGGCCACATCAACTCAGGGAACTCGAGAATTTGACAATGAGGTAATAGCTCTATTACTATTTAGCTATAAAAATTCCCATGATACTTTCTTAATTACATTTTTCCTCAGACAGATTTCTACATCATGCCGTCTAACTAGGTTACGATGCATCTTGCAGCTAAATCTGCTTTCTGCAATCTGGCATGAAAATCTGGTGCCTCTTCTCGGTTACTGTCGTGAAAATGATCAACAAATTCTCGTATATCCTTTCATGTCTAATGGCTCTTTACAGGATAGACTATATGGTAAATATCCCATAGTTTTTTAGCTGATATGTTTTGAGCCCATCATTTTCTAAAAGTCAGCTTAACAAACAGGGGAACCAGCAAAGAGAAAAGTATTAGACTGGCCAACCAGACTTTCTATTGCTCTGGGTGCAGCTCAAGGCAAGTAATTTCCATCTATAAGATATTGGGGACTGAACACTAGAATGTTGACGAGTTTTTTATGGAGCAGGTTTGACATATCTCCACACATTTGTGGGGCGTTCCATAATCCATAGGGATGTAAAATCAAGCAATATCCTTCTGGATCATAGCATGTGTGCTAAGGTAGCAGATTTTGGTTTCTCAAAGTATGCTCCTCAGGAAGGAGACAGTGTTTCTCTTGAAGTAAGAGGAACAGCTGGATATCTAGATCCCGAGTAAGTACATTTACTTTGAGGATTTTGTCTTAAACTTTGAGCAAATGATTAATTAACTTTCCATTAAAATCTCCGAATCCAAATCTTGTAGTCTTTATCATGAAAATAAAGCCTTTGTGCTTCCTCTTTTTTACCAAAAAAAAAAAGTTTTGTGCAATCATATGACAATATGACATCTCAAACTCTCCTATACACCATCCAAATTTTTTTTCATGCACCAAAGAATGCAGCTAAAACATAAACAAACTTTCGCAAAAGCTAATTCTTTCGAACATGCAGGTACTACACTACCCAGCAGTTATCTGCCAAGAGTGATATCTTTAGCTTTGGTGTGGTTCTACTAGAAATTGTGAGTGGTCGGGAACCTCTCAACATTCGTAGACCACGAAATGAGTGGAGCTTGGTTGAATGGGTATAGTCAAAGTTCTAAATTCTTTTTATACTCATGATGCTGCACTAGTAGGATACTTTTTTATCATCTGCTTTTTCTATACTATCTTGCAAACTAGATTATATCCAGTAGGCTCAACGAATCAACTATGCATGCAGGCTAAACCATTTGTAAGGGAGGCAAAGATAGATGAAATTGTAGATCCTGGCATCAAGGGAGGATACCATGCGGAGGCAATGTGGAGAGTGGTGGAAGTAGCACTCTCATGTACTGAACCCTTCTCAGCATATCGACCTAGCATGGCTGACATTGTGCGTCAGTTGGAGGATGCTCTCATTATAGAAAACAATGCATCTGAATTCATGAAGTCCATAGACAGCCTAGGAGGATCCAATCGCTACTCCATCGTAATAGAGAAAAGGGTGCTACCCCCAACTCTGTCTACAACAGAATCAACCATCACAAACCAAACCTTGTCCCTCCCACAGCCGTAAATGAGTGAAGAAATTATTTTGATTTGTTATTGACAAATATCACAAGACTATATGATAGAAGAAAATGATAACTGCTCAGATGCACTTTTTGAAACTCTATGCACTCTGAAGCTATAATGTCTCTGGCTCAACCTCCTTTTTTGCAGGTGAAAAGAAAACATGTGAGACCAAAAATGCAGATAAACAATATGGTATAGAAATTGGATAGCAAACTCCTTTACTATGTCTAAATTGGTTGCCCAAGTTAATTTGGTTGTGACTCAATGTTCCAACCGTTGATCTTCAACTAATCAACTCTTAAAACAATGCAGTAAAAAAAACTATAAATATCTCATTAGACAGGCATAGACTAGGAAAAGCTGGACGAACACCAAAATTCAATGGACAATTCTCAAAGTTTAACTTAAGAAATTCTAAGAGTATCTGTTTTCCCTTCTTTCCTATGTCTGGTTGGAAATGGGCGAATATACTATGATGGAGTGCATGTTTATTTTATTGTACTTTAAATACTAGTGGTAAAATAACAACCAGTCCCTGGCGTTAATATTCTTCCTAGGTTCATAGCATCAATGGTCCATGAAGGGGATCAATCTATTGAACCCAGGTCTAAGTTTAGCTTGTACTCTTATATATTAGGACGGTCATGAGGCTGTTTCATTAGCAGGCATTAGTCAAACTCAATCACTCAAGGGATCGAAGTTTAGGGCTGCATCAACTCCCTCAAAATGGTAAAGGCAAAAAAATCTTGTAGAGAAGCAAATGGAATGGGAATATTGCTAACACAACCAAAACAGAATAAATAATTCTTGAGAACTTTTTCAATCTCAAGGTCTTGTATACTTTAATGATGGGCAATTTACAGTGCATATTCAATCTTTACTTTTTGATGCTAAGTTACCCTGTTTTATGCACTACACCAGGTGTTTCTTCAATGGTGAACTATATGTCCTTAACAATAACCATCCTTAGATGATTATTATGAGAATGAGAGAGAAGATAAAACCAAAAGGAAAAGAAAACCTAGAGATACATATTCTCCAAGTTGTTTTGCATTATTTAATGACAAATGTTAAGCTTAGGATAGATCCTTTTATCAACAAAAATATGGCGGAATTGTCTGCCTCAGTATAGATTAAAAACTTAAACTTTGACTGTAATATATCATATTAGTGTGCTATCAGCTACTGTTGTCTAGATGAAGATGTTCAAATTCTGTCAACAATACGAGCTTCCTCTTTCCTATCTACAAAATGCAAGGAACAAAAGGTGAAAACACTAGATTAATTGAAGTCTTCTTTCCATAATTTTATTCTTCTTCTCGTCTCCATCTCCCCAAAACATTGATGAAGCAACTGCAATGGTTTGTATAGGCTTCATGATGCAAGTACTCATAGGAAAGCCCTTGCCATGACTATAACTAAGATGACCAATTTCGGTAGACCTCAGGTAATTAAGTCCGATATAAAAGGGAAACAAGGGTGACAAGAAGTACGGAGAATGTGAGAGACGTTTCAAGCTTACAATGCAAAGAATGTGTCATAAAAACATATGGCTACACTGGAACGGACCATGTTAAAGGCGTTGGTAGAGGACAAGTAAGCTAAAAATATGATAAGTATAACATCTTGATGTATTATGAGGATGGTTTTATTCCTAAATCACAATAAAAGGCTCAAATCCCTAAACATAGGACATAGAATATACTGATCCCAGGGAAGCTATATAACATCCAAAAAGTTTCCAGTCAAGAACTAGATTTACATCATAAACGATAATACTACTCAATTACTTCACTTTTGAATTGACTTACAGATCAAGACATCTGTTGAGATTTTCACATTATAGGTGGAGAGTGCTTACAGGCAAGCTGTAGTACAACATCATGATCCAGGCAAACATCATGTAGCGAAAAGAGAAGGGTTGGCAGATGCTGTGCTCACTTGAACTTCAAGGAGTTCTAGTCGACGCTCCAATACATCAAGCTTCTCATTCAATGATGCCAATTTACTCTTTGTTGTCGCCTCTGAATTAGTGAAACACAAACAAATGGGTATGAGAAGATGAACCCCAGAAAAAACAGATTAGGCAACAGAATATACATTGATGTCATATCACAGACTGAACAACAAGAGAAGTGGGGGAAAAAAATCAGATTTTTAAACCTCATTGGTTTGGTTCATTATGGTCCACCACTCGAGACATTAATAACATCGAAGCCAAAAGATAGACAGAATGGTTGCTTGGGAGGCCAATGTCCACTGAAAAAAAAAAATTCATTCTTCTTTGTTTGGGTAAAAGAGAAGGTAAAGGTAGTCTAAGCATAGATAATATTTGAGATTGAGCTCATATTCATGCCAATTTGTATCAGAAAGAAAGTACGAATAGAGATATTTAGATAAAGGTTTTATCGTTTAATCCACGAACATAGGAATTTTCATTGACGCAAGGATAAATAGTTATCAAAGTAATCTCATGGACAACCAAGGAGTCCCGGGAAAAATAAAATCATTCATGGCAGTAAAAAAAAAACTAAACTAAAATCGGTTGAAAATGATTGGAGTAACCAAAAAGACAAAAAAAAAAAAAGTATCTAGAGAAGCTTGAATAGCCTTTAGATACCCAGAAAGGTGAAGTTGGGAGAAAGAAAACTAGGAAAGCAAAAAGAGGGAGAAAGCAGGGATATACCGAATTGGACAAGGAAATCGAAGAGGCGACGAACATTGAGAGAAATGTGAGAGATGAATTCCCGGTTCTCCCAGTCAGCTTGTACCGCTATTCCCACATTTACTGCGTTTGTGATCCCTCCTGCACGAGCCATCTTCCAAATCTAACTGTTACCTATAATGCTGACGCCAGAGGAAGAAGGTGCCACAGTTCCTCTTTAGTTTTTTTCTTTGCATAGTATGCTGTAATTTTTTTCATTAAATACAGTGATATGCCGTTTTTTTTTTCTTTTTTTATGTCAATAAGAAGGGTAAGATTGGCATGACAAAAATAGGCGGAAGATGAGTTTAATGATGGATAGCGGTTAGTGACTACTCACCCCACCGCTGAAAAGAAAAAGAGAATTGATATGTGGTGAGACGAGTGAGTGGGGTTGACTTGTTAAATAGGTTACCAAAACCGAAAGAGAGATGCTAATATAATCTTCTAACTCATTTTTAAAAGAGGGAGTTAGAAGAAATTGCCATTGAGTCAAGGATTTGTTAACTTCTTATAACCCATCGTTTACTAATTAAAGCAAACCAAGTCTCTCCAAAAGAAGGACGAACATATTTGTATCTGGAAACAATTTTAGAATTCATACAACACCTTTTCTATCAAACTGTTTTCAAATGATATTCGTTATACTAGAGATCTCTCACCAAGGATCCACTTCATCGAAGCGTGAAGCCACGGTATCTGGGGAGTTAGAAATTTAGAATGTAGTTTTCACAATTAACTGTACGTAATTGTATATACATTCGGAGCTGCTGGTAAAAGAACGACGTTCTGACAAACTAGCTGCGTATTGAATCTATTGACATTGGCCAAGCTGAGAAATATTGCATCACAATACAACGTCTCTAGCTCTGCTAGATTTGGTAGGAATGAAAATCTGAGTTTTAGTTATCCACCAGAAAAAATGTAATACACTTCCAACATAATTTGCCGAATAAAAACTTATCTCCATCACAAGAACACTTAGAAGTGTACTCACTTAGTTCCCATTGCTATTGTGAGTGCACTTCTAACCGCTTCTTTTATGTAAATCATCCAAGGAGCTCTGCTTTGGAAATTTGGTATTTGAAGCCCTTAATGCATATATATTCTTTACATGCCATGTAGATACTGGTTATCGATCAATATTTTCAAGATTCATAAAAATAAAGGCTCTTTCTTGACTAAGATCCTTGATAGATTATCCTCCTCTTCCGCGTGTCAGGAAAACTGATTCCTTCGAATTGTTTGCGAATAGGCCCATTTAGTTAGTTACCTGCCACATAGCAGACTCAATAGCTAATAGGATTTTGTTTTCTAGACGATGACTGCATTGTAGTTGAGAAGCCCTTCAATTTTGTTCCTGATTGAGAAAATTCAACGGCAACCACGTTAGCTTGCTCTATCATCCTAGCAAGCACAAAGCAGCTGGTTAACAACATTTATACAATTAGTGTCCAGATAAAACAAGCACAGCATCTGGAAGATTTAGGAACCTTTGCTTTCTGCCTTGATTTCACTGCCAAATTTACTGCTGCATCAAAAAACTCTGCGACCTTAACAAAATCCTCCTCAACAAATCCCCTAGAAGTAAGAGCAGGGGTTCCTGAAATCCTCCAGACCTATCAACTATGAAATAAATGAGAGACTTTAAAGATATTAAAATCGCAGTATAAGCAATCAAAGCTGGTACCCATCCTGATGCCACCAGGAATCATAGCAGACACATCTCCAGGAACAGTGTTTTCATTAGCGGCAATATGAACTGATTCCAACACCACCTCGACTCTGGAGCCATCAATACCCCTTCACAAACAATTAAAATTCAGTGAGCACTTATAAATATAACGAGTAAAATCAACCTTCACTATGCAAAATAGAAATCATTTAGACATGAGGATTATGGCCAAAAGGACCACAATCAAAATAAAAAGCTGCAATGATACCTGGTCATAGTCAATGTATCCGGTGCTTTCATTCAATCTATACGGCATTGTTTCAAAAAAAATGGAGACTGCAGAAATCTTTTTGGTGTCAGTCTGCAAAGTGATAGTAGCACCGACATTATATATATCAGATAATTAAACAGAAGACATTATAGTACAAAGAGAGTTTATATTTCTGGAAAACAAAAGAAGTCAATACAGTTAAAACACTGCCAACAGTTACAATATTATTCCAATCAGACAGAAATAACAAAAATCAACAAGTCTACACTTTAAATAAAGACTCGAAACCATTTCTAGCAAATCTTGAGAAAAAAAGAAGACAATCATGACCAAAAAGCTGCATTATAGAGTTGATTATAAAAGGATATGCACGATAGAAGTTGAAAGTACCTGGTATCCATGAGAAAGATGACCATCGTGAGGAAGATCAAGCGCCATGGTTCTATCATGAGGTTTTAACATTGCAGTATAAACTTGAAAATTTGCAGGAGACCCAGATAGAGGCTGCACCTTCACTGTAATAGTGCAATTTAGGGGTAAAATGACTTGTAAGCAAACTTACCAACCTAATATTTAGAAGATTTTATTGAACGCTAAAATGCCCATGGGGGATCCCTTTTAAATTTTAACAAGTAAAGTCGATAAGAGACTTCAACTCATGAGATTGTTAGTTTAAATCCCCTTCACAGCATTTGTAGAATTATGTTGAACAAAGCAATATGGATCAAAAACAGTAATGGCACTCAAAGAATTGAAATGTATAAATGCATCTATATATCAACTAGGCAACTATTAACAGACAAAAAAAAAAAGACAAAAAGAATACTTATAATCTATAAAGCAGGAAAATGTATGGACTTCTATTTTTCCTTACTGATATGTGGGTCTATCGTGCTTACTGCTTACCTCCCCATTGTGCTGGATCCAACCGAAATGCTTCCAGGGCACGCTTCTGGCATAATGACTCTGCCATGTCAATATACTTTCAGAAAGAAAGATCCACAATCTTTGAACTGACCTCAATGGGGTACTCCAGGAAAAAAATTCCAAAATGCTAACCACTATACCATCGGCGTCCATGAATTATCCAGAGAAGCACACATAAAACTTGCGAGAATGACATTCTCATTTCCACCATATATATCTTGCACCAGGATATCCTTCACTGTATTTGTTAGTCATAACAGAGCCAAAAGCTTGCATTACAGAGACGGACGTGAAATTTTCTGAGGGAATTAATTCCAGCCCTTTGCCAAAACCAAGAAAAAAGAGAGTCAATCTATATGTACTAACTGTAAGAGGATATGCAAATTTTAATGAAGCCTAATCTGGGAAGTTGAATATCAACATTATATTTCCTCCTATATGTGCGAATGCATCATGTATCATCGCAACTGTGTTATAAATACTTGAATTGGGTTTATTACACGAACTCAAACAGGTGAAGAACTCGTTTGAAGTTTAATCTGCTGGCTTAACCTGTAAAGATACAGCCGTACAGGTTGATAGATTTAAATTGGTGCCGAATGGTATACCTTCCATTGTCTAGCTTTCTCAAGCCCAATTATGTCAGCAATGTCAGGATTAACAACCTCAAGTGGAGTGCTCAATTGCTTTGGCCACTGTAAAGGTAATATTTTCAAATTAACATCATAACTACTACATCAAATCCAGATTTTTGCATGACAGAATAATAAGTAGTGCTAGAAGTAATTTAAGTGAAACTACAATCCGCTTACCGTAACACCGAATTTCTCTTTCTCGTAGACAGCTTCATCAGGCAAAGAGGACTACACCATAATTTTTAAATTTTTAAATTTTAATTCTTTAAATTTTAAAAATCATAACTTTTAAATTTTAAAATCATAAACCCTAATTTTTTAATTTTAACTCTTAAATTTTAAATTTTAAACCCTAATACGTAAATTTTTAATTTTAACTCTTAAATTATAAATTTTAAAACTCTAAATAAAAAATCTTAATTTTTTTTAATCAAGAACAAATATTTTTTTATATTTATTATTATTATTATTATTATTTTTAAAAAAAATTATATTTTCAAAAATATTTTACATCAACTAAATATAAAAATAAAATTTTAATAATAATATAATAAATTATTTTTTTTAAAATAAAATATATTTTTTTAAATTTTTTATTTATTTTATTTTTAAGATTCTTTAATTTTCTTGAAAATAAAATATTTTAAAAATCTTACGCCACCCAAAGCTTTCCAACTGTTCCTCTCAAGATATTTTACCAATTTTTGTGCATATTTCTCGGAGGACGTCAACAAATAACTTTTCTGCATGGCTAGCCTCAAACTCAAAATATATTCAACACATAAATAATTATATAGTTATAAATTAGCGGAAGTGTTTTTTGGACAGATAAATTAACGGAACGTCTACTTTTATTTTTTCAAAATACAATCTATGTAGGGCCGTTTGATATGTTGGAATAGAATGAAATCTGAAATAAAAAATAAGATTCTATTATTTGATTTGATGGAATAGAGCATTCCATAAAATGCTCCATTTCATCATATGATAGAAAATGGACTCCTTCCAATAATAGATGAAATCCATGATTCCATCATAAAATAATACTAATTTCAAATTTTTTGTATTAAAATAATTTAATTTAATTATTAAAAAAATTAATTTAATTATATTTTATAAAAATTAATTTATAAGAATTTTTTTTAAAAAAATTTTATTTAAAAAAATTAATTTAATTATTTTATATTAAAATTAATTTAATCATTTTGTTTATCTTATATTTTTATTTTTTTAATTTCTATTAATCAAACAATAAAATATTACATTACCTAATTCTTTTCATCGCATATTAATCAAGGTAATGATATTCTATTCTCTTTTCTATTCCTTCTTCCTTTTTTCTTTTTATTCTATTGAAATTTATTCCAGTGTATCAAACGAATATTTGTTTTCCTTTTGTTAAAACCTGCATGGGCCCCATTCAAAATTAAGCCTCGAAGATGACCATAACGTTTGTTTTTTGGGACTAGCAAGTGCCCAGAACTCTTTTTTTTTTTGGAATGGCAAGTGCCCAGAACTCGAAGCGCCCATATAACCAAATTGGGCCTTTTCCCCATGTTGGGCTCACGGCTCAAACAAAAAACAGGCTTACTTTTCTTTTTCTCTAATTTATTTAACAATATAAATTAATCGTTATATTTCAATTAATGTAATTTTATAACCACTTTTTCAGTTTAATTTTGATCATTTCACGGTGTAAAAATAGTTATCTAATTTGGAGAATGTAACGTGGGTTTTGCATTCAGATGAAACTCAGGTGAAATGCTATTATCAGATTCTTTAATAAATATATAATATATTAATTTTGTTATAAATTAACATCACATTATTAAATCATTTATAAAAATTATTTCATATACGATAATACCCATAAGAAAGAGTATTTAATTTTTTCCCTTTCTCACCCCAACATGAGCCAAAGACTACACGAAGAAAACAGGCGAAGGTCGACTAAAAGATTTACCATATATTCGCTGGTTGCATGCATGTGGCCAAACACACTTTCTGTTCCTTTCTTCTGCTCAACATGTGGATCAGATTCCTGGCCCCAGATAGCCCTTCGCCTTGTCTACGTTGGTCATGAGTCATGACAAAACATATAATAATGTTATAACCAGTACCTTGAGTTTGAATAGCAAAACCTTAATCTCAAGGAGGTCACATTTCAAAAAAAATTGAGCATTGTAGTTTATAAAGCCGTTGCTACATAAATCTAAGCGACGCAATATAAACAAAGTTGTTTGGATGAGAATTGAGAAGTGAAAGGAATCCAAAGGGAAGCCAAGAGATTGCACCAAAACCAAGGGACTTAAATGTTTTGTAAACGACACTGTCATCTGCTTGGCCACTTTGTGAATTACAGAAACACGACAAGATTACCAAGTCCCCACATACAAAGTAGGTAGGTAGGTGTGGCCAGTGGAGCTGCGTTTGTACCAAAATGATCACATGCCCCAATCTTATAATTTATTGTTCTTTAAAGTTGGTGTCGTTTAATTTTTACTCTCTTGAATAAGTTAAATGGTTTGTTCAGAATGTTTTTCTAACTACGTACGTACATATACATTGTTTAGTTTGTGCGTGTTATCTCAATCTCTTTGAAGCTACTGGTTTGGTAAAGGAAATAATAGATCTAACTACTTGATTAGTTCATATCTTCCTTTCTCTTTCCATTCTTATTGTCCTCATTATTCAGAAAGGTGGATGCATGTCCTACTCAATCCCATTATCAAGCATGCAATAATTTTAGCGGTTCATTTACCCCTATATATATTGGTAAACTCAATAAATGGCTCATATATTGATCTGAGTTCAATACTCTATATATACCTGCAATTTTAGAGTTGTTTTCCTAGTTTAGATTATATATGGAAGTTAGTTAAATTCCCTTTCATAAATCCTTATCAATGAATCCAAAATAAAAATAAAATTCCCACACTAGCTAGTCATTTTATTTCTTCTCCTTTTTTCTTTTCAAATAAGGCTGAGTTAGATGGTTCTTTTGTCGCTTTCTAGCACTTTATGTTACTGAAGTAATATAATCATTAATCTTTCGTTCTGATCAAACAAAATTTTAACTAATAGAAATTCCCATTTTAATTAAGTTATATTTTAGTGATGTCTGCACGTCTCATATTTTCTATGGAAAGTTAAAGGGAATTCACAATATTTGTTCATGAGATTAACAAAAAGATTATGAAAGGAAACGCAAATTACGTAGCTATTTGTTACATTATTATTATTATTTTATATTTTTAAATATTTGAATAAAAAATATCACAATATTTAAAATTTTTATGTTTTGGACTTTTGATATAATAATTAGAAGATATCGAAGAAAGAATATATATAATAATGAAAGTGATAATTTGATTACATTAATAATTCAACAACGGTCACTACTCAATTGGTGTCATATCATATAAATGTTCCACTGCCTATGGAAATGGGGGCCGATCGACCTGTCTTGCTTAATTTTCAATTAATGTTGTGAACTCCAATTAGCCGAAAAGGACAAGTACGTAAGGATAAACAAAAACAAAATATACAGTTCAACCAGAATAAAAACGTTTCGCAGACAACATTTTGAAAGTAAGAAAGAAGAAATCCTACTCAATGCTCTACTGGTACTAGCTAGGAATGTTGACAGCTATAACCTCGTCCAACTCCATCATCTTTCATAAAATACACATCAATGAGAAGCTAAAGAAGCGTACCCACCTCAAAAAGAAAAAAAAGAAAAAAACTTTAGCATCACATATCTGTGTTCCAATGGAAAAGGATCTCACAGTGCAGCGATCCTCTTACTTCTCCGGCTGCAAGATGTCCCCGTCGTGCTTCCCGGTCCACGACGAATTTCAGTACTCTCGCATCCATTACTGCAACAACCCCAATAAGAGGGGTCGAAGGTGGAGAAATCTACTTAGAAAGTTCTTGCGGGATAGCAAGACCCAGCTCTATGGATCTAAGCCTACTATATCATTTCAATATGATCCTGTTAGCTACTCCCAGAATTTTGACGATGGCTCCCATCTCGACGAACCCAGACGCCTTTCCCAAGTAATTCAACGTGTTAGGTGGGAATCACATCACTAATACTCTTACCGATTTCCTTTGTGACTGTCTGTCTTGAATGGCTTTAGTTTTGAAAAAGGACGATCTTTGTGCTTTTCAATATGCGGTTAAACTGGATCTACAATCTTCATGTATATTCATTTGTACTAAATGCTATAGCTATAAGGGGATTATGCAATCTTTTAACTGCTGCCGTTTCTTTTTGGCTTGTGTGTTTGGGTAGCGATGCTGCACTTGGCCAGTTGGATTCTCATTGCAAAGTATGAATGCGTTCTTTACCAAGTAACATCACATAACGCTCACAACTTGTGGTGGGTGAGGTGCTGCTCTGGGTTCCCAGTTTCCCAAAAAATGGTTTAAAAAGGAGATAATTTTCAAAGGACCGCAATTTTGCATTATAATCAGTAATCACGCAGAACAGCGAACAGTGCAAATTCTCTGGCGATATAATTGGTACCACTCTCTCTGACGGCGAGGTTCTCATGAATTACCTTTGTATATTGAAGGGAAAATAATGTGAGTATGTGTGATAGGATTGCAAAATTGAGATGTTCCCTAGCATATTAGCTGTCTCCTTCATCATTTTGGTAACTGTGGCTGTGGGGTATCCCCTTATATGTATGTACAAATATAATGAACTTCTTAGTGGGTCTCTAGAATCATTCTATATGAATTCCCTTTGTGTTGTTTTTCTCCTCTCTCTTTTGGCCAGGATGCACCACCACTACGATTCCCTTTCTATTTTTGTACACCATAAATCAACAGTTATTTCATAAATTAGATGCTGTAATTAATGGGTGTAATTGGTGGAAGTCGATGAAAAAGTACAATTTTACGGTATTATTGAATTTTTAAATTAATATTATGAATTATAATTATAGACTGGCATAACTACAAGAAGTCCTTACCATTGTACGTTTTTATCTTCTTTTTCCTATACTTAGACAACAAAGTATAGAGTTGGAATAAATCCAACTCAGAGACCAATTCACAGGAGAAAAGTGAAAATCTGACCATCCAAGCACACTTTCAGCCAAAGTACGTAGCCAGCTGCTAAACACAAAGAAAGATAAATGATCACAAATATTCTAACTACTTAAATAATAGTGGCTAATGTGATATGCAAATATGGTGAATTAATTATGCTAAATATACAGTTCATATGGCATTTTAGTATTACTGTCACTTTCTCCCCAAGAAGGATTACTAATATATATATAAAACTATATAAAGTTTGGTTAATTAGATTAAAATATAATATATAATTAATATGTTCTCATTCGTAATTTGTGATTAATGTGTTGTGAAAATATATTTAATTATTTAAAATTTTTTAGCACCCATTTTATTAAGATTAATTATTCAGGATTAACATGTTAAATTATAATATAATAATAAATAATTTGAATAATTTATGTTGTCAAACAGCCAACAGGAAAAAGTATTAAGCAGTTAAAGTATTGTAGACTGTAGCATACTCGCATTCAACTTTACTTTTTATATATATAATTTTTTTGTGGCAAAAAACGAATATAAAGTTTAATAGAAGTGAGCAGCAGGATTCGAAACTGTGCAGGCGGAGTCCACATGATTCGTTCTCGTGGAAAAGCGTTGCCGTGGATTAAGTGGACGCTAAATGGAGTCGAATATCTCGCATATTTCAATTAAGAGAAAGGCACTCCTTCTCAAAATTACATACACTTTTTTAAAAAAAAAATTAAATTTATGTTAATCATTTTATTAGTTAATTGTTAATTTATATTACTGTTTTTTATTTTTTATTAAAATACTTTCATAAAAATTATATTTTAATAATATTTTAACAATATGTTTCTATAAATAAATCTCTTATAATATATAACTTTTATAAAATAATTTAATAAATGTGCTAAATAAATTATTTGTAAATATATTTTCAATTATTTGTAATGCAATCAAATTTTAATTTTAATTTTTTTAATATTATTTTTTGGATGATTTAATTTGCTAATATTATATTCATATTATTTATTTTTATAAAAATTATATTTTAACAGTACTTAATAATATTTTTATATAATTACACTTCTTAAAATATACAAATAATTATTACAAAATATTTTATATTTTTAAAATGTATGTCACAATAACTTTCATATAATTAAACGATAATATTATTAATTTTATACTTTTTTTAGATAAATCATTTAAATACAAATCATATTATTACTATTATGTGATAATTAACACAAAAATGTACAATTTTATTCATTTAAAAAACATGAAATTGATTTTGTTTTCGTATATAAACTATACAGATTATTTTTTATTGTTATTTTTGGAAAAAACAATATAAATATAATATTAGTAAATTAATAGTTAAAAATTTAATAAAATTTAATTATTGTTTGATATTCCTATGAAAAAATGTATACTTTTTTTTTTTACTTTAATTATCATATAATTTTAATTATTTTTTAAAAATTTATACTTTATATTTTTTAAATATATTTTAATGACTTTCATACAATTAAACGATATTATTATTATTTTTATACTTTTTTTAGATGAATCGTTTGAATACAGATTATATTATTATATAATAATTGAGATGAAAATGTACAATGTTTTTCATTTAAAAAAAATGAAATTGATTGTTTTTCATATATAAATTATGCAGATTATTTTTTTATTAATATTTTTAGAAAAAACAATATGAATGTAATGTTAATAAATTAATAGTTAAAAATTTAATATAATTTAATTATTATTTGATATTTTTATGAAAAAAATTATACTTTTTCTTACCTTAATTATCATATAATATTAATTATATTATCTGTATTCAAATAATTCATAATAAAAAAGTATAAAAATATTAAAATTTAAGTTTAATTATATTAAAATAATTAAAATATATTTAAAAATAAAGTGTTTAGTATATTTGTCAAACTATTTTATTTGTGTATTTTAATGGAAGAATTTATGTAAAAATATTATTAAAATAATGTTAAAATACAATTTCTAAGAGAGTAAGCAATTTTTGAAAATAGAGGAAATTGTTGTGTAATAAAAATAAAATATAGGAAAGAAGATAGTATTTTTTTCTTAAATTAATTAATTTTTACTCTACTGTTTATTAATATATTTATTATATGGTTATCTTATTTATTATAAAAATATACATAATTTTTTTTTAAAAAAGTACGAGTAAAAAATCAATACTTTTATTATATTATCATATCTTTTATTAATAACTATTTTTATATTTTTTATTAATATTTTTATTACACAATTCTCTCTCTATTATAAAAATATATATAATTTTTTTAAAATAAAAAATATTATAATTTAACTTAAATGTCTGAAATGCTTTTAATAAAATAAAAACAGATAAAAAAAATACATAATTCAAATATTAATTAATTTTTTTAATTTTTAATAAAATTTTTAAGTGAACAAAATTAATATTTTAATAGTTTAAACTATTTCATAACTATTTTGAAAAAAAATAATTGATATTAAAAAATAATAAATTAATTTTTTTTTTACAAAAACGTTATTTTATTTTTTTATTATAAAAAATATTTAAAATTTTTGAATTAAATTATAGTATATTTTTTATTTTTTCAAAAACAGTGTATATATATATATTTTATAATAGAAAAAAAAATAGTGTGATAAATGCATTAATTAAAATAGAGTAAAATTTATTATTTATTATTTTTATTTTTAAAAGAATTATATACTTTTAAAATAAGCGGAATAACAGCCGGGAGATGACAGTAACTTCCATTTAATTATTTTTAAAACAACCATATGGGTCACCGTTATTTTCATCCTCACCGTTATTTTCCCTCCCTTCCCTTGCCTTGATGTTGCAGAATCCGAATCACTCTGCAGATAAGAATCGGTTCTTCAACTATTCATGCTTTAGCTTTCCTTGATCTTCTTCTCATTTTTGTTTTCTCGCTTGCCTTTTTCTCTGTCAATTGCCTCAAACATCCTTTATAGATAAGACTTCTCATTGGTTCCTTCAAATTTTCACCTATTTTAAATTTTTTTGTAATAATTTCATTCATTGTCATTGGAAGACTGTTAATTGGTATTTCAAATTAAATTGCATTTTCCTGGAGCTGTCTATTCCTAGAGACTTAACTATAAAGTTATGCTCAGTGACATGCGATCTCGTAAACGGTAAAGAATTCGGGGTTACACAGTGGGAAAAGTTAATGTCCACGCAATATTATTTGATATTTCCCATATGCTACTTTACATACACATCTCATTTGACAAATGTCATTTTACAGATCAGCTTTTATCTAAACCATCTCTTTGAAGAAGAATATTCATATTCCCCTCTGCCTGAGATTCTTGTTTTGACTGAACTAAGTAACATTCATCCTCCATTTCTTTGAATGTGGTTATTATCCTGCAATTTCATAACATCTTTCTTCGGTCAATGCAGTGCTAAAATATTAAACAAATTGTGACCTTCATTTCAGGACACCGCCTGATGTTTCGTGGGCTTCTTGCTCAGGCTGGCTTAACTGAAGGTGGGTCAATGCCTGCGGATACTCTCCTGCATGAGTACCATATGAAATGAATGCATTTCTGCTTGCTGAAACTACATCTGTTGTGCCATAAACCTGAGAGATCAAGCCTCATTGTTAATCAAGGTGAGATTTCTATTGTCTCATTTTATGGCGTAAGTGAACATAATTAAGTCTTGTAATTTTTGGGGATGCAAAATTAGTGGGTAACTAAGCAGGGCTACCTTCTTGTATAGTTGCATGTTTTCTTGTTGAATGAGGTTTGCCTTCTTATAGAGTTCCACATTTTCCTGATGGATAAGGATGCCCTGCATCAAAGAAAATTTAAAAAAAGATCACTTTGGCTTAAAAGATGCTTTTGGAGGCAACTTTAGTGAAGATCACCGCTCAGACAAACCTTTCCCTTTAGCTCTTGTGTTTCGTCTGTTAGAATTTGTTCCTGCAGAATTTGATTAAGCTTGTTAACTGCTTTTAAGTGCTTATGATGTTCCTTGATGAGATCGACCAAGCACATTTATTTTAATTTCGAAAAGAACGAAAAAATTGCTGCATAATATGAATCTTGAAGGTAGATGACCTTTTTCATACGGACACCTCGGAGACTCATTTCCAGTTGATTCTCTAGATCTTGTAGGTTTTTGACACTTAAACCATAAAGCTGTTCTCCCGTCAATTGCCTGCGTCTTTAGAACATTAGTGTCCACATACATAAAACTTAATAAGATATGTAAATTCGTTCTCTTCCTTTAATTACTTATTGCAATGTGCTAGGAAAAGAAACTTGTTACTATTTGGGAGTTTATTGCCTGATGTATCAGAGTTGTGTTTAATTGCAGGTGGTAGCTATAGCTCTGTAGCAGAACTTGTATTCAATTGTATTGTTGTGTGCATATTTAAATGATTGGCATGTGAGTCTTTTTTTTTTATCAATTCAAAGAAGTAAAGGAATTAAAATAAGAGAAGTCTATACTTCTACCAAAGCATTCCTTACGGATGGTGGAACATATTATGGATGTTTATTATTTAATTGAACTATCCAAAGGATGGGGGCTCTCTGTTTACAATTCCAATATTGAGAGGTCTTTGTTCCATGTAGGTCATATATAGTGCCAGAGCTTGGGGTCTTACAAGTTATCCATCAACTCACTGTTACGTTGCCAGAGCATCTCAATCTGAAGTGCCTTCATTAAAATTGAAATCCAGTTAAACCAAATTCATGGCTGGATAGATGTAAAGTTGTTAAGCCAGTATACTCGTAGTTATATAAACCCCTCTCAATTCTCTTATTTCCACTTAAATGTCTTCAAGGATAACATTGTGAGAAGATTGGATATAAGCCCAGAAGTCAAAACCTTGAAGTTTCTACTTTCATCGTCCATGAGTCCGGCGATGGGTGTGCAGACTTTTGAGTGAAAAAGACGGTGTTGGTTTTATGACTTGTAAATCATAAAAAAATTTTAAAATCTCAAGCCTGGCAAGAATTGGAGATTGTGAAAATCTATCTTATTCAGTGGAGGGTTCTTGAGAGTATACGATGGTTGGGTTGCACTTTGAAAACTGAATGCTCATCTTGTTAGTATGAATCCCTACAATATAGATGATCTACCACTATTAATTAATAATAATAAAATAAAAAAAATTCGAATTATAAATTACAATTCTTCCACTGAAAGTATTATTACAAGTTAAAAATTGCAAGTTGCAATTTCTAATTGAAAAATGCTTCTTTGCACCATTTCTTTGCTTATAAATAGGCATCGCAAGGAGGCATGAAGACATACACCAAGAAGTAGAAGCAATAAGTTTGAGAAGTCAGAGAGAGAGAGAGTTTTTTGAAGAGAGAAAAATAGGAGAGAATTTGGTGTGATTTTTAAGAAATAGTTTTTAAAGAATGAATGACAAAATAGTCTTGGAGTATTGTGAAAAATACTTTGTGTGCCACTATTTTAGTTAGATTTCAGTTATAGTCTCTAGATTTATTTTGGAGAAGACTTTTTTTGTACCTACTACTTTTATAGTAGAAGATTTATTCGAATTTAATCCCGTAAACATAGCTCAAAAATTAAAGGTGAACCACGTTAAATTTTCTGATGTCATTTTTGTTAATTATTTCACATTTATTCTTACTTGTACTACCCACTGCGCCCAACAAGTGATATTAGAGCCGTGATGGTTATTCTTTTAAAATTCTTAATATACTCTATGGTTGCAGTATTGACTGATCTTTCACATCAAATTTTTTTTTATTGAAATTACTGTTAGCTGAAGGAAGTTGTACGTGCACTATTTATACATACTGGTAATATTCATACATACGGGTACTATTCATACGTACTAGTACTGTTTATATTGCTTAAAATATAAGCAAAGACCAATAAGATAATCAACTTAAATGGCACAAACTACCACATCTGGAGAAACAAGATGAAAGATCTTATGTTTTTGACAAAATTGCATCTATCGGTGTTTACTACGATTAAACCCGAAGTTAAATCAGATGAAGAATGGAACTTCGAGCATGAGTAGGTGTGTAGATTCATCCGTCATTTTAAAATTATTTCGTATTTATTCTTACTGGTACTATTCGCTGTGCCCAACAAGTGGTATCAGAGTCATTGTGGTTATTTTTTTAAAATTTTTAGTATGCTCTGTGGTTGCAGTATTGACTGATCTTCTACATCAAATTTTTTTTATTAGAATTACTGTTAGCTGAAGGAAGTTGTACGAGCACTATTCATACATACTAGTAATGTTCATACATATAGATACTATTCATACGTACTAGTACTTTTAATATTGCTTAAAATGAAGGCAAAGGTCAGTAAGATGATCAACTTAAATGGCATAAACTACTACATCTAGAAAAACAAGACGAAAGATTTCCTATTTTTGACGAAACTGCATCTACCATTGTTTACTACGATTAAACCTGAAGCTAAATGGGATGAAGAATGGAACTTCAAGCATGAGCAGGTGTGTGGATTCATCCGACAGTTTGTTGAAGATAATATGTATAATTACATTTGTAATGAGACTCATGCATGAACGTTGTGGCATAAGTTAGAAGAGTTGTATGCTTCAAAGACCAGCAACAACAAATGATTTTATTTGACAAAATTGATGTACATGAAATACCGAGAAGGTACTTCCATAACAGATTACTTGAATGAGATGCAAGGGATCGTGGACCAGTTGTCGGGAATGGGTATAAAGTTTGACGACGAAGTACTTGCTCTCATGGTACTCGTCTCCCTGCCATAGTCGTGGAAGACTTTAAATATCTCAATTACTAACTTAGCAACTAATGATGTTGTAAGTATAGAATCTGTCAAAAGCGGTATTCTAAATGAAGAGATCAGAAGAATATCATAATATTCAACTTCTTCATCACAACTAGATTTTCTGGTTATAGAATTCAAAGGGAGGAGTCAATCTAGGCATACAAAGTTTAGAGACAAAAATAGAGAAAAGTCAAAACAATAAGTCAACAATGAATACCATTTCTGCAAGAAGAAATGGAATATCAAAAGGTTCTGCTGGAAATTCAAACAAGATAAGAATAAAGGCAAGAAAGTGAAGAAAGACGACAGCAGTGATGATAAACAGACAAATGCCATAAATGAATTCAATATCGTTTATGATGATAATATTGTCAATCTTACATCCCATGAGATCAGTTGGGTGATTGACAGTGAAGCTATTATCCATGCCACAGCGTGTAGATAATTCTTCTTATCTTACACAGAAAGAGATTTTGGAGCTGTTAAGATGGGAAATGACAACTTACTAAAAGTTGTTGGGACAAGAGATATTTGCTTGAAGACAGAGAACGGCACTAGATTAGTGCTGAGAGATGTCAAACATATTCCATATATTCGCCTGAATCTAATTTTCACATACAAACTTGATAATACAGGTTTCTGCAACATGTTCATGAATGGTCAATGAAAACTCACTAAAGGTGTTTTAATAGTGGTCAGAGGTAAAAAAAACTCAACGTTGTATGTTATGCATACAAAGCTCTCCAACGACATTGTGAATGCCGTGGAGAAAGAAAATGCAGTTGAGTTGTGGCACATGAGACTTATCCATATGAGTGAAAAAAGTATGACATATTTGACCAAGAAGAAAATGTTATCTAGAATGAATCAAGTACATTTGGAGAAATGTCCTGATTGCTTGGCAAGAAAGTAAAACAGAGTTATTTGTAAGAGTTTCCCTCCTTTTAGAATGAAGAATGGATTAGCTCTGATACATTTAGATTTGTGTGGACTAATACCAAAGTCACTTGATGGTGCTCAATACTTTGTGACTTTCATTGATGATCATTCTAGGAAGATATTGGCATACACTTTGAAGATAAAAGATTATGTGTTAGATGTCTTCAAATAGTTTCATACCTCAGTTGAGAAACAGACTGGAAAGAAGTTAAAATGCATCTGGACAGACAATGGTGGAGAGTATACTGGACCATTTGATGCTTATTGTAAAGAACATGGTATTCGGCATCAGACAATACTTCCAAAAACACCACAGTTAAATGGTTTAGCTGAGAGGATGAATAAAACTTTGATGGAAAGAGTCAGATGTTTACTCTCACATATAAAGTTGTCCAAAACTTTTTGGGGTGAAGTCTTTCTGACAGCTGTACACGTGTTGAATCATTCATCGTGTGTTCTTCTACAGTATGATATACCAGAGAATGTGTGGTAAAAAAAGAATGCTTCTTATGATTATCTGCAGGTGTTTGGCTGTAAAGCCTTCGTGCATATCCCTAAGGATGAGAGGGCTAAGCTCGATGTCAAAACATAACAGTGTGTATTTATTGGCTAAATATGAGAGGGCTAAGCTCGATGTCAAGACACAACAGTGTGTATTTATTGGCTATGTTTAATATCAATTTGGCTATAGATTCTATGATTCGGTCCAGAAAAAACTCATTAGAAGCCGTGATGATGTGTTTGTTGAAGATCAAACCATTGAAGAGGTAGACAAAATGGAGAAATATGTTCTTAATTCCAATGATGACTCAACAAACTTGAAATTAGTTCTTCTAACAGTGATGCCAAGACAAGTTGGAGATGACGATCAACCTGATGATGCTCCTATAGAGGCTGAATCAAAAGAAGATGATGATAATGTTCACAATCAACTACCAACACTTGTACCTTCTTCAGATCGATTGAGGAGAAGTAATAGAATAAGACAACCTTCTACTAAATATCCTAATGATGAGTATGTAACACTCACTGACAAAGGAGAACCTAATAGTTTTGACGAAACTATGAAAGATGAGTACAAGCAGAAGTGGAGAGAAGCCATGCAAGATGAAGTGAAGTCCTTACATGAGAACAAAACATTTGAACTGGTGAAGTTGCCGAAAAACAATAAAATTTTGAAAAATAAATGGGTGTTCAGGATTAAACATGATGAACATGGTTCCCATCTGAGATTCAAAATTAGATTGGTTGTTAAAGGATTCAACCAAAGAAAAAGGCGTTGATTTTGACGAGATTTTTTCACTAGTTGTAAAAATGACATCCATCCGTATAGTGCTGGGCTTAATAGCAAGCCTTGACTTAGAGGTTGAACAAATAGATGTAAAAACTGTCTTCCTTCATGATGATTTGGAGGAAGAGATATACATAGAGTAGTCAGAGAGTTTCAAGCAGAAAGGAAAAAAGGATTATGTTTGCAAACTAAAAAAAAGTTTTTATGGTTTGAAATAGGCACCAAGGCAATAGTATAAGAAGTTTTAGTTTGTTATGGGAGAGCAAGGTTGCAGAAAGACTACTTCAGATAATTGTATTTTTGTGCAGAAGTTCTCTGACGATGATTTCATTATTCTTTTACTCTATGTGGATGATATGTTAATAGTTGGCTGGAATGTTTTCAGAATCAATTGTTTAAAAATATAATTGAGCAAGTCTTTTTACCATAAAGAACTTAGCGCCAGCAAAGCAGATTTTTGGTATGAAGATTACCAGAGATAGAGGCGCTAAGAAAGTGTGGTTGTTACAAGAGAAGTACATTGAAAAAGTACTTCAGAATTTTAATAAGCGGTTAGTTGTCCTCTTGTTAATGACTTTAAACTAAATTCTAAACAGGATCCCTCTATAGATGAGGAGAAGGAAGAATGGACAAGGTTTTATATGCTTCAGTAATTGGAAGTTTGATGTATGCCATGATATGTACATGGTCAGATATTGCTCACTCGGTTGGAGTAATGAGCCGATTCCTTTCTAATCCTAGTAAAGAACATTGGGCTGTAGTAAAATGGATTTTTCGGTATTTTCGTGGTACTTTCAAAATATGCTTATGTTTTGGAGATATTAAGTCTGTGTTAGTTGCTTACACAAATACAGATATGACTGGTGATGTAGACTCAAAAAAATTTACTTCTGGTTATCTGATCACATTTGTAGGGAGAGTTGTGTCATGGCAATCGAAGTTACAAAAATGTGTTGCTCTTTCAACTCCTGAGACAAAATTTATTGCAGCAACAAAAGCGTTGAAAGAGTTGTTATGAATGAAGAAGTTCTTAAGTGAACTTGTTTTTCAATAAGACAGATATCAATTATTTTGTGATAGCTAAAGTGCTATTTACTTTAGGAAGAATTCTTCCTTTCATTCAAGATCCAAGCATATTGATGTGAGATATAATTGAATTAGAGATGTATTGGAGAAGAAGTTACTCCAACTTGAGAAGATCCATACTGATAAAAATGGATCAATAATATTGACAAAGATTTTACCAAAAGAGAAATTTGAGTTATGTCGATTAGCTATAGGAATGGTGGAACTCTCTATGTAGTCGGGAGGGAGAGATTTGAGAGTATGGGTTCTTCTAACATAGAAGACTCTCCACTATTAATTAATAAATAAAAAAGAGAATCCATTGAATTGTAAGTTACAATTCCTCCATCGAAAGTGCTATTACAAGTTGGAAATTGCAAGTTGTAATTTTCAGCTGAGAAGCACTTCTTTGCATCATTTCTTTGCCTATAAATAGGCATTGCAAGGAGGCATAAAGACACAACCAAGAAGTAGAGGCAATAAATTTGAGAGGCCAGAGAGAGGGAGCTCTCTAAAGAGAGGAAAATAAGGGAGAGTTTGGTGTGATTTTTAGAAAATAGTTTCTAAAGAGTGAGTGACAAAATAGTGAGAAAATACTCTTGGAATATTGTGAGAAACACTGTGTGCCACTATTTTGATTAGATCTTAATTGTAGCTTCTAAATTTATTTAGGAGAAGACTTTCTTTGTACCTACTATTTTTATAGTAGAAGATTTATTCGGATTTAGTCCTGTCACTACAACAAAAATATGTTTTAGCGATGGTTAAAAAAAACCGTCCCTAAAACATAAAATAACGACGATTTTTTAAAAAATCGCCTCTATTTAACAACGGTTTTTTAAACAACCATCGTTAAGTATTGTTAATTTTTGCTATTTTTTAAAATCGTTAAATTTTAGTGACGGTTTTATGAAAACCGTCGTTATTTAGCGACGATTTTTTTAAAACCGTCGCTAAAAATTGTTTTTTCTGCTCACATTTTAAATCTGCAGTTTTTAGCGATGATTTTTTAAAATCGTCACTAAATATGTTAATTCTGGCGCATTTTTAACGACAGTTTTTAGAAAATCATCGCTAAAAATTGTTATTTGAATGTTAATTTTGGCGCGTTTTTAACGACAATTTTCTAAAAATTGTCGCTAAAAAATGTTATTTGAAAGTTAATTTTAGCGCGTTTTTAACGACGATTTTAAAAAAATCGTAGTTAAATACTCCAATTTTTCTATAAATCACACACATCTTCTCCCCATTTTTCACTCTCATCTTCCCTCCATTATTTTTCATTTAGAGAAAGTTTTTCCTTTCGATTGGGCTATTGGATTTGTTGTAAAGAATGTTTTTCTCTTTATTTTGTCTCTATTTTTTCTACGAAGAAGAAACAATGATGCAAGTTTTTGTAAAAAATACTTCTCCCTCATCTTCTCTCTATTTAAATATTAGTTTTAATTTTAAAGTTCAGTCAATTTTTTATTGTTGATTTTTTTATAGATATTATTATTATTGAAAATACAATTATAAGAATATTAAAAAATATTAAAATAAACTAACAATCTATAAGCGAAAGATAGAAGGTATAGCTTAATCTCTGTCCATAGTTAAAAGATTGACTATTTAATTTAGTTCTAGAAAAAGTGTTTAACGACGGTTTTTAAACCGTCATTAAAGGAAAAGATAGGTTTAGCGACGGTTTTGAACCGTCGTTAAAAAATCGCAGTTAAAACAAAAGAAATTTAACGACAGTTCCAAAACCGTCGTTAAATATGGTTTAACGACGGATTACCCACGATTTTCAAAACCGTCATTAAAGGTTTTAGCGACGGTTAAAATCGTCGTTAAAACCATAAAAAACCGTTGTTAAATCCTATTTTTCTTATAGTGTGTGAACGTAACCCAAAAATTAAAGGTGAACCATGTTAAATTTTTTGGTATCATTTTTGTTAATTATTTTGTATTTATTCTTGCTGATAATACTCGCTGTGCCCAACACAGCTAACATGCTCCTTCAAAGCACCTGATTTTTTCAGCTGAACCATACATTACAGTATGTCTTCTTTTGTTTCTTCTAATTTGAAAATTTCATGAATGTCTTATTGTATATATGTTTCTTTTTTTTTTGTAGTAATTTTATACCATTTGGTTTCCTGCCCAATTCTTTAATTGAGAGACTTATGTGGATTTAGCAATAAAGTTCTAATTAGCCATATTGTTGAGTAACAAACTGTAGTGGCTATCTAATGATATTGTACAGTATGTAGTCAGCTGTATTGTTTTCCCCAGTTCAAGGCCACCATCAAAGCAACTGAAACTAAAAATTGATATGATGAAACTAGTTTAATTTATAGGATCCTTAGTTTCGGTTATCTTTTACTTCATTTTTTCTTCCTTTAGGTGATTTTTCTTTTTGCTAGTTTATACAATAAAGGGCATCTATTTATTTCTTATCTTAAAATTGAGTTGAAAGGTTCTATCTGTTAGGAGGTACGAGGTACTAGAATTTTATTTCTAATGAGTTGAGATTAAGTATAATTTGCAGTGATAATGAAATATTGACAATTTATCACAAATTTTGTAAGATTCAATGTAGTATGCCATGACACAGCCAAGCTACTGTAGTATGCTAATACCTTTATGTCAGACACTGAAGTGCTTCCAGAACTTTAATTGTTTTATTTAGCTAATAAAATTATGAAATTGCTAATTAAATAAATAGAAAGGATTGTACCGATGGTTTTCTTGTAGATTTTGTAGTTGCTGCCTTAACATCTCTGCATCCCTTTGCCAGAACTATCAAGTAAATTGATACAAACTGAGTAACCCAATGGAGAAAGGAAAAAATAAAAAGAAATGGTTTCTTCATTTTGGCTAAATCTTTACAAGGTGCTTCAATATGCTCTACAATATGATAGTAATAAAGTCCTAGCTAAACAAGGAGAACAGTAGGATCGAAATATTCAATCTGGACGCAAAAAAAAAAATCCATAATTTGCATACTTAAAAAATATTAGAATAAAAACCCTAATTACTAAAGAAATATTCCTCATTATCCACTATCTAATTCCCTATAAGTTGTTTCGGTCATCCGTATATGGTGTTATGTTTATTCTATTTGGACTAAATAGTTTACTATCTATGTTTACCGTAGACTATAACCTAATTATGTTATCAAAGTGACTTGTATACTTTAAATCTACGCGTGGAAGAAAAGGAATGGGAGGTAAAAGAAGGGATTTTCCTTCCCCATGTTTGCATTATTTAGGCGATGTTTTGTATAAGAGTATTGGAAGTGTTGAAAATATGCCTTAGGAATCTGTCAAAGTTTGTTTCAATTTGCTGTTTTCTTTTTTCTTGTTAGTGGGTTGTTATTTTCTATTTTTATGCTTACCTGTTAAGTAGCGGATTATGTTGTTATTTGTGCTGACTAGAGGCCATGATCCTTTATTCTAGCATCTTTCAAATGTATTTAAGTCTCAAGTTATATTCAATGAAATGATTTTTAACTACTTATATTCTTTCTGTTTATTTCTTCTACTTTCCTTCTCTTATCTTCTCTGCATCCAATTTTTGTTAAAACTACAATTGGTATTAGAGCACTCTTCTTGAAGGACCTGTGAGTGTCTTAATGAGTTTTTGAGAGCACCTAAACACTGATCCTATTTTTACAAAAATCAATCCTTCATGAATGTTGAGGTTGGTTTCACTCAAATTGCTCCACAAATCTATGATGGGGAAAATTATCAAATTTGGGCAGTGCGCATGGAAGCCTATCTTGAAGCCTTCGATGTTTGGGAAGCTGTTGAAAATGCAAATTTTCATGTTCTAGCTCTACAGATGAACCCACAATGGCTCAACTCAGAAACCACAAAGATAGAAAAACAAAGAAGACAAAGGCAAAGGACATTCTTTTTGCAGCAGTCTCACCTCAATTTTCACCAGAATTATGACTCTAGAAGCAGCAAATGCCATTTGGAATTATCTTCAAAATGAATATGAAGGTGATAAGAGGATTAAAGGTATGAAAGTGCTTAATCTTATAAGAGAATTTGAAGTACTTAAGATGAAAGAGTCAAAAACTATCAAAGAATATTGTGACTAGCTTATTAGAATTGCAAATCAAGTAAGATTGCTTGGCACTGAACTTTCTGATTCTAGAATTGTTCAAAAGCTTCTTGTAACTGTACTCAAGAGATTTGAAGCCTCAATTTCTACTTTAGAAAATACTAAGGATCTGTCAAGTATTACTTTGGTAGAAGTAATTCATGCTTTGCAGGCCATTAAACAGAGAAGGCTCATAAAACAAGAAGGTACAGTTGAAAGAGCTTTGCAGTCAAAGCACCAATCTGGTGGCAAAGGAAAGAAGAATAAAAATAAGGACTTAGTTGCAAATGAAGATGATACTTCTAATAACAACAATAGTGGTAGCAGTAAAAAGGAAAGATTTCCACCTTGTAAACATTGTGGTCGAAAATATCATCCTTAATTCAAATGCTTGAGGAGACCAGATGCAAAATGCAATAAATGCAACAAAATGGGGCACGAGGCAGTAATATGAGAAGTAAAAATTCAATAAGAAGCTATTGAAGCAAAAAATGCTAGTGAATAAAAGGAGGAAGATAAGCTTTTTGTTGCAATATGTTTTTCTAGCAGCAACTCATGTGAATCCTAGTTCATTGATAATGGTTGCACCAACCATATGACCTATGATAGAGAGTTGTTCAAGGAATTGGAGAGCACTAAAGTTAAATGGGTCAAAATTGGAAATAGTGAACATATTCCAGTGAAAGGAAAAGACACTATTGTAATAACAAGCCACTCAGGTACAAAAACTCTTACTAAAAAATATGTACCTGATATTAATCAAAACTTACTTAGTCTTGGACAGTTACTTGAGAAAGAATTCAAAGTTATTTTTGAAGACAAATGCTTCATAATCAAGGATCCAACAGGCTAGGAAATTTTCAAGGTCAAAATAAAGAGTAAGAGTTTTTCATTTGATCCAATGATGGAGGAGCAAGCTGCCTTCCTAGTTACAACAAACTCAACCAAACTATGGCATAGGAGGTTAGGTGATTTCCATCATTTGGGAATGAACTACATGCAAAAAAATCAACTTGTTTGTGGAATACCTACCTTAACAGCAAAATTAACTCACTATGAAGCATGTCCATTTGGGAAGCAAACAAGGCAACCATTCCCTGAAGGTGTCTGGAGGGCCTCACAAAAGCTCCAGCTAGTTCACACTGATCTTGCTGGACCACAAAGAGTTCCATCTCTAAAAGGAAGTCCCTATTATATCATTTTTATAGATGATTTGACCAGAATGTGCTGGATTTATTTCCTTAGATATAAATAAGAGGTTGTAAAGGTATTCTGAAAATTCAAAGCTCAAGTTAAAAACCAAAGTAGCTGCAATATTCAACTTCTAAGGTATGATAATGGGAAGGAATATGTTTTAAATCAGTTTCAAAAATTTTGTGTAGTGGCTGGAATAAAACATCGACTTACTACTCCTTACACTCTTTAGCAAAATGGAGTGAGTGAAAGGAAAAATAGATCAATCATGGAGATGGTCAGGTGTATGTTGCATCAAAAAAAACTTAACAAAGAAATTTTAGGCTGAAGCTGCAAATACTGTTGTGTTCATTCAAAACAGGCTACCTACAAGAGTTGTGCAAAATACAACACCATTTAAAGCTTATAAGATTTTTTAGCCTCGGACAGAAAAAAATCTAATAAGTAGTGATGTGTACTTCATGGAGGATGAAAAATAGAATTGGAATGACTCAAAGGAAAATCAAAATCCTCTGCAGGTACTTGAAGACACAATAGATGATCCACCTGTTAGAGGAACCAGATTTATCTCTGACATCTGTCAAAGAAGTAATGTAGAAGTTTGCAATGTAGCAATGCAAGAAGAGCTATCCATGATTAAAAAAATAAAATCTGGGAACTGGTTTGAAAACCTCATGATAGAAATGTCATAGGTGTCAAATGAGTGTTCAAAACAAAATTAAATCCCGATGTTTCTGTAAACAAGCACAAAGCAAGGCTTGTGGTGAAAGGTTATACACAAATATTTGAAATTGATTATTCTGACACTTTTCCTCTTGTTGCCAAACTTGATACAATCAGATTACCACTTGCAATTTCAACATAAAAGGAATGGCATGTGTTTTATATGGATGTCAAGTTGACTTTTCTCAATGGACTTTTGTGGGAGGAGATTTATGTTAATAAGCCAGACGACTTTGTAATCAGAGGCCAGGAAGACAAAGGTCACTTGCTAAAAAAGGCTCTTTATGGATTAAAACAAACACCAAGGGTTTGGTATAGTAGAATTAATAATCATCTGTTAAGTTTGTGTTTTAAAAAAAGCCAATCAGAAGCTACACTTTATGTCAAGCATTCTAGTACAAAAATTCTAATTATTTCTCTATATGTTGACGATCTTTTGGTGACAGGGAGTAATGTAGCACTTATTGATGAATTTAAGCAAGAAATGATGAATGACTTTGAAATGACAGCTCTTGGTCTTATGGACTATTTTCTAGGAATGGAGATCACTTAGAGGAAGCATGAAATTTTTTTTTGTCAAAAGAAGTATGCAAAGGAGATTATGAAAAAATTCCACCTTGATTATTGCAAAGCAATGAACACACCAATGAATCAAAAAGAGAAGTTCAACGAGGAGGATGGAGTTGATAAAGTTAATGAAGGTCATTTTAGAGGACGTAAAAGAGGATGTAAACCATAGGATTCAAGCAGGATGGATGATGAAGATTTCGAGTGTCATTTGTGATAAAAAAAGTGCCACTCAAAGTTAAAGGAAAATTTTACCGTACAGCTATAAGACCTGCTATTTTATATGGTACTGAATATTGGGCGGTAAAAAAATAACATGAAAATAAACTCAATGTTACAGAAATGAGAATATTGCGTTGGATGTATGGACACACCAGAAGAGATATGATTAGAAATGAATACATTAGAGAGAAGGTTGGGGTAGCACCTATTGTGAAAAAGATGGTGGAATCTCGCTTAAGGTAGTTTGATTATTTGTGGCGAAGACCTGCAGAAGCTCTAGTGAGAAAAGTAGATCAGACAGAGAATAACCCGATAGTCAGAGGTAGAGGGAAACCACAAAAAACAATAGGTGAAACTATTAAGAATGATTTAATAGTTAATAACCTATCTTTTGATCTCATTCATGATAGACCACTGTGGCGCCGTTTGATCCATGTAGCCGACCCCACATAGTGGAAAAAAGCTGAGTTGTTGTTGTTGTTGTTGTTGTAATAGGGTGTTTGATATACCTTACAACAACAAGACTTGACATCCTATTTGCAGTAAGTATTTTGTCAAGATTCATGCATTGTGCAAGTGAATTGCACTTGAGGGTAGAAAAAAGAGTTCTGAGATACATCAAAGGAGCTATCAATTATAGAGTCAAGTATTGCAATGAACAAAATTTCAAATTATTCGGTTACTCTGACAGCGATTTGACATATTTTTTAGATGATATGAAGAGCACTTCAGGATACTCTTTTAGCATGGGTTTAGGTGTTTTCTCTTAGTGTTCTAAGAAGCAAGAAATAGTAGCTCAATCAACTGCAGAAGCTGAATTCATTGCAGCAACAACAGCTGTAAATCAAGCTATTTGGTTGAGGAACATCCTAGCAGATCCACATTTGGAACAAGACCAAGGCACATAAATCTTGGTGGACAATCAAGCAGCAATTTCAATCTCACATAATCCTGTATTCCATGGAAAGACCAAGCATCTCAATGTCAAATTGTTTTATTTGAGAGAAGTGTAGGAAAGTGGAGATATAAGTCTAGCTTATTGCAAAACAAAGGACCAAGTCGCTGATTTTTTTACTAAATCTTTCTTACTCAGTAGGTTCGAGTTTCTAAGAAATAAACTTGGAGTTTGCAGCTTCCAAGGCAAGGAGGAGTGTTGACAATATACCTTAGGAATCTGTCAAAGTTTGTTTCAATTAGCTTTTTTCTTTTTTTCTTGTTAGTAGGTTGTTATTTCCTATTTTTCTGCTTACCTGTTAAATAGTGGATTATGTTGTTAGTTGTGCTGACTAAAATTGTGGGCCATGCTCCTTTATTCTAGCATCTTTCAAATGTACTTACGTCTCAAGTTATCTTCAATGAAATGATTTTTAACTGCTCATATTCCTTCTTTTTATTTCTTCTACTTTCAATCTCTTATCTTCTCTGCATCCAGTTTTTGTTAAAACTACGGGAAGGAAGTGAGGGGAAGTTGACCCATGTACTTTAAGCAAGCCATTAGTGTAAGTAAATTGGTTTTTTCCCTTTGTTTTCCTTCTAAATCCTCTCTACCAAACAAAATGAAAGGATGTGGATGGAGAGGAACATGGTCTCCCCTTACTCATTTGAAAGATTTTAAGGAAGGGAAAGGAGTAAATAAGACTCAGATTTTCATATATATATTGCAACCCTTCGCTTTCCTTCCATTTACATCCAACTTGAAGGGGATGCAAGTTGGGTTTAGGGTACATTCTATCCCCTCCTCTCCCTTCCCCTTTTTTTCGACACTACAAAGATGTTCCTAGGTTTTGTAGCTATCAACGTCTGAGCAAACATATGGCTTTAAAGAAAATAGTAATTTGTGTTGTGCCTCAATAATATCATGAATAAATATTCATATAGTGATGGATTCCAAATTTACTTTGCATTTGGCTGTCATTTATATATGGTGGGAAAGGGATGGGACATTACTTAAGATCAGTATTTAACCAGAGCATACCTTGACCTCTGATTCCGGATTCATCACTTGTTGATGTTCCTCCTTGCATGTGTTATATCTCTCAATCACTGATTTCATGCTGGTCACATAAAATTAAGAATCACGTTAATTTTTAATTTGTTATATGAAATTGTGAGAAACTACTATTGATCATGAAAAGCTCTATCTGGAGACGTTAAAGAAGTGGGATATGTATGTACGTACGTATGAACATGTGTATGCATATTTTTTTGCAGGCATGTACATACTTGGTTTGCATAAGAAAATGTTCAATAATCTATAGACTGTACGTGTATGTGTACTAATGGATGTGAAATCTCCAAATCTTAAGATTAACAAAATAGAAACTATACATAAATATTTATAAAGATTCATTACATTATAAGTTCTTAACCTATGCATAGCCCTCCTTTTTGCAGTAATAACTTTGCAATTAGTGTTCCAGTTCCAAATCGAAGCTCAAACTATTCTACTTGCGTTTAAGAATTGAATTTTATTCTGCAGGGTTTTTCTCCAGGTAGGGAGAGCATCGAGCTTTCTGAACATGAAATTTTAGGGACTTCAATATCAACATTCAGTGAGGAGGACCAGTGCTTAACCACTCAGCGAGCTGCTTTTTGATTACCATCACTCTGAACTTTAATAGCCCCACTTGTTATGAAGTGGGACAAGAATGGAGAAGGACTCCATGCGGATTTTTGGCAAGTTATGGATTGAGTCATAGGTAATTGTTTTGTATGATGACTCAGTACTTACTTTTTTAAGAAGAAATTTTGCGATTGTATGATATATATTCTAGATAGGAGAAGTTGCCCTAACAATTTTGGGGCCACTGACCTATGGTATTGACTCCAATACTTTGTCAGTATATATATCCTGCTTCAAAAATTGAGTCATTATTACATCTAACTAAGCTTAATTGGTCTTCTAATGTTTCCTGGTTCGACTCAGTACTCACAAGAAAATGAAATGTATCATCTAAAGGTGAGGACAGGACGGCATAAAATTGATTTAGTTGCAACTCTATTTTCCGAAACTTCATGGTTCCACCATACTATTTTGTTTTCTAACAAGATTAATTACTGTGTCTCGTCTTATAATAGATTTCATGCGGAAAACTATAAACATCCTCCCTCATTTCGTTTTTTTTTTCCAGAACAATTATAAGACTCGGCACATTAGTTGATTCTGAAAATGCAGGCCGACACATTATGACTTTCTCTGAAATTAACATTGTCAATTTCTTTAAAACATATACAGACCGGGTACATCCTATATATGGAACATGATTAATGAACTAACTTTCCAACATGCAAAAGCATATATGAAATGCATCCCCATAGAGACTCCCGAAAAGAAAAATGGGAAGACGAGATCTCCCACGAAGACGGAAATATATGTATTCAACTACTATACCATTTCGGAATGCCCCAAACAGAAAGGGCAAAATGAGAACTCAAATTATAGTAAGCCTATAAAACCAAACAAAAAGCTTTAGAGGCAATGCCTGTTTCAAAACTAAGATATACATAATGTGCAGCAATTATTAGAGTCACAGATAGCCACAACTACCACCAGCACAGGTCTTTATAATTATTGCTTATCCTTCTATTGCTATCATCACATCATTAACTATATATTGAATTATTGATACTAAATTTTGTATTGTAGTTTTCCTACCAGTATCGTTTGTCTTAGAAGTCTTCTTTTCCTATTCTTTCGTGATTTATAATAATCAATTTTTTATATAGGTTGTAACTGATTGAGTTCCATAATGGGGCTGTCTCCTCATCCCTTGCGAGCTTTCTTTGCTTGGGGAGTACTAGAGATAATTGGGGAATAAAAATTAGTAGCAAGAACGTATAGTTCTAAGCCTATGACTTTTGGTTTTGGCGTTTTACATGATTTTTGCTAATGAAGATTGTTCTTTCATGTAAGCAAATCTGAAGTACTGTACAGGAAGTAGTTAATGTTTGTCACCGTTAATTATTAGCTAATTATTGGATAAAATAAATTATATTTAAGGCTCGTTTAGTTGTCAGAATAAAATAAAGACAAACAAGATAACAGATTAGATAAGAGTATGAAAAGATATGGGCCTGATAAGCTCCTATCCTATCTAGTGTTTGATGCACATCAAGATAGACATTATGCTATCTTATCTTGTATTTAGAGTAAATCAGATAATAGTAGAATATAATATAAATGATTTGAAATGACAAAATTATCTTTATAATAGAATTATATATATAATTATTTAAAATCAATCTTAATACAATTTTTTTTATTACTTTATACATTGGTATAAATTCTAAATTAAAAATAAATATATATAATTAACAAAATAATATCCATAAGTTAATATATCATATAATGATGGACTACTTCACAACAATATAACTAAAATAACCATCTAGTTGTATGTTATTTGATTTAATTGCAATATAACCATTTAGAAAGTTAAACAATATAAAGTCATTGTCATCCATATATTTATATAAAGTTATTGTCATATATATGTTTTATTAAATCATTGTCATCCATAAAATTCAACAATATAAAGTCATTTAGAAAGTTAAACATTATACATTCAAGTCATAAATATAAATTCTCAAATTATTGTCATTCATAAGTTTCATCCAACCAAAATAAGTCATCATTCACATATACATCAAACCAAAATAGAAAACAAAATCACCAAAAAGAGTAAGCTCCATAAGAACAACTAGATCAATGATTTTACAAATGCAAGACGACTAACATCATCAGCACCTCAAAAGATATGCAACCGATGTGGCAGCGAGAGTATTTTTTTGCTGTAGCAAAACACTCTTATTTTGTTAAATCTAATTTTTGCAACTCATTCAAGAGACTCCTAGAATCATCAAATACATCTCCAGCAACTCCAAAGCGATCTATAACTTTACCCAACCGTTTTGAACTCTTTTCTAGCCACATCCCAAAACTCTTCCCTAATTCATTTATGTTATTGGCAATTATGTTGGCTCCTCTATTTCTTTTCGTTAAATGACTTTTCACATAATCGCTCTTTCTCATAGATTTAGCTTGATTTACAGATGAAATCACAGGCAAAAAGTGACAGAGATAATGCATAGTGAGTTGGCTGAAATCACAGGCAAAAAATAGAGCAAATCACAATGCAAATACCAGAGAAAATCATAGGTATACACTGATCTTCCAAAGAAGGAAATTAGTGCAAATCACAGAGAGGGAAACTAAGCAGAGATGCCCAAACCAAATAGGGAAAGTAAGCAGAGAGGAAATCGATACCCAAACTAAGTAGCGAAATCAAAATATATGAAGAAATCGATACCCCCAAATATCCAAGCATAGTGAGGACTCTGTTAAATTGACAGAACAAAACCATACAGAGGGAAAAATCGATACTTATCTCAACTGATGGAGAGAGACAGTGGGAGGAGGCTCGTTCTTGACTTGATCATCAAGTAGTGTTCTTGATGAGGGAGGAGCTTGAGGGCGAGTGCAATGAGGGCCCAAGAATGCGTCTTCTAAGGGAGGAGCTCGAGAGTGAAGGAGCTCAAGGGTGAGGTCGAGGGTGAGAGAGGCGAGAAAGTTCAAAGGTAAGGGTGAGAAAGCTCGGGTAAGAGAGGCGAGAGAGCTCGAGGGTGAGGGATATTTGAGAGGCGATTTTGGAGTATGAGTTGATAAGTGAAATATCCAGTCTCTATTCTAGATATGGAGACATGATAGAAGTTTTAATTGAAGAGCAGGATAGGATAACAAATGTGATAATATTATCTTATCTGATGGGCTCACCAAACATAGAATAGTAACAGGATAGGATATATTATCATATCTTGTACTCCAAACGAGCCATTATTTTTTATAAGATTTTTAAAACTTATACACCAGTTTTATAAAATTTTAATTTATAAAAAAATTTATTAACAAAATTGTTAATGTAATTTGTATCTTTATTTTAGATATATTTTTTCCCCTAAAGTATTTTTAGAATAGCCTAATTCAATACACACAAATCATAAAAAAGTCAAATTAATATTTATAAAAATTTAAAATAAAAACTAATGTAATATTTATAAAATTAAATGGGATGTAAGTGTAAAACTTGTAAATTGATTCTGATGGAACTAAAAGAAATACGAGCATAGCTTTTAAAAGTCTGAAAGGAGACTTTTATTCTATTAACTATATATCTTAATTAATCCAAGTGATAAAACAAATTATACACATGAGCAGGTCACTTAAAAAGGCTCACCTAGTGTTTTTCTAGAAGGTTAATTACAAACATATATAATAGAATAATTATTTGACAAAAAACTGCATGCTTAAGTAGAAAAGCTAAGGGAAGCGATGCATCCAAAATTTGAAATTTCAAGCTGAGAAAGGGGTATCTAAATTGCTTTGTTACTAGTCTTTATTTTAGAATTAGGATTGAGTTAGGGTTATATATATTTCAAGGTTGTGAAAGTGCCAAAACAACAGTTGCGGAAATACTTTATTTCTGATGCATGGTTTTGCCGAAGATACTAATGCTAAATGGGACTTGAAAATTAGTTTTTGATACATGCATGCTATACACTACTGGTGGTGATGTTCTAATCTACCTAACGCTTCCCCACGTCCTGAATAATTGCGTACAGACTTGACAATGACTAAAAGCATATACAGTGGGTGTGTCAAGATTGGAAATTTGGGACCTTTCTTGCTTTATGAAACCATTCTAAAATTGGCAAAAACAACTTGACGGACGTGAAAGATACAAGATCACAACAGGTCTCTAGGACGATTACTTAATCAAAACTTAAGTGGAGGATTTTATAGCCAAGATACAACTAAGAGAGATTACAGAGCATTTTCTTTTCTCTATAGTTTGTTGAACTATATATGCACCTCTTGGTCTAAGACTAATGCAAAAGTATGCATGGCAATCTGTTGAGAGAGACTAAGTTATAGGCATCTGCTAGATAGCATATCTTGAACCTAAATGACATATATTAGGTACTCTTCTTAACTTTCAGGACTCACGATTAATTATGCTGCTTGCTCGAGGAAACAGAACAAAGATACCACCATATTTACAGTAAGCTCATTGACATTATTGGTATTATAGTTGGTAGATGAGGTTAGAAAATTAGCAGCTTCAAGAGACATACACGAACCATTTTAATAGGGAAATATTGAACTGAAGCACAATAATGATGAATATCCATACTAGTAGATTGAAAAGTTAATGATTCAACCTGGTACTGGCATATTCATAAAGCCTTCCTGTGCTAGAGAATATCACAAGCCCAATCTCTACATCACACAGAATTGCTAGCTCTTTTGCTTTCTTAAGCAACCCCTTTCTCCTCTTTGAGAAGGTTACTTGTCTGCTTGCAGAATTGTCGATCCTTTGGATCACAATCTTCCCTCTTCCCATTAACCTTCACGTTTATGCACCTAGGGTTTCTGAAATAAGATTCCTCGGATTAATTATAAATAGAAAAATCACTAGCTTCAGTAAAGCCAAATTCGCGTGACAATGAATTCTTACTTGGTAGAGCCGCAGAGCCAATTCCAAAGCAAGACTAGCTGTTATAGATCAGTGGCTTTGATGGTGCAAAGCATAATGTGTTTCCTTTCCATTTAGTGTCTCGCAAGACCTTTATAAGCAGAAAAGTAATTCTGAGGTGAGGGAGAAGCTGCTTGACGCTAAAATTATTTCTACGGTAATATTCTTTAAAATTTACTGTTATAACTGTACTTTCTACATTGAATTACCCGAGGAAGAAGAATATTATATAGACTGCATATTCTTACTTTTAAATAATTTTGATTTTTGAGTATTTTTATGGCGCCGTCAGTCGTATGAGTCTCTGACGCTTTGCCAAGTACGTACAAATTAAATACATATGTACAAGTATTAGTCGATCGATTGTTAGATTTCTTTTTCAAATGTTGATTATGTTATGTACCTCTCTATTTAATTAAATTTACATTTTTGTGCGATTTTTTTTTATATACTAGAATTCTGTTAATCTATATAAATGTTCTTTGTATATATATCATGCTTATTCCTTGTGAAATTAAGTATAATTTGCACTGGTAATATATGGTGAACTTACATCTGTTCCTCTCCTCCATTATATTGGTATGGTAAAGCTTCACACCCATGCATTTGAGCATTTATCCCAGGATTAATCATATTTTCAAGTTAAATATTTACTGATCAGTGTTCTCGAAGTGAAAAGTTTTGCAGAGGAACTAACTTCACAGGTCCTTTATTGTTTTTGTTTTTTGTTTTTGGACGGAAACTTCACAGGTCCTTGATATTCTACATATCTCTCTGATTTGCCAATTGCGTTGGGCTGGGTTCCTAAGACCTTGGAGTCTGCTACTATACGCGGTTTAATATAACTAAAGGCACTGCTACCTTGAATATGTAAAATAGGCAAGTGATGCAAAGTAAAGAATAGGTCCATAAGAGGCTAAGCCTCAAAAGGTAAAAAGAAAATTAATCACTATATCTGCAGATGGGTGAAAGTAGCAATAGTGAATGCCAGTGGCACACACGTCTCTGACTAACATAGAATCCCCATCCGCCAATCGAGGGAAGCCTTCGCACGCCTGTGTCGAGCTCAGGCCAATGCTAAACAGACAATCCGTACCCCTTACAGGATTAAGGCGGAAGAGAGGCACGCCCCTCACAGTATCATACTTAGAAATATACATCTTGGTGTTGGCGTCACTGATCGCTTGTAACCTCTAAAAAAATGTACATGATTTGGTTATATTATTATTGTAGTTTGGGAGGTCAGCTGAGGTGCAAATGGCCATAAAGTTTAGGCGATTGTCTCTTGATCCAACTTTCTATTGGCTAAACCCATGTGAACAAGATTTCTTAGGCCAATAAGATTTTCTCTTTACAGGAATTGACTTCTTATTAAGACGGCAATCTTGGACTAAATTAATATAATGCTAGATTATTTAGTCTTAGTTTAGTGCTTCCATCTAGTAGCTTTGCCAGGTGTCAATCATCAGTAAATCATATAAGTAAGAAAACCAAGCAGAAATAGACTTTGCGACCAGTTCCAAATTAGTTTATTATTCCAACTATGGAAAATGATGCCTTTGCTGGGTCCTTGTGCCAAGATTGATTATTACTTTTCAGTTTCTGATGGAAATGCTAGTATAAAGTAATCAAAGAAGCACATGATCTTTATCATTATTACTCCCCGCCCCCCTCAAGTTTATAGCACTAAGGGAAAGAAGGGTATGGCTTTTTCTTGGAAGTAAGAGATGTATGTCCCTTTTGAATTATGATTCTCAGGGTTGATGAGCACATCGTAGTGTGCATGGGTTGTCAAGTTGACTTCGTAAAAATAGAAGACGAGGACAATCTCCACTTCCTTATATGCTTGTTTCTCCAAAACCTAAATCGATGAGTATTATCTGGGGTTCGTCTCTGCATATATTCAATATACAACTTGGCACTAATTAATGGTTCTGTAGGTCTCCTTTGCAGGATTGATTAAAAAAATAGACAAATGGTTTTGTTGTGTTTTGGAATATATAGAAAGCATTATTAGTTATACTAGGATTGTAATGACAAGTCTACAAACTCAGCCTGTGGGCGTCTATATATATATATATATATATATATATATATATATATATATTTGAGATATATCAAACAGAATCTCTTTTTGTTTTAAACTTCTAGTAATCTTATGCCTTTACTAGACTAGGAATTTCATGGTGTCATATCCAACATACGTATATGCAATATATGCCAGTTTTGACACATTAATTAGTATAAATAAGTCGTAAAACCTCACCTATTCTTCATCTTCTTTTTATTATAATTATTTTTACTAAAGCATATTCATCGTCGTGCATGTCCTTTCCATCCAGCAAAGAATAAAGCAAGTGTCGATATATATATATATATGTATGGAACATCGATTTTATGTAATTAGCTTCGTAAAATTTGACCACAATTAGGTGGTTATCCGAACTTGGTCAATGATGATGGGATAAACTTTATACTCTACGTTTGTAGCTAGGTTCTATGTAATTGCAAAAGCAATTAAAAATTCGTATTGTACGGATAAGAGACAAACAGAATGACCCACTTGTTATGGTGGAGAATATAATCAATATTAAAGTACACATAATACTGTTTTTTATGATTTTAGTTTATGGAGGTAGAACTAAGGTACTTTTCCCCATTCTTATCATGTTAAATTATCATTCTAACAAGAAATTTCAAATATAAGGAGATCGTCAGAGGTTAATATTTCAGAGTTCCAAACTTGCTGTTTGGCCAGCTTGCACATTACACAGGTCTAAGTCACATTTGCATTTTGCTTTCAACCTTCCATTTTACAAAGTTGAATGACCGTAAAAAAGCCTTCTTTTTCTGTTCTTAATTATTTGAACAGGAAATTCAAATAACTTAAAGTGAAGAGTTCGCACATCGAAACAGCAAAAACAACCAGAGACGAATCCACTTTCCAATTGTGGGAAACCCTCATACTATCAAAAAGATACATTCAGCAGATAGATCATAAAACACAAGAAAAATCACCCCCTTTTCTTACCGTAAATTCATTGCACTCTTGGTCAGCCCATTGACAATCAGCTTCCCCTGAATAATGACTCGGTCCGAACGGCGGGGTCAACTGTGATGTAAATTAAAATCCCTTTGCAATGCACGTGTATGAGAGATGAAGTTCTTTGTCCTTCATGAAGTGTCAATATGACCTAGTTTATTCTATTTGTGTAATCGTAGCATCCCACTTAATTTCTCGATATATAATGGGTCATAAACTGCATTTGAGTGCCAGTGGCAGTGTAATTAATCTTCTAAGCTTGGACTTTATGACATGCATGATAGCAAAGTGCTATTGTTGCTGCAAGTTTGTTAGTAAAATCTTGACAGATTTGTTGGTTGTTTGATTTCTGTTTAGTTTTTAAATCTTTGTTTGTTGGAGATATTTTGGGTTCTGTTTAGATTTTTAAATCTTAGTTTGTTGGAGATATTTTGAGGATTTTTGATGAGACATTCTCTCCTTCAGTTGAAATTCATCTATGTATAAATTAGTGGAATGAAATAATTAATAAAAGTACCTTTCCCACAACCTATATTTGTTTTACTCTCTTTTTTGCCAACACATTTGTTTTCCTTCGCGCCATTGCACAATATTCAGTTCTACACCATGAATCAATATTCTGGAATTACATTAGAATTAAGAGAATTTGTCATGCTTGTTATGTCTCTATTGGATAATTATTCAAACCTAAAATGATACAAGTTTTGAGAATCTTCTATCTAACAATTTAGTTTTAAAATGAGGTATCTTTTTAATTCAAACCATAAAAATGTGATTGTAAATAAAAGGTTTTTCTGCCATTTGAAAGAAATTTTATGATTTGTTAAACCCCCATTGGATCAGTGCTCCTACCCCTAAGGCCAAGGCTATGCCATTGCGATATCAGCCGCGGAGTAAAATCTGCCCTAATTGACCTAAAAAAAGGCATAAATTTTGCTCTCTGTTTCATTATGTGCTTTTTATCATGAATTTGTCTTCATCGACGTACAAGCTTGTTTTTGGCCAAAATGTGTTTTGCATATGAAAGTTTAAGATATTTGTTCGGTGATTTTGATCTGAAGCTTCTTCTGAAAAGACTCGTATATATATGGCATGAAGAGAAGAACATCCCGAAGAATGTTCTTTTATTCTATTTTATTTTTTTTACAGCAAAGAGCTCATATAATTTAAAAAATAGACAATGCCTGAAAATCACAAATAAAAATTAGATAATAGAAAACTAGTAAGAGAAGAAAACATACTCTCTAATTCTCTTTAAGGATTTAGCCTCTGAAGCAAATATGTTGTAGATATGAGTCGTAGGTTGTGTTAATTAGTACTAGATGTTAGGAAAAAATTTCTTAAAAGAATGATAGAGTTTCCAAAAAAAAAGAGGAGAAATCTTCATTTTATTAAAAAAAAGACTTCTATAAAGAAAATAATTAAATTTAAAAGAAAAAAAAAGAAAGAAGGAGAGAAGGAGGAAGGGAGGGAGAGCTGAACGTCCTGAATCGTTATATATATATATATATATATATATATATATATATATATATATATATATATATATATATATATATATATATATATATATATATATATATATATATATATATATATATTATGGTTTGAGTGCCCTGTAATATTCTAAGTTAAAATACTTTTTAATTTTTATATTAATGAAAACAATTTCATATCACCTTCCACTTAGAGTTATTTTTCCTTTGAATTATTAAATATTCTAATTTAAGAGAATTTCTACTTATTAAGATTACTCAAATATCAAAAATAGTTTCTCTACAAACTTTTATAAGTGGGCACGTCATTTATTGTTAAAAATGTAGGTGACACTTAAAGTCATTTAAAAAAAAATTAATGGTGATGGTTTTAAGAAGTCTTAATTTCAAAATCATGCCAACATATCCTGTTTATAAATTACCCTTGGCAAGCAAGCAAAGCATTAATCAAATTCTTAAGTCCGCATCATCACCTTGTCACTGGTCCAATCAGTGATAATATTTTTTAATAGTAGTTCCAATATCATACCTTTCAACAATGTTACATCAAATGTTAGCTATTGCAGTTCCAATCAAGAAGAGGACAATCAATGTTCCCCTACTGAGAAATGAGAACGGCCTTCGTGGACCAGCACGAATCATATTGAACATCAATTGTGTTTTGCGTTGCCATTATTTTCCTTTTGATCTCCCATTAAAGTTTGACAATTATCAGTTGGCAGCTACAACCCAAGTTGAAGTCTTCCTTTTTAAAAGCTGGAAGTGATAGAAGTTGGTATATTTGTCCAGACTCCAAGTTCTTAACCTTTTCGAGTTATGGATGCCACTTTCTTCTATTCTCATACCCTTCCTCTTTTCTTCTTGATTCTCTCAGCATATTCAATTCACTTCCAAATATCTCGGTTTGATCCTAATAATGCCAACATACTCTATCGGGGAGATGCTGTAGATCGTGTTGGAGCAATTGAATTCAACAATAAAATCGACTATTTGTTTCAAGTTGGATCAGCCATCTATGCCGAAAACGTGTTAATTTGGGACTCCAGCACAGGAAAAGCCACTGACTTCACAACCCATTTCACCTTCTTTATTGACACTGAAGGCCGATCGCAATATGCCAGTGGACTCGCCTTCTTCCTTGCACCTGCTGGATTTCAAATCCCACCCAATTCAGGTGGTGGCTTCCTAGGCTTATTTAACACCTCAACTAGTGACTCATCCCAAAACCAAATTGTTCTAGTGGAGTTTGACACCTTTTCAAATGTTGAATGGGATCCCCCGGGGGAGCACGTGGGCATCAACGTCAATTCAATATCTTCGTCAGTACATACCGCTTGGAACGCTAGCCTTCACAGTGCTGACACTGCTGATGTATGGATTACATTCAACGCAACAACTAAGAACCTAAGCGTGTCATGGAAATACCAAACAACCTCCACTTCGCGAGAGAATACTAGCCTTTCATATCAAATTGATTTGATGAAAGTCCTGCCTGAATGGGTTACAATTGGATTCTCTGCTGCAACTAGTTATTACGTAGAACGACATGTTCTTCAATCATGGGAGTTCGATTCGACTTTGGACAAAGAGGTTACAAGTGGAAAGAAAACAAAACAGACGAAGTTGGCGGTGATTGTATCAGTTTCCGGGGCTGCTTTGATTGTGGGAACTCTTACAGCGTATGCAATATTCAGAAGGCGAAAGAGATTGAAAAGAGAGACTACGGAAAGGATGAACTTAACATCTATAGATGATGACCTGGAAAGAGGAGCAGGACCAAGAAGGTTCGGTTATAAAGACCTTGCCTTGGCCACCAACAACTTCTCCAGAGACAGAAAACTGGGTCAAGGTGGGTTTGGAGCTGTTTACAGAGGTTACTTTGCAGATTTAGACATGGCTGTTGCTGTAAAGAAAATATCAAGAGGCTCTAGACAAGGCAAAAAAGAGTACCTGACAGAGGTAAAGGTGATTAGCCGGCTAAGACACCGGAATCTCGTGCAACTCAGAGGATGGTGTCACGACAGAGGAGAATTCCTGCTTGTTTACGAGTTCATGCCAAATGGTAGCCTTGATTCTCATTTATTTGGGCAAAGGACGAATCTGTCTTGGACAATGAGGCACAAGATAGCACTTGGATTGGCGTCTGCAGTGCTGTATCTTCATGAAGAATGGGAGCAATGTGTGGTGCACAGGGATATCAAACCCAGCAATGTCATGCTAGATTCCAATTTTAATGTCAAGCTCGGTGACTTCGGGTTGGCTAAGCTCATAGACCATGAGCTGGGTCACCAAACAACTGGGTTGGCAGGAACTGCTGGCTATATGGCTCCTGAATATTTAAATACCCGTAGGGCCAGCAAAGAGTCAGATGTATATAGTTTTGGGCTGGTTGCTTTAGAGATTGCCACTGGAAGGAAGGCAGTTGATCCAGTGCAGGACAAATATAGTGAGAAGGGACTGGTTGAGTGGATATGGGATCATTATGGCAAAGATAAGCTGGTTATGGCTGTGGATGAGAGAGTGCAAACAGATTTTGATGAAAAACAAGGTGAGTGTTTGATGATTGTGGGTCTGTGGTGTTCTCACCCTGATAAAAATCAGAGGCCCTCAATAAGACAGGCAATTCAAGTGCTTAATTTTGAGGCCAACTTGCCACACCTTCCACCAAATATGCCAGTTCCTATGTATCATGCCCCTACACCATCGGAAAGCTCACAATCACAAGCTTCCATAAGTGAAAGCCTCACGATGGGTCGTTGAGGCCACGCCATATTGTTGATCTCTAGCAATGCCATACTTGATGCCTTCTTTTATTATTATTTTATAACTTCAGATTACAAGTTTATAAAATGTTGTGTAATTTATATAATTGAATAAAGAATATCAAAGTAATTAGTTTTGCTTTGGTAGCCTTTTATGACATAATTATATAGACTTGCATTTAAAGAAATTTTGAGGTAAAAGTATTTCGACGTAATTAAAAAAAATGATGATAGTAATTCCCCAGTCTTTGGAAAACAATTGTAGAACAAAATATTCAAAAGAAATTACCACACTATAAATAAATGGTGAAATCAACATAACAGAATTATTTATTATGATCACTAGTTTCTCATTTTCCAATCGACAATGCTAGCTTAGATACCAAGAGCATCCATGAAGAAATATAATTCACAAAGTTAACCAGAAGGCGTTATCAAAATTTTATAAAAAGAACAGAAGAATTTATCAAAATGGAAAGACCCCTTCAGATCATCACCGGCCGGTCTAATGATGTATTTTAATAAGGGGACCCCCTAGTGTGTACCTTTCAAATGTTTTGACACAGTTATAAAATTTTGATTTATGTATGACTGATTCCATAAAAATACGAAAAGGTCCAATTTTCGTTAATATAAATATATGAATAATTAGTTTACAAGTAATGTCCAAGTAGACATAGTTTTTTAACATCAACAATTTCCGCGTCATTCAAATGTTAACTGTTGCAGGTCAACTTCGGAAGAGAACAATGCCCTACTCCAAGATACATGAACCTTGGAATATTGGCTTTTGTCTTGTCAGTTTCTTGCTAATTAAGTTCATTATAGTTAACAGTATATAGTGCCGAGTCGAAATCTGATTTACAGCAACCTTTTTATTTTATTTTAATTTTCAAGGATCTCTTAAGCTTTCAGATCTCCTCAAGACTTCCATTCCAATTCCAAGGCATGGCTACCACTTTCTGCTATTCACACGCCCTTCCTCTGTTCTTCAACTCCTTCTTTTTCTTTCCCCTGTTTGCCAATTCACTTCACTTCCAAAAGTCTCGTTTTGGTTCTGAAGATGCCGACATACTCTACCTAGGATCAGCAGCACCTCTTGCTGGAGGTATTAAATTTAACATCAATGACCAATATACATGCCAAGTTGGACGGGCCATCTATGCCAAAAGGGTGTTACTCTGGGACTCAAGAACAGGACGACTCACTGATTTCACCTCTCAATATACCTTCACTATTGACACTCAAGGTCGATCTAATTATGGCCATGGACTTTGCTTCTTCCTTGCTCCTTTTGGTTTTGAAATCCCACCAAATTCCTCTGGTGGTTTTCTAGGCCTATTTAATACCACAACCAGTGGCTCATCCCAGAACCAAATTGTTCTCGTGGAATTCGACTCCTTCCCAAATTCTGAATGGGGTGAGACCACGGAACATGTGGGAATTAACAGCAACTCAATTGCTTCATCCGTATCCACACCTTGGAATGCTAGTCTACACAGTAGCGACACTGCACATGTGTGGATTACGTACAACTCTACAACAAAGAATTTAAGTGTATCTTGGAAATACCAAAAGACCTCAAATCCTCAAGAGAATACTAACCTTTCTTATCAGATTGATTTAATGAAGGTACTGCCTGAATGGGTTACTATTGGATTTTCCGCAGCAACAGGTGCGAATGGAGAAATTCATACCCTTTTGTCTTGGGAGTTCAACTCAACTTTGGATAAAAGTGAAGACAATAAAAAGACAAAACTAGTAGTGATTCTTACTGTTTTAGGCGGTGTTTTAATTGTTGGAGGAGCTGTTGCGGCATATGCATTACTTTGGAGGAAGAAGAAAATGAAAAGCAAAACGAAAGAAGCTGTGAACTTGACATCAATTAACGATGACCTTGAAAGAGGAGCGGGACCAAGAAGGTTCTCTTACAGTGACCTTGCTGTGGCTACCAACAATTTCTCCAAAGACAGAAAACTGGGTCAAGGTGGGTTTGGTGCTGTTTACAGGGGTTACTTTGCTGATCCAGATTTGGCAGTTGCTGTGAAGAAAATATCGAGGGGATCAAGACAAGGGAAAAGAGAGTATTTAACAGAGGTAAAGATCATTAGCCAGCTGAGACACAGGAATCTTGTGCAGCTTATTGGTTGGTGCCATGACAGAGGTGAGTTCCTACTTGTTTACGAGTTCATGCCAAATGGTAGCCTTGATACTCATTTGTTTGGGAAGAAGTCTCCTCTCCTTTGGAACGTGAGACACAAGATAGCTCTTGGATTGGCCTCTGGACTGCTCTATCTTCATGAAGAATGGGAACAATGTGTGGTTCACAGGGATATCAAATCGAGCAATGTGATGCTAGATTCTAGTTTCAATGTCAAACTTGGGGACTTCGGGTTGGCCAAACTCATGGACCATGAGCTAGGTCCCCAAACAACCGGGTTGGCTGGAACTATAGGCTATTTGGCTCCAGAATATATAAGTTCGGGTAGGGCCAGCAAAGAGTCAGACGTATATAGCTTTGGGGTGGTTGCCTTAGAGATTGCCACAGGAAGAAAGGCCGTTGAACTTATGGAGGACAAAGGGGTTGAAAAGGGATTGATTGAGTGGGTATGGGATCATTATGGCAGAGGGGAGCTGATTGTGGCCATGGATGAGAAACTACAAAGGGAGTATGATGGAAAACAAGTGGAGTGTTTGATGATTGTTGGGCTGTGGTGTGCTCACCCTGATAAAAATTTGAGACCATCAATAAGGCAAGCAATTCATGTACTTAATTTTGAGGCTTCCATGCCAGGCCTTCCATCAAAGAAGCCTGTTCCAACCTATTAGGTTCCTACACCATCCGTGGGCTCTGCAGAAGCTTCCATAACTACCAGCCTTCACATAGGTCGTTGATAAGAGAAATTTTAATGCAGGTCTACGAGGCTCTACTAAACTAGTATACTACAGTTAATATCATATTGCAAATGATGGCGAAACTTGTTTAATATGCAACCTTGATGTAGAAGTGGTCTTTAAGGTTGAGTCTACGGCGACTGAATAAAAATGCTTAAATTTTTACTATGTTAATGATTTCAGGTTTTTGTTTAAATTTAGTGAAGATTCAAATTTTTTGTAGGAAAACCAAGAAAAACTTATGGGATAATAATACTCCTTTTATATTGTGATACTTGATATATCTAAACCAAAATTCCTATTGATTTAATTACCTTAAATCACTGGTTCTAATTAATTATGGTATTTATAGGAATTGCCAATAGTCGGTCGCCACATCTCTTGCTAGCTCACACATAAATGATGCATTGACGCTGGCTCTCCATATCTTTTGTTTTTTTTTGTTTTCCACGAGGATACAAACGGGCATAAACAAGGCTATTGGAAATATTTTTTTTTTTGGGGACATGCCGTAGGAAGTATTTTTTTTTTTTTTCTCGTGACAGGCACCATAGGAAATATCTCATAGGATCCTTGTTTCGGATATACTTCTTCATAGGCAGTGCAGTCCACCTAGCCAGTAAGCCTGGCCCTAACTTTTGGGCTTATTGTCAAATATTTTTGAAAAGTATTGTAATTTTTTTATAATATTTAATTAATAATAATTATGAGATTTATTTTTTTATATAAATTTTTTGTTTATTTTCAAAAGTACAAATTTATATTGTTATTTTTTTATTATAATTTATTAACATTTTTGTAAATTCAATTTTTTATACTTATTTATTATTATATGAAATGATTTTTGATTTATTTTAAAAAATAAATTGCATGCTTTTTTTTTTGGTACATGTGAGAGAGTCGAACCTGCGACTTTGACCCAAACCCCCCACCCCCCCAACCACCTGAACTAAAGGTGGCAGATAAATTGCATGATAAGTAAAAAAATAAAAAAATAAAAAAAAAAAATCATACTTGGACTTGCAGAAACAGTCGATATTCCCCATCTCTTTACGAATAGTTATGGGTATGGTGTTGGATGGACCATACGCCAAATTGGGATTTGAACATCATGAACGAAAAAAACTCAACCGCAGCCAATTATGTTACATTGCAATTTTACTCTTCAACAATTTTAAATGAGTTTCGTCTATGGAGCTTGTGGAAATCAACAAGTGCGTTTTGTATGATCTTGCAAACTTAATAAAAAATTTCCTAATTTTAGCAATTTTAATTAATTTAAAATATAAGTTTAAATATATTTTTGGTTCTCTTATTTTATGCAATGTATCAATTTAATCTCTCTTTTATTTCATGTATCAATTCGTAGAAAATATAGTGACATAATTTCTCCGTCAAATAATCTATCGATTTTTGCTGAGATGACCATTTAAGATGCCCCATGTTTGCCAAATGACCTTTAAATCCCAAATGGACCTCTCCTTAGCTCCATCACTGTTCCATCAATTTAATATATTAGTACGTATTATTTGCTTTTTTCGATTTTAAATGACTTACATAATTGATTTTATATATTTAAATTTTCATATATCATATTTTATAATATTAAAAATTAAAAAATATATTATATATTATATTATTGACTTAATTGTTATTGAATCAGTGTTGAACTAGTAAATTATAAATAACTTCTTTTACTAGTTAAATAATTGTTGCAGATTTTAAAACATCTCTTGAAAATGTCTGATTTTAAAAATATTCTTTTAGAATAGTCATTAAAAAAATTTACAGATTAAAATTTAGAATAAAAACAAGTGTAAAAATTTTGGAGGAGAATTCTATATAATGAATTATAACCATCAAATTGAAAATGTATTGGAACAATCCTAATCATTCTTTAAGAAAATTGCCGTTAGTATACATATATAGGTCGAGTTGTACCATTTAGTGTTAAGCTAAAAAATTTTAAAAAATTAACAAAATTTCTATTTTCTATTAATTTCTCTTGTTCCGTACTCGTCTTCTTTTTAAAAATTCTATATAATTGATTAATTCTTTGGCTCACTTGATGGGACACCAATCAAGATAATCTATAGCTGCTCAAATTAAAATTGATTAATCCATCCATTTTTGTTGGCCATTTATTTAAAAATGAATCAGAGATTGACGGAGAAGCAACACATATTCTTTATTATATGAGGTCCTTTACATGTACTTTAAAATTGAGAAACAAAAAAATTTAGAAGTTTAGTTTATTTTTTCCTCTACTTTCGTCTTTTTTGTCTCCATTTTTCTTTCGCCTTACTTGGGGAGAAGGATGAACAAGAAGAAAAGATTAATGACACAATTTACAATTGGGGTTTAGGAGAAAGCAATTCCACAATATTCACAGTATACATACTTGTGACTTAAACCAGTCGAGATCCTCTTTCCCATGGAAAGAGATGGAACACTTGAAGCTGTTCATCTTTTCCAAGAAGGATGAATAAACAGTTTTTTTTTGTACAAGACGTAAATGAATAAACAATGACTAAACAAAAATTTGATTATGAGGAAATCAATCCTGAAAGGGTTTCATCTATGGATCTTGTGGAAATCAACAAGTATTCAATTTCATTATCACTTCACACTGTGTTGAGTATGATCTTGCAATGAATTTAAAGTTGCTTAGAATACATCTTTAATAAATCACCAAAATTAAAGGTATTTTGATCACTCTAAATTATAGGTAGATTGAATAATTGAAAAGTAGTTGAATTACTGAATTACGGGGGTTTACAATGATCGTAACCAGAGTGAGAGTTGAAGGAGTATTTTATCCAAAAAAATTCTTTCTATTTAACCCCTACCCTTTCGCCTTGTTGAATATCAGAGCTGTGTGAAAATCGCAATCCACTACCACACAGTGTTGGCCAAATATTATTCGTGGACCAGATTCGCCTCTACAACAAAAGCACTGGCCAAGTCGCAGATTTTACTACTTCATTCTCCTTTGTTATGAACCGAAAAAGCCAAATTATACATGGTGATGGAATGGCCTTCTTTCTCAAATCTCCCGACTTTAACTTCCCAGACCCACGGGAATCAGGAGTTGGATTCCTAGGACTTTTCACCTCAACTGAGCCCTCCGCAAACTGAAATTTGTGACTGTTGAGTTTGATAGCTTTACAAATCCATGGGATCCCTTCCCGTTGTCGCAGTCTTCTTCTCCTCATATAGGAATCAACGTGGGCTCTATTACGTCAGTGGCAACGGTGCTATGGCTAAATGATACTAAACCGGATGAGACAATAGGAACCGCAACCATAAGCTATGAATCTCAGACCCAAAAATTGAGTGTCTCTGTATCTTATCCCAACAATGAAGGTTCTACGATAGGGGATGCTACTTTGACCCAAATAATGGATTTGACCACGGTTCTGCCGGAAATGGTTCAAGTTGGTTTCTCTGCTGCCACTGGTGACTTGGTTGAAACACACGACATACTCTCCTGGTCTTTCACTTCAAACTTGTAGAGAATAGAGCATGTTTGCATGTTGGACTAAAATCAAATCCATAATAACGCACGACATACTCCTCTGGTCTTCCACTTCAAACTCGTAGAGAATAAAGCATGCTTGCATGTTGGACTAAAATCAAATCCATAATAACGCTGTTTCAGCGTTGTGTGTGTGGTGTAACGTTGATGTGAGGCTGTTTCCGTATAATGACGTTGTTATTGTGTTATTAATAAGAAAAATAATATAATCTATAAACTAACCAACATTAATAAAAATAATGGACGGGTTCACAAGATATCACGTTTATTTGTTTATCATATTTTTGTTGTATCTGGTTATTTGTATATGTAAGTCATTGATGTTGTCAATCGTATCGTCTGTTGGTATCTAAGGAGTAACATCTATATATATATTCGAGACATTACCGAAAGTGACATCCATGTTGACCAACTAACATGTTTTAATTTTTAATTTTTCATGTTGTTTTTTCCTCCCTTCATTCCTTGACAAAATACCTAGTTACTATTTAAGTTGCTTGCCTTGTTTTGGGCAATCAGTATTTATTTTAGTTTCCTAGCTGGCCCGGACAAGCCTTATTCATTAACAAGCAACAAACCATGGCTGTTTAAGTTCAACTCAAAATGTCACCTCCTTCAAACTTCTGAGACCCTTTCCCACTCTTAGGATCTTTCGTAGTTTTCCCCTTCTCATTGGAAAAAGTGTTGATGAAAATGAAAAAGTTGTGAGGTACACTTGCATTCAGAATAAGTGGAAGAAGTTAATTAAAATTTATTAAATTTTGTATTTTAAGTGATGACAAACATTTTAAGTAAAGTCGGCTAATTTTTCGTGGAAACAAACCGTTTAGCTTCTTTTATTTATTTTTTTTGTGTGGTGAAAAACAAGAGAAGCTCCAGCAACCTACAGAGCTAACATTTTGGGAAGTCATTCAACCATCTAGAGGTGCATCCAGGGACCCTATCGGGGTGTTCATGTAAATCAATGCTTAGGCCATGAGATAACTTTTTAGCTATTAATGAAACTTCAGCACTTCTGGTATGCAATTATTATTATTTTTATTATTCAAATGGAAGCCATGAATTGTCAAACGTACTATATAGTCTAGACAAAGCTTGGGCATGGCAATAACAGTAACATACAAGCCGTATCTAATTAAGCCTGCTTTCAATTTTTTTTTAATTGAATTTTGAGCAGAAGCTAACAATAGTTTTTTTTTTGGCAAAAAATAATATTGTATAAGGCGGGACTCCCAAATTTTGATGTAGGCCTAAAATTAAATTATATGAAACTATTTTGGAATTAAGAAACAAATCAAGTAGGTAACACATCATTAATCATTACTCTAGCTAGTTAGCAGCATCTGATTCATGAATTATCTTCGTTATTATTGTGAATTTGTCTCAGAATATCTTTCATTCTTTAGGATGACATATATTTGAGACAAATTCAATGCCTCAGAAATAAGCCACGCCTGAATTAATATATACGACATTCATCCAAAAAAATGTGTTCTATAAACTACATATAAAATTCTTAATTTAGGCATTGAGTTCCCACCATGTTTGGTTGACTTATATATTTGACTCGTATCTTTTGGACAAAAGCTCGTTATCCTCTTCTTTCTTTCAAGGGTCCTCGTTTTTTTCATTTATGTTCGGCCCAACACGCTGGGCACTATGACTAATTGACTATGTAAATTGTCCCCCAAATTTTTTTATAACTTATTCTATTTTATCTTCAAAGTTCAAATGTTGGCCCTTCACAATCCCATATAAACATTTGGTCTTCCCGCCTTCCATGCATCATTCACTACACAACCATGGCTATCTCAGCCTCGAAACTCTTTGCAACTCAGAGTCCCTTCTCTGCTTACCTCAAGATTCTCATCTTTTTCCTCTTTCTAATCAACAATGTCGTCAGATCAGACTTCTCCTTCAACTTCGGCACTTTTGAGGCTGACGTTGTTAAGGATCAAATAGGTTTCGCGCATGATGCCATGATATCAAACACTAGGATACAACTCACAAAAAAGAACAAATATGGTGATACCCTCCAACACGTACAGTGTCGGCCACTTACTATTCATAAAGCCCATTCGCATCTACGACAAAACCAGTGGCTTAAGTCGCAGACTTGACTACTGTTTTCTCTTTTGTCGTGAACCGAAAGGGGAGAATCATGGTGATGGAACGGCCTTCTTTTTCAGATCACCTGATTTTGACTTCCCAGACACACACACGACATTCTTTCCTGGTCTTTCGCCTCAATGTTGTAGAGAGTAAAGAATATGCATATATGCATGTAGGGTTGATTATATTCCACTCTAACTCGATTTAATTTGATTAAAAAAATTATTTTAGATCAAATTATATAATTTTATATTAACAAAAAATTGAACAGACAAATTTTATGATTATTTTAAATTTTTTTTATTTTAATTTGATTAACACTAAATTTTAAATTTTAAAATAACTCTAATTAATTTAAAATTTTTAAATAATTTAAAATTTTAATTAAATTTAAATATTATTTTTTTAATTGAATTTTCATCAAATTAAATTAATAATTTGATCAACTTAACTCGATTTTTTACTCACTCCGTATATGTATGTTGGGGCTTTCATGTTTAATTAATTAAAATGAAACCAACAATGGCCGTGTTTCAGCGTTCTTTGTAAGTAATTCTGTTTCCCAACAAGGACTAGTTTAAATTAATCGTCACGGGTTTAGAACTTAATTTGAATAATGATGTTGCATTTCTGTTATTAATTAATAGTACTCCACCAGATAATTAATGATTCCGCGGCAACACAACAAATTTTTGGTGTGACAGGAACCTATAAATACAAAGCTTTTGAGTGTGGATTCAATGAGGGTATAAGCCTCTAGCTTTTTCGAAGGATTTCATATTCTTCGGCTCATGGTGTCGGCTTATCTTCTAACGATCGCATATGCCAATGTTGACGGGAAACATACAGTTAGAGGTGTACATAATTTGCTGGCTATTTGAATCCGACTGAATCCACATAAAAAATAAAATAAAAAATTGATTTCATTCGGGTTTGATGGGATTATCAGATTTGAACAAGAAGAATTTGTTTTGAAAATCAAGTTACAGCAGCTGTATTGGCTTCAGATGTTAAAATTCATCTGAACCCGAATTCGAACCCATATTAGAAATAATAATTTTTTATTCTATATTTAATGAAACCAACACACATTCTGCAAGCTTCACGTGCTGATTCCAACATCCAAAAAGTTTCTGATTGACTTCTCTCTCTCCATTCTCTTTTTTCATTTTCTTTCACCAAGTCAAACTCAAAAGTTAATCTCCAGTATTCTACTCCCACCGTCCCACGCCACCGGCCAGGCACGGGACAGAACCCAATAGTAGTCTTCAACTCTTCTCTTCATATTCTGCAATTCTTTTTCTTCCAAAAGAGCTTCTTTAATTGTTTTAAAGTCCTATCAGAACTAAAACTAAATAATCATGCATCTATTTCTAGTCTTCGAGCTAGGTAGGGGGCAGAGGCGTCGGGCGCACACAACCGGCAACCATATTCTGGTAAGGGTTCCAGGCTGAGAATTTGCTTCAAGTGGATTTCAGCAAAGGCAACAGGCAAGGCAAAAAAATTTCAAATTTCATTCTAACTCAACTTGTATATGTTGGACTCATTGCATCCACATGCAATTTGTCAAGAATGGTAAGAGAAATGTTGGACTTGACTTCCTATCTAGTTAGTCAAGAAAAATAGCCACCAACCCTTAGTCAAAAAATGTGGCCACTATGTTTTTCTCATATTCACATTCATTTGTCAAAAATAGCAATAAGGTGGTTGCATTCTTTGTTGAAAATTGGCTCTTCAATGTGTGGCTATGGTTCACTCACAAATGCTATAAATAGGGGGCATTTATAATGAGTTTAGCATCTCATCCCATTTCCTCACCTTCCTTCTAAAGCTTTTCTAGATAGAGTAATTGAGGTATTTTGTTCCTATTGTTAGAGATAGTAATTTAAGTGTTCTCTCCTTTCAATTTGAGAGTTGTTGTAATTACCCAATTATTTCTAGTATTATCCTCTTTTCACTTGGCCGTGGACGTAGTTTATATTGGGTGAACCACGTTAAATCTCTGTATTCATTTTATCTTTAATTTTCTCATTTCAACTTTAGTTGCAGTGCCCGACTTCCTAATAGTGGTATCAGAGCCTTGGTTCTCATAAATCTTAGTATGCTCTGTGGTTGCGGTTATTGACCGATCTTTCATATCAAAAAAGATTTTTTAATGTCGTAGTTTGTACTGCAATACTGTTCATAGTCCATAGTGAAACAGTTATATTTTGCAGATATGGCAACAAAGTTCGAAATAGAGAAGTTCGATGAAAATAATTTCTCGTTATGGAAGATGAAAATGATGGCAATCTTGACCAAAGAAGATTGCATGGAGGCAATAGGAGAAAGACCGGTAGAGATCGTTGATGAGAGAATTTGGAACAAAATGAATGTCAACTCTGTTGCTAATCTTCACCTAGGCCTATCAAATGAAGTCCTATCAAGCGTAGAGGAGAAGAAGACCGCAAAGGAGATTTGGAATACTCTCACAAAGTTGTACGAAGCCAAGTTGCTACACAACAAAATCTTCTTAAAATGAAGACTATACACTCTTCGGATTTCAGAATCTGTTTTAGCAACAGATCACATCAACACCCTCAATACACTATTTTCTAAGCTCTCAAAATTGAGTTATAAAATAAATGTAAATGAGCGTGTAAAAATTTTACTTCAAAGTCTACCAGATTTGTATGATCAACTTGTCATCAATTTAACCAATAATATTCTCACAGACTATCTAGTCTTTGAGGATATTGCAGCTTCTGTTCTGGAAGAGGAACAAAGACATAAAAATAAAGATGACAGAATAACAAGTTCACAACAAGTGGAGGCATTATCGATGACAAGAGGGAGATCAATAGGACGTGGACCCAGTGGGAGCCAAAATCATGGTAGGTCCAAATCAAAAGGTAGAAAAATTATCAAATGCTACAATTGTGGCAAGAGAGGGCACACCAAGAAGGAGTGTTGGCATTTGAAGAAGAATGAAAAAGGTCATGAGTCATCAAATGCTCAGGGTAGTGTAGCGAGTACCTCAGATAATAGTGAAATTCTTTACAGTGAGGCAACAACTAAAAATAGATCAAGTTTTGCTGATGTCTGAATCATGGAGTCAGGAGCAACATGGCATATAACTTCTCAAAGAGAATGGTTTCATCAATATAAACCAATCTCAGAAGGATTTGTATTCATGGGTAACGATCATACTTTGGAGATTGCCGGTATTGGTACTATCAAACTAAAAATGTATGATGGTATAGTTCGCACTGTACAAGGGGTATGACATGTGAGAAGCTTGAAGAAAAATCTATTGTCTTTGGGACAATTAGATGATATTGGGTGTAAAACCTGCATTGAGAACGAGATCATGAAGATCGTAAAAAGCACACTAGTGGTTATGAAGGCAGAAAATGTGGCTGCTAATCTGTACAAGTTTTCTGAAGAAACACACCAAGAAGGAGAATCATTTGTTGCATCAACAAATTTAGGAGAAGAATCAATGATGATGTGGCATCATAAGCTCAGACATATGTCAGAATAAGGCTTGAAGATTCTCTTTGAATAAGGATTATTTCCTGAACTCAAAATAGTAAAATTACTATTTTGTGAGCATTGTGTGACAAATAAGCAACACAGATTAAAGTTCAGCTTATCAACTCATAATAGCTAAGAGTAAAAGCATCTTAGATTTGATTCATTCTGATGTTTGGCAAGCACCAGTTGTATCCCTAGGAGGAGCAAGATACTTTGTATCATTTATTGATGATTTTTCTAGGAGATGCTGGGTGTATCTAATTAGGAGAAAATTAGATATATTTGAAGTCTTCAAAGTCTTTAAAGTGTGGGTGGAACTTGAATTCGAGAAAAGGATCAAGTGTTTGAAGACTGATAATGGAGGAGAATATACAAGCGATGATTTTGACACATTTTGTCAAAAAGAAAGCATCAAAAGACAGTTCACTACAGCATATACTCCGCAACAAAATAGAGTGGCAGAGTGGATGAACAGAACCTTGTTAGAAAGAACAAGAGCAATGTTCAGGATTGCAAATCTAGCCAAGTCATTTTGGGCAAAAGCAATCAACACTGCCTGCTATGTGATAAATCGGTCTCCGTCAATAGCCATTGACCTGAAGACACCGATGGAGATGTGGACTGGTAAGCCAGCTAATTATTCTGACCTCCATACATTTGGAAGTCATGTTTACGTGATGTACAATACCCAAGAAACAACAAAGTTAGATTCAAAATTCAGAAAGTGTATCTTCTTGGGGTATGCTGATGGAATCAAGGGCTATCGCTTGTGGGATCCCACTGCCCACAAGATGGTCATCAGCAGAGATATAATATTTGCAGAAGACAAACTGCAAGAAAAAAAGAAATGATAGCACTTTAATAGAGCAAGCTGAAACTACATCAATTCAGGTGGAAAATCATTAGAAAGAAAATCAAAATTTTTCTAAAGCAGTACCAGAGCACGAAGAAGAAGAACCAGGTGAGTCTGAGGCTCAAGAAGTTCGTCAATCTACTCGTGAGAAAAAATGACCTGCTTGGCACTCAGAATATATTATGGAGAGTAATGTTGCATACTGTCTTTTAACGGAGGATGGAGAACCATTAAATTTTCATGAAACTTTAAATAGTACAGATGCATCTCAGTGGATGACAACAATGCAAGAAGAAATTGAAACTCTTCATAAGAACAAGACATGGAAACTTGTACCATTACCACATGGTAGAAAAGCCATTGGTAACAAATGGGTCTACAAAATAAAGTGAGATAGCAATGATCATGTAGAACGGTTTCGTGTGAGATTGGTAGTTAAGAGATATACTCAGAAAGAAGGTATCGACTTCAATGAGATATTTTCTCCTCTGGTTCGACTTACAACAATCAGAGTAGTTTTGACAATATATGCTACATTCAATTTACATCTAGATCAACTAGATGTGAAGACCGCTTTTCTTCATGGTGACCTTGAAGAAAAAATTGATATGCTCCAACCAAAAAGTTTTGTAGAAGAAGATAAAAAGAACTTGGTTTGCAGGTTGAACAAATCTCTATATGGTCTCAAACAGGCGCCAAGATGTTGGTATAAGAGATTTGATTCCTACATTATTAGCCTTGAATACAATAGACTCAATTCAGACCCTTGTGCTTATTACAAGAGGTTTGGTGATGAAACCTTCATCATTCTGCTATTGTACGTGGACGACATATTAGTTGCAGGCTCTAACAAAGATCGAGTCCAAGAATTAAAGGTACAGTTGGCTAGAGAATTTGATATGAAGGACTTAGGACCAACAAACAAGATTCTAGAGATGCAAATTCACCGAGACAGAAATAATAGGAAGATTTGACTTTCTCAAAAGAACTATCTGTTAAAGATTTTGCGGCGCTTTAACATGCAAGATTGTAAGCCAATTTTTACCCCCTTCCTATTAATTTCAAGTTATCCTCAAGTATGAGTCCTAGCAATGAATTGGAGAGGAAGGACATGTCTCGAGTACCGTATGCATCAACAGTGGGAAGCCTAATATTTGCTATGATATGTACAAGACCAAACATTGCACAAGCAGTGGGAGCAGTTAGTCGATACCTGGCAAATCCTGGTAAAGAGCATTGGAATACTATGAAGAGGATTCTGAGATATGTCAAGGGTACCTCAAATGTTGCATTATGTTATGGAGGATTAGATTTTATTGTTAGAGGCTATATAGATTCAGATTTTGCAGGAGATTCAGATAAAAGAAAATTCACTATTAGTTATGTGTTTACACTTGCAAGTGGAGCTGTAAGCTGGGTTTCAAAACTGCAAACTGTTGTTGCTCTGTCTACTACAAAAGCAGAATATATGGCAGTTACACAAGCTTGCAAAGAAATAGTTTAAATTCAAAGGTTATTGAAGGAGCTTGGGCACAAATAAGAGCAAATCTCTTTGTTTTGCGACAGTCAAAGTGCTTTGCATATTGCAAAGAATCCAGCCTTTTATTCACGAACAAAGCACATCGGAGTTCAGTATCACTTCGTTTGAGAAGTAGTAGAGACTGAATGTGTAAGTATATTAAAGATACATACCAGTGACAAATCTAGCAGATGTAATGACCAAACCTATCAATGCTGACAAGTTTATATAGTGTAAATCCTCTATGGGCCTAGCAGAAACGTAAGTGGCATGGTGACGACAAGTGCAAGTATGGATAGTAGAGTGTGAAGACATGATTAAACATTAAAGTCTTCAAGTGGAAGAAATGTTAGACTCATTGCATCCACATGCAATTTGTCAAGAATGATAGGAGAAATGTTAGACTTGGCTTCCTATCTAGCTAGTCAAGAAAAATAGCCACCAACCCTTAGCCAAGAAATGTGGTCACCATGTTTTTCTCATATTCACATTCATTTGTCAAAAATAGCAATAAAGTAGTTGCATCCTTTGTTGAAAATTGGCTCTTGAATGTGTGGCTATAGTTCACTCACAAATGCTATAAATAAATGACATTTAGAATGAGTTTAACATCTCATCCCATTTTCTCACATTCCTTCTAAAACTTTTATAGAGAGAGTAATTGAGGTATTTTGTTTCTATTATTAGAGAGAGTAATTTAAGTGTTCTCTCCTTTCAATTTGAGAGTTGTTGTAATTATTCAATTATTTTTAGTATTATCCTTCTTTCACTTGACCGTAAACGTAGTCTATATTAGGTGAACCATGTTAAATTTCTGTGTTCATTTTATCTTTAATTTTCTCATTTCAACTTTAGTTGCGATATCCGACTTCTTAACAGTATAGACACACACTATTAAAAAAAAATTCTTTTAATTTATGTTCTTGAATCTTGAATGTAAATTTTTTGTATTTTTTTTCTTTTTCCTCGTTTTTTGTTTACTAAGAGAGAAACCCCGAGTAACTTGATTATAATCCGATCAGAACAAAATCTTCAAGTGATTAATAATTTTGATTAACAACGGGTGAGATTTTTCTCACGCAAGTGAATGTCGATCGGTTTCATTTTTTGTGCAAATCAAACTGAAACCGACCGCTGTTGAAGAACTAACTTGATGGCCTACTTGTTTTATTTTTTATTTTTTGGACTGGATGGCCTACTTGTTCATGCAACTTGAAAGTTAAATAACTTTTTTGGACAATGATACCTTTTTTTTTGTTGGGGATAAAATCCATGATTTGCTGGCTGTTTAATTGTTGTTGGGCTTAGTGCCTGAGCCTAGTTGATGAGTATAGCTGTTCCGTGGCCAAGTTGGTTATTGGGCTCATATCGACATTAAGGGATCGAGAAGATAAACTGTCAAAAAAAAACTCAAGAAGATAAATAAAATAACATGAAATTCATTTGCAGCTTAATTAATGCACTGTTAAAAATTCTAAATCACATAGATTGTTCGCCGTCCAAGCAGCTTCTGAAGATTGCATTAGCTGACCTGGTCGTATGCAAGCTCACACTTTGGTTGCATAAATTACCCTTGATAAGTCCAAACATCGTATAATGTGTACTATGCAAGTCATTTGGCTGCTTCATATGATTTCTCTATATTTTATCTTCTTAGCTGGCCTAAAAAGCTCTATATATATTTTTTGCTGTATACTTTGCTCTTCGTATCATCATCACTAAACCAGAATTCAGAACCATGGCAATCTACAACTCAAAGCCTCAGAGCCCCATGTCCGTTCTCTTTATTTTCATTTCCTTGCTCATGCTGGTTCACAATGTAAGCTCAGCATCCTTCAAATTCCCCACTTTCGGGCCATACACAAATGACATAACCTTCCAAGGTGATGCCTTCGCATCAAACGGGGTTCTACAACTCACAAACATTGTAAACGGGGTCCCCCTTCTCAACAGTGCTGGCAGAGCCTCATTTGCTTCGCCGGTGCGCCTTTGGGATGCCAAAACAGGGAAGCTGGCAGGGTTCACCACCACCTTCTCTTTTGTTGTGGGACCAGCTAGCCCAGGACTTTTTGGAGATGGGATCTCCTTCTTCCTAGCTCCATTCCTGTCTAACATCCCCAGAAATTCAAGTGGTGGATTCCTTGGACTCTTTAGTGCAGACACTGCTTTAAATGCCTATAAAAATCACATAGTGGCTGTTGAGTTTGATACCTTCGAGAACCCATGGGATCGAGCGTCTGCGCATATAGGAATTGATATAAACTCCATTGCTTCAGCAGCAACCGTGGCATGGCCTAGTGCCAATGTTGTGAGTGGGTTAACTGCATATGCCACTATAAACTATGAGCCTGTCGCGAAAAATTTAAGCGTGGTTGTAACTTACCCTCAAAGCCGAGTGAGTGAGACAACCACTAGCCTCTCGTTCGTGGTTGATTTGAGGACTGTTCTGCCGGAATGGGTTAGAGTTGGGTTCTCTGGCGCCACTGGACAGCTAGTCGAAGTGCACAAAATTCTTTCCTGGGCTTTCAGTTCAAGCTTCTATTAGAAAACATCATATTGGTGTGCTTCAATTTGTTTAGAGTGGATTACGTAGTCCTATTTGTGATTTTTTGAGTTGCAATGTCTGAAGACCATTAATTTTCATTGCCAATAAAAAGTTCATTCAAACTAGAATTTGAATGTGTATTCATCGTTTATTGTCATGATTGGATCAAATCTGCTATTGTGAAATTATTAATACCACATCATTGTTCAAAAAAAAAAATTATTATTAAAAGTGATTTGAACAATCAAAATATTAATTCGCTTGGTTTAAAAAATTGATTGAAAAATACTATAGGTGTTTGTTTTCTCTTGTTATTCTTCCACCTATATTTACATTGAATTATAAATATTATTAAAAAAAATTATCAGTCTAATTTATATCTCCAATTATAATTTATCTCTTATCTTTAAGGTGTTACAATGTTATCTTTTATTTATGTTTTTATTGTAACTTACGATCTTAAATTTTTTTTTGTCAAGTTTATCGTCTGCCTCTGCGTGTGTGAGTTGCACATACGTTTTCTGTATGTAAAATATCACAATTACCTCTCCTTTTTATGGTGAAACTTTCTCCCAAAATTTCAATTTCTGCTTCTCGCAAATAGCCCTAACCAATAGATATACCATGCTTCTAATTCATTAACTCCAACAAGAGCCACATATCGATAGGCTAGGGATGTTGCTGAGAAGAATGAGAATTGTCTTCTTTACTGGAGTTCGGAGCTAGATTTATTACTATCGAACGAACCCTCAAATCAGCTTGACCTTGACACCATTGAGTGGCTTGAACCTTGAAGGCTATCTTAACAAGTGGAACGTGCCAATGGTTACTATTGCAGATGAGAGAACTTGTCTTGATCAACTTAGTACAAAAATTGTGAAAACTGACATGGGTGTATCGGGGAGGTTGGAGGGAAATTATTCTCACTTCTCAGTATGTAGTTTGAAGGTTTAGGGATATGGATGGGTTACGACTATTTGCGGGAAGCAGAAATTGAAAATTTGAGGAAAAGTTTCGCGATAAAAGAGGAGTAATCGTGACATTTCACATTAAAAAAATAATAATACGTGTCATTCATACGTAGGTGTAAAGGTTAAACTTGATTGAAAAATTTACATTATAAATAAAAGAAAATATTATAATGGTTTAAAGATTAAGAGAAAAATTACAATTAAACATATTGATTACAGTGACAAAGTATTATTTTCTCTAAATATTATTTGATAATGTAACCATATTATGTTTGGTGTAGAAAAATACCTGTTTTTTTTTTTAAAACAAATCTTTACGTGCTTTCCGTGATTGCGAAACATACAACTTCACAAATTGAACAAGCGCGTCAGTAGAAAGAGAAACCCACCAACCTTTAAATTATCCACTGTTTGGAAGGCTAGACTAAAAGCTTATGTAATTTAAGAACAGTAATCATCTGATGAACTAGGCTTGTGCTACAAGAGAGATTTTCCGGACCCTGCAGACACTGACGAGCATGAGGAGGATCCTTGGGTTGACCTTGTGAGGCCAGACGATGTGTAGGAGAATCTGCATATTTCCATGGGAGGTGCAAAGTACATTGGCACAGGCAACTTGGATGGAAGACTTGGCAAAGCCGCTTCAAATTTCAGCACATTTATCACTTGCCTTATGGAGGGCCTCATGCTCGGATCAGGATGGCAACACCACAATCCAACTATCATTAAGCATTCCATTTGCTCCTCCTCATATTCCATCGTTAGTCTCTTATCAGCTGCTTCATGGAGCTTCCCTTTCCCATAGAGGTCCCATACCCACTCTACCAGACTCACCTTGCTAGGTTCAGCTCTTGCTTCAACTGGCCTTCTCCCACATATGATTTCAAGGGCAACTGCCCCAAAGCTATAAACATCAGACTCCTTACTGGCTTTGCCTGTGGTGACGCACTCTGGGGCTAGGTACCCAATTGTGCCTGCCAGAACCGTTGTTTGCGATCCCAGTTCATGTTCTACCAGCCTTGCAAGACCAAAGTCACCTAACTTGGCGTTGAAATTTGAATCCAACATGACATTACTTGACTTAATATCTCTATGTACTACACATTGTTCCCACTCTTCATGAAGATACAGCAGAGCAGATGCCAAACCCAAGGCTATCTTGTACCTTACTGTCCAACTGAGAATCATTCTGTTTCCAAATAGATGAGAGTCAAGGCTTCCATTAGGCATGAATTCGTAAACGAGAAGGAATTCGCTTTGCTCATGGCACCACCCAATGAGTTGAACCAAATTTCTATGTCTCAACCGGCTGATGATTCTTACTTCTGATATGTATTCTTTTTTTCCTTGTTTTGACCCTTTAGAGACTCTCTTAACAGCCACTCCTAGGGTTTCGCTTCCAAGAAAACCTTTGTAAACACCTCCAAATCCTCCTTCTCCAAGCTTTCCTGCTTCAGCAAAGTTGTTTGTTGCACAGCTGAGTTCCTGGTAGGTGAACCTTTTTGGTCCTGTTCCTTTCTCAAATTCGACATCCATTGAGGCATCAATGCCTGAGTTTTCCTTCTTCCCACCATTTTTTTTCCTCCAAAAGGTGAACCATAGCACTCCTACAGCACAAGTAAGAGAACCAAAGCCTACACTTAAAGAAACACCCAAACCAATCTTCTTCTTTTTCGCTTCAGTGTTTTCCAAGCTTGAATTGAATGACCAAGAAACAATGTTATGTATTTCAATCCAATCACCTGTGGCAGCAGAAAACCCAACTCTAACCCATTCTGGCAAAACTTCCCTCAAATCAATGACATGCCAAAGGCTAGAATTACCCATAAAAACTGGTTTATCGGCATAAGAAAGGAAGACACTCAAATTTTTGGTAGCAGAGTTATATTCTACCCAGGCATTAGCTGTTAATCCATTCTTAATGCTGCTCATCCATTCGACAGACTCAACTGATTCGATTGAATTGACATTGATTCCGACATGATCAGAGGTTGGATCCCACGAGTTGTTAAAACTGTCGAACTCAACTGCAACAATTCGATTTTTGGTAGTGTCGAATGCAGATTCAGAGCTGAATAGACCAAGGAACCCACCAGTTGAACCGTTTGGGATGTCAGATTGAAAAGGTGCAAGAAAGAAGGATAACCCATCACCAAATCGTGTCTGATTCACAGCTCTCATGACAAAGGAAAAATGGGTGGTGAAGTCTGTGAGCTTACCTGTTCTCCTATCCCAAAGAAGCACTGGTTCAGCATATGAGGCTCGGCCAGCGCTGCTTGTGATGGAGCCATCGAGTTGATTCTTTGTGAGCTGTAGAACATCATTCGACGAAAAGGCATCACCTTGGAAGTTTATTAGATTCATGTTTGGTTGGAAACTGGTGAAGTTAAAGGAAACTGACTCTACAGTATCACCGAGTAACAAGGACAAAATGAAGATCATAAAGAGGAAAGACAAGGTCTTTTCAGTTTGATTGCTGTAAGAAGTTGAGCAGAAGACAGCCATTGTTGAAAGGAAGAGGGAGAGAAACAGAGAATGATGAAGATGGTTGTGGACAGGCCAAGATGTAGCTCAACCATATGCGACGTCCAATTCAAAGCTCTTATTAATTAAATTGCTTTTAATAATTGGGATGATAATCTTTTGAACCGTTCTTAGTAGTTGGCAGGTCTAACAAATTAAGAAATGTGTTCTGACAAATCACTCGGCCCTTTTTTCCATTAAGCTTTCATCTGAGGACTAAGATGGACATTGACAATTGCTGGTGGGGGTTGTTACAATGTCGGGAACCTTTGGCCATATGTTCACTGTTCAGGAATGTAAAATCGAATTCCCCCCTTTTGTCTCCTCCTGTGATGAACCATGATCAAAGTCATCTCCCCAGTTTTATAAGGATATAGAAAAGACAAACACAAAGTTGAAGTCTCTAGTTTTAAATGTGGAATATTTGTCTTCTTTAATTATATGTTTTCGGAACTTTTCTCTTAAAATTTTAATACTATTGTGCTTGACCTACGCTTACTAATCTATTATAAAAATTTTGTTAATTAGTTCGACATTTCAATCGGCCTGCACTTTCGTTTTTTTTATTGGGAGTTTATTAGAAGACGGAAAGACCGAGTAAAGATTAGTATAAGACATAATTAACAGGACAAGTATATCCTGCGTCAACATAAAAAAATAAGAGAGACCAGAGGAAGATGCAAATGTTGTAGTTGTGGTTTGTCACAAGCCAATCAACTAATGCCGGAGCCGGCGTTCTTCTCTGAATTTTTTAACAAGCTAATTACTGTATTATTGCAGTTGTTTTCTTGAGAAAGAAGCCTGTGTCCAAAGTGACGTAAAATTTCTTGAGCTGGCCTGTCATAAATCATGTGGTATAGTAGAATTGGGTTGATCCATAATGACTAAACACGAACGATGTCCGAGCCAGACTGAAACAGTTGTCTAATCCGAACAAGTTCAAAACAATTGAAAAAGCTAAATCAACCATGATCCAAAACTTCAGGACACGAACGAGTTCCCTAATTGCTGAAAATCAACCCATTAAAAGTGAGTCTGATGAGGACAGTTATCCTTCTATGCTTATAAATAAACCTGTACAATCTTGGAAAGGTCAAGATGATTGATACCCAAAATTTCAATTATCAGCAACCTCCGTAATTTATTGAGTCCCGCTTGATAAAAAGCCAACGTCACCTTAGAAGGTTATGGCATTTGTCTATGCCCGAAACTGGAGAAAGTTGAAGGAAAATGACTTCGCGTTGTTAGCCAGAAAATCAAGATAGTAAGTAAAATAGAGACGGGGCTTTCAGTCTCGTGCCTGAATAAGTAGTGGTCTTGCGTTGGAGACAGCAGCCATGGTACCTTTGGCTTTGGGCAATCAAGAAACGAAAATAAATCATATCATACGACGTGCCACTTGTACGGTGTTCGTACATATGAAGGGTGATTAAAACAAGAAATTCTACTCTTCATACAGCACAGGGGAAATTATTATTAGGCACCTAGAATGTGGATTTGGTTATAATAATTTAATTTGAAAATGAGAATGGTAATTCACTTTTACGTATATAAATTATTTTTAAATTTAATTTAATGTGTTCAATAAAAATTTAGGTGATATAAGTATAATGAATAATATAATTATATATTTATTTATTTAAATTTTTTTTCAACATTACAATTATAATTTAAGTTTAAAATTTAAATTTAATATTTAATTTATTATAATCAATAGATAAATTTTTATTTATTAACTGTGTTTAGATTATAATACTTATTAAAAATAATTTTAAAAAATATTATTTTAATTACGTATTAAAATTTAAATTTTATTAATAGATAAAAAATTATCTACTAAAAATAAAATATTATTTTCTTTAAATTTATATATTGTTAATATATTTATATTTGTTCGTAATATATGTGTTGAAATGGACATGCAGAATTTACCTAAAAGATCTACAACTGAAAGTAAAAGGGTTTTATACAGAATAGTTGTGACTTGTGAACAGGTGCCATGTTAAATCTAGAGAGGGTCTTGCTAGATCAAATTCAGTTCCCATTGATGCATAAGTTAACATGCATCAGTTTGGTGCTGCTAACATATTGCTCACGTTCTATTATCAAATATGCTTACGTTTATTCTAGTGCAATTAATTTGATTAAAATTTTCAAGTTAATGTAAGATATTTCTTGATGTTTCGTTCGCAGATTTATCAATATAAAATAGGAATTGCATGTATCAATATAAAAGATTAACAAAGACTTGGACAGTGATGTCGTATTAAAAATTTCATAATAGCAGATTTGATCCAACCATGACAATAAACGATGAATACACATTCAAATTCTAGTTTGAATGAACTTTTTATTGGCAATGAAAATTAAGGGTCTTCAGACATTGCAACTTAAGAAATCACAAATAGGACTACGTAATCCACTCTAAACAAATTGAACCACACCAATATGATGTTTTCTAGCTAATAGAAGCTTGAACTGAAAGCCCAGGAGAGAATTTTGTGCACTTCGACTAGCTGTCCAGTGGCGCCAGAGAACCCAACTCTAATCCATTCCGGCAGAATAGTCCTCAAATCAACCACGAACGAGAGGCTAGTGGTTGTCTCACTCACTCGGCTTTGAGGGTAAGTTACAACCACACTTAAATTTTTCGCAACAGGCTCATAAATTATAGTGGCATATGCAGTTAACCCACTCACAACATTGGCACTAGGCCATGCCACGGTTGCTGCTGAAGCAATGGAGTTTATATCAATTCCTATATGCGCAGACGCTCGATCCCATGGGTTCTCGAAGGTATCAAACTCAACAGCCACTATGTGATTTTTATAGGCATTTAAAGCAGTGTCTGCACTAAAGAGTCCAAGGAATCCACCACTTGAATTTCTGGGGATGTTAGACCGGAATGGAGCTAGAAAGAAGGAGATCCCATCTCCAAAAAGTCCTGGGCTAGCTGGTCCCACAACAAAAGAGAAGGTGGTGGTGAAGGCTGCCAGCTTCCCTGTTTTGGCATCCCAAAGGCGCACCGGCGAAGCAAATGAGGCTCTTCCAGCACTGTTGGGCAGCGAGACCTCGTTTACAATCTTTGTGAGTTGTAGAACCCCGTTTGATGCGAAGGCATCACCTTGGAAGGTTATGTCATTTGTGTATGGCCCGAAAGTGGGGAATTTGAAGGATGCTGAGCTTACATTGTGAGCCAGCATGAGCAAGGAAATGAAAAAAAAGAGAACAGACATGGGGCTTTGAGGCTTTGAGTTGTAGATGGCCATGGTTCTGAATTCTGGTTTAGTGATGATGATACGAAGAGCAAAGGCTACAGCTACATATATATATAGAGCTTTCTAGGCCAGCCAAGAAGATAAAATAAAGAGAAATCATATGAAGCAGCCAAATGACTTGCATAGTACACATTATACGGTGTTTGGACGTATTAAGGGTGATTTATACAACCAAAGTCTGAGCTTGCATACGACCAGGTCGGCATATGCAATCTTCAGAAGCTGCTTGGAGGGGGGAACAATGCTGCAAAAGTGCAAATGACTTTCATGTTATTTTATTTATCTTTTTTTTTTTAATCCCTGAATGGCAATATGAGCCCAATAACCAACTTGGCCACCGAACAGATATACTCGACACCAAGCCCAACAACAATTAAGCAACCAGCAAAGTATGGATTTGACCCCCAAAAACAAAATTTATCATTGTCCAAAAAAGGTATTTAACTTTCAAGTTGGATGAACAAGTAGGCTATCAATTTAGTTTTTCATATGGATTATTATGTTAGAATTACTATTGTTTGTATGTTTAAGTTGTGTTTGTTTAGCTTATGAAGATAAAGACGGATAGTTCAAACATGGCAGGTCAACTTAAATAGTAGTTAGGTATTTTGCCAAGTAATAAGGGGAAGAAAAAGCAAGCCAAAATTTTCAACAACTAAATTAAAATAGTAGGAGTCCTAAACATATTAGTTGATTGACATGATGCCACTCTTACTCAAAAAATGGCATTAAAACCCGTTAAGAAAGTCTGGTAGAACTCATCCTATTACGTGAGATTCACATATGAAACCCATCACTTTAGATGTTGTGAATTCTTATATAACAAACATAACGTGGCATAATTCTATGAAATGGCCTGGGCATACATGATGCAAAGGTGTTGGGTTTAAAAAATTGAAAACCAGCCTAAATTGAAAATATAGAAATTAAGAAGAGAAAAATTTCCGGAAAACTCGTACTCTTTCTTGTTTATAGCAAATATTTATACAAATATCAAGATTTTTTATTTATTTTAATGTTCATCTAGTAAATTGGTACAACTAATTGAAAATTTAAATAAAATAGATAATGCTAATCTTATCTAAATAAAAATTTAAAAATAACAGATAATACTAATCTTAACTAAATAAATATTATGATATGCTAATTAATTAAATAAAAAAATTTCTAATGATTTCTTCTTCTTTTTTCAAATTTTGAACTAAAATGACATATGGCTTCACTTCATCGAAAAGCTAATAACTAAGTATATATGTGAGCATTGCCGAGATGCAATTAATTGCCGTCTGTGTCTCTTGAGTCTTGAGGCTCGTGTTGTAACGACCCTTACATCCCTTCATGTTCTGATATTCAGAGAAAACACAAAAATGGGTTTGATGATTCATTGTCAGCTCTTTCAAGTTGTACGCACCGTTTGTTTAGTCCATGAATCCTCCTGAAAGGTACAGTTCTCTACCTCTCTCTCTGTCCCCTTTTTTCCCTCTGCATATGAATCTATTATTCCTGCTTGTTTGTTCTTTGCTATTGCTTTTGTGACGGGGTGAACCTTTGAACTCAATTTCTGATTTCTTGTTTTATTTTATTGTCTGATAATTTTGATTATATTTTATTTTTCACAATGAAGATATTTTTCAAACAAGTGATGAAGTGAACGATGTAAAAGGCATTGGATTTCCAAATCTAAACCACAAAAATTGTACTAGTATGGCATTCCACGAATTATTGTCACAACGTACGTACCTGGCGTATATTTTCTTTTCTCAAAAAGGCTACGCAATTAAAATATGGGAAAATAGAAACAAATAATTAAATAGAACTTATGATTTTAATACAATTGACAATTGCTATTATTACTTACAAAAATGAAATGAGTCTAAAATATGTATCGTTATATATACACATATTTGTTAATGGTTTGTTTTGAAAAATTATTAACCAAATGATAATTTGATGTAACCAATTTGCTATTTCTAACATTTTCTTTTAGTGCATCCATGGAAAATTTATCTCCATGACTTAAAATTTTTATCCAATGTGAGAACCTAAGGTGATAATTAAATATATTTCAAAATTATAGAGATTATTTGAAGATAAAATTGAAAAGAGTTACCTTCCACTGTTTGAGATCATTAATGAGGAAAGTGAAGGGAGGAAAAAAAACGTTATGTTTAATTAACTCAATTTGATAGTAAAATAATTAATTATAAGCTTTTGAAATATAGAAAAATTTATTTCTCCATAAGCTTCTAATTTAATGAAAAATTTATAATTTGAGCAACAAAATGGTTCCAATCTTTTCTGTTTCCATGTTTAACTAAATTATCCTTCCATCCAATCCAGCCATGCAAATAGACTGTAAGCCAAACCTACACCCAGATGGCTAATTCTAATTACTCCTTCTAGTTATTGTTAGGGTTTTGATTTCGCTGGCTAGTAGAGTTGTAATCACTTTCATTTCCTTAATAATTGTATGTTCAGCACTGCAAAACCAACAAAATTTAAATGCCCATTAATTTTCCTCTCACTACTTCTGTCTGTTTCATAATCTTTTTAAATTATTTTTCTTTCTTTGAGGATTAAAAGAGAAAAGGAATGGCCAATCAAAACGGTTGACCCATGATCATCTATTATCTCTCTAATTCACACTAAACAAAAAAGAATATTCTTTTTTCTCTTCCATTTTCCATTTCGCCAAAGAGACAACAATTGTTTTCCACCTTCTTATAGAATATTTCCATTCATTAACCAAAACCCAAAAACCTTCAGAAACAGCAAGAACAAACATAACAACTAAAGAATAAAAAAACAAACTACTTTTTGACAAAATGGTGACATGCGGAGTCATCTCTCTTCTCGCACCCCCAAGATCGTGCACCTTTAATCCATCACGCTCCACTCCATTCGTCATTAACTTAAACTAATATAAAGATTTTGACGTATGCTTAACTCCTAATTGCTAAAGCTTTCCAGAGCTCAGCACGTGTCATCTACCCTACCCTTTCTGCACATCGGTTTTAGTTATATAACCAATCATTTTACTCAATACTCTGAGCTTTAGTCCATTATGTTACCAAATAAATTAAACCAAAGGCAATTGCATAGTTGGTGTCCCACTTTTTCTCTAACGTACTGTGGCTCTCTTCTCTCTAGATATTGTATTGTATAAATAATACAGCATCCTAGGTAAAGAAGAAGGAGAATTTCCCGCACAATAGAAAGTAGTGGTTCAGAATTCATCCATGACCGGTGCAAAAGGGTATCACGGGGTGCAACTTTTGGTTGGTAAGCCATGTCCAGCCAGGAATAGTGGATCTCATAAACTTGAGAGGCCATTATCTATTACCAAAATTAATTCAGATGAAGTCGGATTCTGGTTGCCAACTTTGTATGGGGCGGTTCCACTGCTGAGCTTTTTCTGAGTTCACAAAAAGAATTTTAATGGGTTTTGTCCAATTTGTGATCTGAAACTCATGAGTCTTCACTTGCAGCTTCAATTTGGACCATTTAGAAATTCCAATGCTAGGGGATTAAGTAAACTACATCATGTTCCATTGTAGACTTGAGAAGTTTGGCAATTAATATTGCAATGATATGAGGATGGTTTTTTTACATTGGAGATTAGGTATATACCAAATGCCTCCATATTTACAGTTGGATTATAATTAAAGTGCCAAAAGTTCGCCGGAGCAAGTTTTATATCAATTTTACCAACAAAGCCTCAGATTTTGTCAACCTTTGGTATAACGGCACAAACAACTACATTAACCAAGACAGGTTTTTCTTTATTAAGTGAAAAAATAAGTCAGTATTTTTGTTAATCCGAATTTTAGGTCCTTGCCAAACTTGGGCACTATTCCACAAGATTTTTCAAAAATTCACATAAACCCAATATAAGCTCCTTACTTCTTTAGTCATGTGATACTTACTTTTTTGCCAAATTTGTCCTTGATTTTTTCTCTGAAATACTATTATACCCCTCTAGTATGGACCTTGTCCTAAGCTGAAGGAAAAATTATTGTCATGTGAAATCATGAAAACTGAAGGGGCAGGGCAGGTGTTTCCCAGCATATTCAGCAGCCTATGTGTCTGCAAAAAAATAAAAACCAAAAACAGCGGAAAAAAGTGGTAACATCAAAGAGAAGCTGGAGTGGTGTCATGGAGCTTCAGTTATATATAAGACCATTCACTTGGCCTTTTGTAAATGCCTGCACGTTTTTTGAAGGCACTTATTAAGGTTCCAAAGAGAGTTTAGTAAGGAAGAGAGAGAACAAATAAACAGAGCCAAAGAAAAATCTCGTAATACGACATAATCTTTGTCAGCTGGTCTTTTCATCTCCTGTGGTTTTCCGTAGCTCCGACAAACGGCCTCTGCATTGGTAATCATCAAGGTTCGTCCATTGTTCTCAGAATATAAAGATTTTCCTTCTGGGTGTTCGTGTTTAATTTCCTTTATCATCAATGGGGGTATGATACCCTTCAATTTTTAGCATTTTAACAGCATTATCAAGGTTCATATTATCATTCTCTTCCTCTTCTTATTCTGGGTTAAAATGAGGCAGCTTTTTGCAGGTTCATATGTGGAGAAGATGAAGAAGATAGGTGACATAAGGAAACGGGGTTTCTTGCTGTGGTGGTTTGGAATGACTCTGCAGCTCTGCTTCTTGCTGGGTGGTTGTTCTGAGAAGACCTCAGTTAGGTCCTCTCTCGTCTCCTGGTTCTCTTTTTTTTTTATCTGGCAATGTTGCTGTTGCCTTTCCCTTATCTTTACGTGACTCAGAGAAAACAAAAAGGAGAGAAAGATGAGAGAATTTGAAAGGAAGACATTCTATGTAAATGTTATGTTGCTTTTATTCATTCCATGATAAGTTATTTATAAAATAAAAGAGAGAGAGAGAGAGAGGAGGGCTTCCACATAATAGAGTCACGGTTTCTTTGTCTATAGTGTTCTCGCTCCTTCTCACATGAGAATTTTAAAAATTCGATGTCCTTTTTTAATGCTTTTAAATATGTTACCATTAGCATTCTACTTTCCACTTGTCCATCTTTATCGTAAAGGAAGGACACTTTGCAAGTTAGCCACTGAGGCGATAAAGAATCGGTTGGTTGGCTAGCTTGCATCTACATTTTCCCCCAAAACATCTGACTCTTCCTACTTCACATGCCTCCTGTCTGCTTGTTAAGTAGTCTAAACCTGTAGGGTCACATAATTTGTATCCTTTGCCAAAATCACCAACTCTTACACTACTGATCCAGTTCTACACAATGCAAATTAATTGCGTTCCCTGCGTGCCCACTTTGCATATAGTGGTCCAATGATCTGAGAAAATATAGCTGCAATGAAAGCTCCCTTGTTCTGTTCATAAAAAATCACAATGGTTTAAAAGTCCAAATCCCCATATATAGTTTAAGGATGAAACTTTTCCTGTTGCCTTATTGCTTGGGAGCTTCTTGCCTTGACAACGCATATCACCTCTCTCTCTCTCTTTCTCCCTCTTCTTGTTGGGTAATTACATTTCTCACTTTACTTTTAGAAAGGACTTCCTCAAGGGGCAGGGGAAGAAAAGTAAGAGGGAAAAAATGTACTCCTTTATATCTATATTCATCCGATTTGATGTCATGCATGCATCTTCTTTCTTTCTCTTCTTGTTGGGTAATTACATTTCTCACTTTACTTTTAGAAAGGACTTCCTCTAGGGGCAGGGGAAGAAAAGTAAGAGGGAAAAAATGTACTCCTTTATATCTATATTCATCCGATTTGATGTCATGCATGCATCTTCTTTCTTTGGAATCTATGGTATGTACCTGTCGACATGGTGATCCATAACGCTTTCTAATTTTATTTTAATAACCTTCTCTTTTCCATGCATGCCTTACAAATTCCTATAGCAGAAGAGAGTTAAGCAAGATCAGAACCCCAGAACCGACATATTCTCCTTCAGCAGTTAAGCTAAATGCAGAAGATCTTCGGCAGGTGGGGACCAGCTAGCTTCAATTTTCTGCAGGATAAAAGCAAATGTTTTGTATATGAGGTTATCATTAGCTGCGATTTTCAGGTGATTATTGACAATGGCATCGTCGAAGTCAGTTTGTCGAAGCCCGAGGGCTATGTTCTTGGAATATCATATAATGGAATCGACAATGTACTAGAACCTCGTCAGGAAGAACAAGACAGAGGGTACCCACTTCAGACTTCATCGTGAAACTTAACGAATTAAAGTTGAACTTCTCTTTGAAAAATAATAATCCTGCATAGTTAGTATTAAAAATTGAAGGAAGACTAATGATTTAATTGAAAGAATTCCCACGTTCATATTTGCAGGTATTTCGATGTTGTTTGGAATGAACCAGGAAAACCTAGTACCTTCCAGAGGTATAGTAAATTTTTATCCTTTTATCATGAATTTGCACACACTCGCAAGACGTAATTACAAATAAAATAATGCAAGTTTATCGCACTAATATATATCTATATAAACTGCAGAATCCATGGGAACGAGAATTTTACAATTCTAGCAGCGGACGAGAACCAAGTGGAAATTTCATTTATGAGAACATGGACGTCTTCCATGAAAGGCACAGATGTTCCCATAAACATAGACCAAAGGTAGGTTGTAAGTCTCGATTTTTCATACAATTTGAGAATAAACAGAGACAAGTTAATCAACTAAGTTTGAAATAAAAATTTAATTTTGCAGGTATATATTGCGAAGAGGCGACTCTGGATTTTATACATACACAATATTCGAGCGCCCCGTAGGATTGCCAGCAGTGGAGGTTGATCAAATTAGGAATGTTTTCAAGCTCCGGGAAGACAAGTAATTACCAGAAAGATTAGTAATTTAGTAAATTTACTTTAACTTATTCATTCCCTGAAAAAAAAATTAAAATTTTTTCATGCTGCACAGGTTCCATTATATGGCTATATCAGACAGCAGGCAAAGATACATGCCAAGCAGGGAAGATAGAAATAGTGGGGAAATCCTAGCTTATCCTGAAGCTGTTCTGATAACCAAGCCACTTAACCTAGAATTTAGAGGAGAGGTACTCTCTCTCTCTCTCTCTCTCTCTCTCCCCCCCCCCCCCACCCCCCCTTTTCTCTTTTTGTACAGTACTGTCCATATGTCTTGTTTGATATACATGGGCTTGGAATGCCCGTGAATGACTGAGTATGTTTGTTTCAGGTGGATGACAAATACCAGTACTCTTGTGAGAATAAAGACAACACAGTGCATGGGTGGATTAGCTATGACGCTGATGCAAACGTGGGCTTCTGGATAATAACACCCAGTAATGAGTTCCGCAATGCTGGGCCCACCAAGCAAGACCTCACCTCTCACGTGGGCCCCTACTCTCTTTCTGTAAGTTAAATTACAGTCTCACTATTTTAAATAAAATTAATTTTATACTTAAATTAAAATGGCAGACACCATTGATCATCCTCTATACTGGTCCAAACAAAAACATAACTCATGATTGATATGACCAGAACCATATGTCAGGGGCCCCACCAGACACTAGCTAGCGAAGTATTTTTATGTTTTCCCATCTAATTTTCTGAGTAATGTGCAGATGCTTGTTAGCACCCACTATGCTGGGAAGGAGGTAACCATGGCATTTGAAGAAGAGGAGCCTTATAAGAAGGTTTTTGGCCCTGTTTTTGTCTATCTCAACTCTGCTTCGAGCCAGGATGATTCACAAACGCTCTGGACAGATGCTGTGCAACGGGTAGGCAGTAATTGCCCATTAGTTTGAGACCTAGTTGTGCTTCTGGATTATGTATTATAATGTGCTTATGGCACAGACCCTTAATTAGCCCAAAAACTTAACAATTCAATGGGTGTGGTTTCGGTCACTTAGATGTCCAAGGAAACCAAAAGCTGGCCTTATGCTTTCCCTCAATCTGAAGATTTCATTCGATCCGATCAACGTGGAACCTTGGCTGGACGACTACTAGTTCAAGACCGGTACACATTCTGTCTTGTTTCCCTAAATCACTTCTATACGTGAAATGGAGCTCATGTTCCTCGCTTGGCCAGGTATATCATGGGAGGGAGATTTCTATATGCTGACTCTGCTTATGTTGGTCTTGCTCTTCCTGGAGCTGCGGGATCATGGCAAAAAGAAAGCAAGGTATACCTAGTATTATGAAGGGTTATTGATAAGAAGGGTTATCAATTCTGGACTCAAGATATCAATTTTATGGTATCTTACAGGGTTATCAATTCTGGACCCAAGCTGACAAGAAAGGCTATTTCGTAATAAAAAATGTTGTGCCAGGGAACTATAACTTGTTTGCATGGGTTCCTGGCTTTATTGGTGATTACAGATATAATGCTACAATCACCATCACACCAGGTACAGGGCGATCTTCAAATTCAGACACAGATTTAAAAACCAGCTCATTGACTCTCTTTTTTTTGGACTAAAGCTCATTGACTTGTTCTGTATCTGTAGGATCTCTCATCCAATTGGATTCAATTGTATACAGTCCTCCAAGAAATGGTTCCACCCTTTGGGAAATTGGCATCCCAGATCGCTCAGCTTCAGAATTCTATGTACCAGACCCTTACCCTACACTCATGAACAAACTATACAATGAAAATCCCGAAGACAAGTTAGATCAAAACCCTTAGTCTGCTATATATCTGCACACTTTCTATTCCTTTTATTCACACAAAGCATTTCCACCTTGACAGGTTTAGGCAATATGGGTTGTGGGAACGTTATGCTGATTTATATCCAAATAATGATCTAGTTTACACTGTGGGTGTTGATGAGTATGATAAAGACTGGTTCTATGCTCAGGTTACCAGGTAATTTAAATAACGTAATGATCTAATGTGGCTATTGAATGTTAAATTCTGTTATTATTTACTCTACAATAATGCATCTGTGGGCAGGAGCACAGGAAATAGGACATACGAACCAACGACATGGCAGATTATATTTGAACTTCAAAATGACACACTGAAAGGAAATTACACACTACAACTGGCCTTGGCATCAGCCGCTGATTGTGACTTGCAGGTATACGCCACTAACAATTAGCAAGTTTGGAGTTTTTCTGCAATGGGGCTGGGTTGGTTGTTTCACTAACAGTGAGCAAGTTTGGAACTTTTTTGTTGCAGATTTGGTTCAATGAGATGGGTGATTCTCCTCCCCATTTTTCAACCGGACCAATAGGCAAAGACAATGCCATAGCAAGGCATGGGATTCATGGATTATATTGGCTGTCCAGCATTGCAGTTCCAAGCGATCGTTTAGTTAAAGGGAAGAATACCATCTATCTAAGGCAGGCTAGGGCTATAAATCCTTTCCAAGGAGTTATGTATGATTATATACGTTTAGAAAGACCTCCAAGTCCAAGGACTTGATTGTCTTGTGTCAGCGTCTAGTGGACACAGGAAATAGATCTGTGATTATTCTATCTCAATTGTAATTCTTTCATTCCACTCTCAATAAGAATGATATAGGCTAGAAAGCACAATTGATTTATAGAAGAAGCTGGTCCTTTAATTCTTAAATTCTGTTCTTGATTTTCTGCTTAAGCAAACAACACAAATTTTTCTTTTCACAAATGAGAAGAATAATTATATCAGACATCAGAGTCAAAAAATACAAAAAATTATACAATAATCAAAATACAAAAATACTTGAATTCTGAAAAGAAAAGATTAAAAATTGAAGCACTGAAAATACAAGTTACAGTGATTGTGGAAAGGACGCTGATGCAGAGATGCTGCGGGACAACAATTTGCAGGGAGGGGGCTAGGGCTTTTCCTCTCGGAGCGGCGCAGAAGGAAACTACAGGTAAGTTTTTTTTTGGACAATGAAAACTTAGGATATGTTTGGTTCAAAGGAGGGGAGGGGAGGGATTTTAACGGAGAGGCAGGGAGGGGAGGGAAAATAAATTTTTTTTATTTGATTTAATTAAGGAGAGGGGAAGAGAGGGATAATAAATTTTTTTTGTTTGATTTGTGAACAGAAGGGAAAGAAAATAAAATAATATGATCATTATATTTTTATTATTTTATTTTTATTATAAATAAAAAAAATTATATTTATTTTTTTTATTAAAATTTTTTATTGAGAGATTTTTATTTTATTTTATTTTTATTTTAAAAAAAAAGGCAAAGACAAAATTTGAAAAAGGGACGCAGCGCTCCCTCTCCTCCAAATCCCCTAGATTTGGAGGGGAGCATTTTTTAGGGAGGAGAGGGATTTTGGCCCCCTCCCCTCCCCTCCATCATGTGAACCAAATGAGGGGATTTTTTTAAATCTCCTCCCCTCTCTTCCAATTCTCTCAAACCAAACATACCCTTAGGCAACAAGCAGACAAGAGGCCCAAATAGGTTAAACAAGCCTAAACAGAAAAATGGGCTAACAAAAAGAAACAGAGCCCAGCCCATAGCTCAGGGGCCACCAAGCGCTGCCCAAATCTTGTCAATGCTCTACAATTTCGTCTCTTTCGCCTCATAAGACCGTTAAGAGAGTTGGATCGTAGTCCTAATGAAATGGGCTTAGCCCATATCTCACTTAGATTCATCATTAAAAGAAGAAACTGACCGTACACATTAGGGGGGTTTTTTTTTTTTTAAATAAAACTATTCGTGATTCAGTCCCAAAAATAAAAAAAATGAATGAGATGACTATGATAGGCTTTATCATAACATAATTCGGGTCATGAGCTTAATTTAAAAAACAAAAAAATTGAACTCAAAATTTGACATTTTAAAATAAAATAAATCTAAACCCGCAGCCAATTGCAAGTGATAACCACTAACCAGCATATTTGATGCAGCGATGACTCTATCTACTCGCATGAACCTCCAGTTATTTTTTTCTCAAATGAAAATGGCACCTCCAATTAAATTATAGAATATAATGCTCGTGGTTTTTTTGGGTACGTAACGTATTTGAGTTTGACTGGAGCACAATGTTGTATAATATTTCTCAGAATCCTTTTAGTACTACTATTTTGCTAGATATGCTTTAACTAAAAAAAATGTAGTTTAGTTTACATGAATTATCGATTAAATTAATAGAGTTAGTGATGGATTTGAAGTTTCAATTTGGCTAATTAGAGTTTTTGTTACCATTGTTTTTCTTTTTTTATTGTCAAATTTTTTATTTTCACAGTATATTCCCTATGTCCTATGACCACATAAATTCTTAAGCTAGGTGTCCTTGTGTAATAGGTCTTCCTCCGCGCCAAGACATCTATGTCCTCAAGGAAAATTATCCTATATTTTAAAAATTAAAAGCAAAACCAAATTGTAGACGGATTACACTTCCCTGCCCCTCGACTTATATATTTGTGAGTCATTTACCTGGTTTTGGAGCATATGTGAAACGTCTCAAGGTTATAGACTACCATAAACTTGGTCAATACTCGTTTTTCTTTCTGGGTCTTTTGGTTAGTTTCCTTCACCATCGATGGAACTATTATGAGAATTATATATAATTAACGTTACTATAATATTTACCAAGTTCGTGTTTGTTTAATTCTGTCACTCTTTTCTTTGTCTTTCTGAGGTAAAGCTGCTAACTCTGCAGGTTTACCTTCGCGAACATGAAGAAGATAGGGCAGATGAGAATATTCGGTTTCTTCGTCCTATTGTGGATTGCAATGAGTGTGCACCTGTTCCTGCTTGCCGCTTGTTCTTCTCATCAGATCACCACATCTAGGTTCTCCTTCATCTTTCGCTTTTCTTCTCTTTAGTTTATATTACAATGTTGGTTTCCGAAGTTTTTGTGTACTTCTGTGGTACCAATTTGTTACAATAAATGTGTAATAAGTAATTCTCATTAAATAACAAATTTATTTTGACAAATTTTTATTTACGTGATTACAAAAAGTATACCCAAAATTTTTCTCGGATTGATATCTTTCATACATAAATGGTGGCATTCTAATTTTTTTTAATGAAAAGTAATTATCATTAAAATATACACCTCTTCACAGAGGAGGCAGGAAGATTGATAGAAATAGGAGTTCAGAAAAAAGGAAATTATTAAGTGATTATTAGTTTGTTAGTGGCACGAGAGAATTAGTGTTTGTCAAAAATTATTTTAATTCAAAATTTAAAATTATTGAATGAAAATTTATGAATGATTTATAAATTGAATATTTGACGTTTTAACTGAGGAGTCTTCAAAAATATTTTAACTCCATAGTCAGTTTATAATCTGTATATAGTACTTTTAGATTCTGAGTGACGTAATGAAAAATGTATTTATTTACCTGAATGCAATTGGAGTTTTTCCTTCTTTTCTGGAATAAGAAGGATTTTCTCTCATTCTTCGTTACTCGTTTTCTTCTTGTTCTGCTAGCTGTACCGTAATTAAATCCTAGCAGAAAGCTTGGAAAACGAAATTATTAATCGGTTGTTTTCTTGACATATTTAATTTCTTTTCCCAGTGGCAAGAGAGTCTTAAGTGATGAGATAGACTGCTCAAACTTGGCATCTTGTCCTCCTCCAGTCACGCTGCACCAAGAAAACCGTCACCAGGTGACGATCGTTATATATTTCAAATGATTTGCTTTTTCCAATTTTGAAAGAGATTTCATATTTAAGCATGGCGTAACAATTGATGGATTGGGCGGAATGTGCAGGTGGTGATAGATAATGGCATAGTTGGCGTCTCATTGTCACGACCAGAGGGCGATGTCCTTGGAATATCATACAATGGAATAGATAATGTGCTTGAAGCTCGTAACCATCGAGATGATAGAGGGTACCCTACATCTTTGCATATTTATTTACTCCATCCCTTTTAAACTTCTCTTTTTCCATGACACCAACTGAATTATATATAAAGTTGAGCTTGTCTACTAAATAATTATGAAGTAACGTTTAGCGCAAAATTTGTAGCCACAACGGTTTAATTGACAGAATTTTGTATTTGCAGATATTTCGACGTTGTTTGGAACGAACCAGCAGGAAGCCATAATAACTATGTGAGGTAGAATTTTCTTCTAATATTATGTAAATGGAGATATCCATTACTATTGCTTGCTGAAATAACAAACGAGTAGTCGATGATTTAAAAGAGTACTAATTTACGTGTTATGCAGAATCCGAGGGACAAAGTTTTCCGTTATAATGGCAAACGAAGATCAAGTCGAAGTTTCTTTTTCAACTACATGGGATTCTTCGGTGCCGGACGCAAATGTCCCAATGAATATAGATAAAAGGTAGTTTTTTTTTAAATGAAACTAATAAAAAAAATTTAAATTATGTAGACAATAATATTCTTTGTTTAGGATAATATATAGGAAGGTTGTTAATCATGAGATAAATCCAACTTTGGCAGGTATATTTTGCGTAGAGGTAGCTCAGGATTGTATTCATATTTCATATTTGAGCGTTTAGAAGGTTTTCCGGCAATGGAGATGGATGTAGTCAGGACTGTTTACAAGCTCCACAGAGACATGTAAGTAGAAAAGCATTAGCACGTACTTTTTTTTTTTTTTTTAATTCTCTTTTAGAAAGAGACGATTATCTTCATTAAAAATAAATGTGAACTGATCAAGAGTGAACGTCACAGGTTCCATTACATGGCTATATCAGACGATAGGCAGAGAAACATGCCAAGTGCGGAAGATAGAATTAGTGGCCAACGCCTTGGTTATGATGAAGCTGTTCTCTTAACCCAACCAAGTAACCCAGAATTCCTAGGAGAGGTAACTGCTCTTTTCCTTCTTTCTTTCTTTCATTTTTTTCTTTTTTCTGATTCTGACAAGAATATGGTTTTTGGTTCAGGTGGATGATAAATACCAGTACTCGTGTGAGAACAAAGACAACAATGTGAATGGCTGGATTACTTTTAAACCTAATGCCTCAGTTGGATTCTGGATGATAACACCTAGTAACGAGTTCCGTAATGCTGGCCCCACCAAGCAAAGCCTCACCTCTCATGTTGGCCCAGTCACACTCAACGTAAGGCCATCTTAACACAAATTCTTAAATTATTTACCAAACTATTTTCCTTCGATCTCATCTAATTATTTGCTGAATTTTATTGGTTCCCAGTCATTTGTTAGCCCCCACTATGCTGGGAAGGAGGTAACCATGGCATTTCAACAAGGGGAGATTTATAAGAAGGTTTTTGGCCCTGTTTTTGTCTATCTCAACTCTGCGTCAAGCCAGGATAATTCCCAGACACTCTGGAAAGATGCCGTGCAGCAGGTAAGTAGTACTAATTGCCCTTCTGCTCAACCCACTCACTCTTGTTCATTATCTTAATTTGTTTTTGTTCTGTCTTCGCTTCAAACAGATGTCAAAGGAAGTCAAAAGCTGGCCATATGATTTCCCTCGATCCCAAGATTTCCTTCCACCCAATCAACGGGGAACAGTAGCTGGACGATTACTGGTCCAAGACCGGTAGATGTTTTCGCATTATTTAACTACGTATTTTCTTTAAGCCACTACTTCTGTATCAACTGATCTCAAGTTCCTCGCTTTAATTAACAGGTACATTAAAGGAGGTAGATTCATTTTTGCTAATAAAGGTTACGTTGGTCTGGCTGTTCCTGGAGATGCGGGATCATGGCAAAAAGAAAGCAAGGTATATATAGCCGGTGCCACAGAAATTTATTTTCTTCTACGCAATAAGAAAACATATGAATTTTTAAAGCTATTTGCAGGGTTATCAATTCTGGACGCAAGCTGATGGGAGAGGCTACTTCACAATACAAAATGTTGTACCAGGCGACTACAACTTGTACGCATGGGTTCCTGGCGTTCTTGGTGATTACAGATACAACTTTAAAATTACTATCACAGCAGGTATCAGAAGATTTCTGAGAAATAAACAAGGGTCTCCAATAGTTCACGCTTGATATCATCACTGACTTGTTTGTTTGTACCGTAGGACAAGTCATCCAATTGAGTTCACTAATTTATACGCCTCCAAGAAATGGTCCTACCATTTGGGAGATTGGCATCCCTGATCGCTCAGCCGCTGAGTTCTATGTCCCAGACCCTTATCCTACCCTCATGAACCGGTTGTACGATGGAAAACCAAAAGACAAGTAAGCCCAACACTCTTTCACAGCCGATAGCTGTTAATCTCCGTACTCTTCTTTTCTTCTTTTAACTCATACAACGTTGACTGACAGGTTTAGGCAATACGGGTTGTGGCAACGCTACTCTGACTTATATCCAACGGATGACCTCGTTTACACTGTTGGTGTGGATGATTATAGACAAGATTGGTTCTATGCTCAGGTTACCAGGTACTAAAGTTATTGATTGTTGCTTAGATTTTGTTGGTTTTTAGTCTTAATTTGACTCTAAAAATGTACCAATTTGTTGGATGCAGGAACTTAGGAAATGACAGATACAGTCCAACGACATGGCAGATAGCATTTGAACTCCCATTTGTTATAAGAGGAAATTACACGCTACAACTTGCCTTGGCATCAGCCAGCACTTCTCGGTTGGGGGTACGTGGAACATGACCATTATTTTTCAACAACGTTGTTATGCTATCATGACTCTATCATCTATCTGTCTAAACATTATTCTGATGACTGATATATATATATATAGGTTCGGTTCAATGATCCTTTAGCACATCCTCCACACTTCGATACGGGAGTAATAGGGCAGGACAACGCCATAGCAAGGCATGGCATCCATGGATTGTATTGGAGGTACAGCATTGAAGTACCAAGCAACCTACTCGTGAGAGGAAAGAACACCATCTATCTAAGACAGGGAAGAGGCCAAACACCTTACCAAGGAATTATGTACGACTATGTCCGTTTAGAGAGGCCGCCAAATTGATGGCTGTGTCCAAGTGACAACTAGCGTGGAGAGTTAGCTTGGATGTGTTAATTAGTCTATCTTAGTCGTTATTCTTTTATTCCGCTCTTATTCATAGGAATGTTGTAATTATAGGGATAGATAGAATGCATATATAGACGAAAAAAACAAAAATAATTTAGTCATTATATTTTTTTCCATTTTCTTGGATTTTTTTTTAATAAAATTGATGCTTCTGATATTCAATTGAGGATTGAACCGACTGGTTATCACACAAATCTTTACCGAAATTATTTATTTATTTGTTTATATATGTATATAAATATATAAAAATGCTAGTTGATTCCTTGCTCTCTAATATTATAACATAATAATAATAATAATAATAACAATAATAACTTGTTCTTTTACATATATATATGATTGAGAAAAGTTTAAATATATCATCTCTTATTAACTACCTAGATTTTTTTATTAAACCACGCCTAATGACTTAATAATATGTTCTTTTAAACTTACATCAAAATTGAAAACAAAGACTAATTGACATGGTAGCTCTATTTTCTATTTTCTATTTTCATCTTCTATGAAAATAGAAATTCAGGTGAAGATTTTGACTGATGGAAATTTTCAAAAACAGTTCGTGAAAATGGGGCTAAAAAAAGGTGAAAAAATGAAAATTTCATTTGGACGTTTTCAACATTTCCTTTTCAGGATGTAGGAAATTAAAAACATAAAAATCAAAAGACCGTGACAGTTTTAAAATTATAATGAAAACATAGTGACAATTTTAATATAAGCAGTTGATTGTCGATATGAGCATTCGACTGATGTCCGTATATGAGGCTCTATTTTGAAATTTTAAAATTTAACAACTGTTAAAACAATAGATTGAAGCATGGTTAAATCGGCTAATCATATAGACAGTTGATTGGTGGTCTTAATTAACCAAACATTCTAATAGTGTTTGGCAGAGAGCCTGAGAGGAACCAAACTTTCTTTTTCTTTCTTGGTGGTCTTAATTAACCAAACATTCTGTAGATTTCCTTTTTCTGATTGCTTGAGCTTGGGCCAAGCTCATTGATTTATGTCAGCCCACATTAGTCCCTTGGCTTTTAGGCTTTGTGCCTTGTTTCTGTGATGTTCAGTCCATAAAAAGAGCAACCTCAACTCAATTTGAGGAACTTGTCCGATAAATAAATTAAAATAATAAAATATGTAAATATATCAAAAATGAATTTAAAAAAACATATTTAATATATATATATACAATTTATAAGTTAAATCCATCTAAAAACATTCTAATAGTGTGCCAAGAATGCAGAACTCAAAAAAGTGTCATCCGCTTCCTAATCCTTCGCAAAAGGTGGGACTCAGCCCCGTAGAGTAGTTAGTATGATTTTTATAGCACAGAAATAAGAGAAAAAGAATCACTCTGGAGTCTCCACTTCAAGCCTCCCTTGGATATAACCCCGTAGTTCTTGGTCTTACAGTTTTTTCTAGACCAAAATGTCCTCATTTATCAAAGTAATAACATGTGTAGCTTTGATTTGCCTAAAAGAAATTGTTTTTGGAAGTAAAATTTTTTTTTTTGAAATCATTTTACAAAAGTACAAATATTTTTCATTGTTCGAAAACTGTGACTTTTTTTTTTGGGCATTTCATTGTTCGTTAATAAATAACTTATTATTAATATTTAAATTATAATATATAATAAAAATAATTTTAAAAAATATTATTTTTATCACATGTCACTTGATTAATAATAAATTAAATTATTTATATTTATATTAATCTTATATATATATAATTTTAATTTTTAAATACTTTTTAAAATAATAAGACAAATTAACACTAAATTTCATTGTTAATTATTAACAAAAATGCATAGGGAGTCATAATTAGATTCCCTAAACTTGGTCATAGATTGTGATTAATTATTTGGTTCCAATGATCAAATTGTAAGCAAATTAGCTGAGGAACCAGGACGACTAAGCAAATGAAAGTGGACTTTAGACAAAGGAAAACTCGCAAGTGGGCAAGTGGCCGGTTATTCTATTTAACGTCACCTTCTAGCATAATATACTATATCACTGAAAAGATAATATTAGCCAAGAAGACAAAAGTAGCCTCCCACACCAATAATTATACGCCTCACTGCAAAGAGCTCACGAGATCCGATTTGTGTACAAATTTTGTATTAAAATTACAAGCAAATTTTTTTATTAATTTGGAAAAGGGTACCTTTATTTCGAATAGATTGAAGTACAAAAAAGAATGGATTTTCAGATTCTTTTCTTGAATTAATTGTTTTTTTGGTACATTCTTTCACTAGAATAAATTTAGTTCAAATGGCTTGAAAATTTTTAATTCTCCAATAAAACCAATATTCAACTTAATTGAGATCTTAATCAAATTATGTATGTGAAAAATGACATCGAAATTGCTGTCTTATTAGAGAGTTTTACGTAATTAAGAAAAAACTTAGTTGAATTCAATTCTTTGGGTTAATTATCTTTTATTTCGTTTTATCTAAAAATAATTATGTGTGACCAAATAATGATGTATGTTACCTGATATTTTGAAGTTGGCTTAAATAAAACTGACATTGATACATAAAAAATTTATTTAGATCCTTCGTCATTCCCCACTTTGCGATTATATATACACCAAGCTTCCACAGTGCTGAGGCAACACATCCCTTGTTTCTTTCTCCCTCTTCCTCTATCTTTCTCATAGACACACAGATTGAAGTTTGACATGGCGAAGTCGCCTGAAGAAGAACACCCAATCAAGGCATTTGGATGGGCTGTCAGAGACCGCAACGGGCCTCTCTCCCCCTTCAACTTCTCCAGAAGGTAAATTACAAGAGTAAAACAACCTTCCGTTGTCCCCTTACAAAAACACGTTCATTTGAGCTTAATTTGTGCCTGTCCAAGTCTAGATGACAGTTATTTTAATCCGGAAGTGCTTACGTTTTACTGTTCTTTATAATGTTATGTAGGGCAACCGGAGATCACGATGTGAGGTTTAAGGTGTTATATTGTGGAATTTGCCACTCAGACCTTCACTCTATGAACAACGACTGTCCATCTACCCTATGGTTCCTGGGTATCACCATGATCATCCACCTAATTCATTGACCTCGTTGCGCCTGTCAAATCTTTTATTAAGTCTCTAATTATTTCTGTTCATATAATTTTTTTTTTCTTTCTTGGTCTCGCCTCACATCCACAAAGATTTTATATTTTGGGTAAAGTACTGGTATATGATCTTTAATTTAATCCCTCTACCTTAATCTCCGTCGTGCAGGCATGAGATCGTGGGCGAAGTAACGGAAGTGGGAAAGGAAGTGAAAAAAGTGAAGGTTGGAGACAAAGTAGGGGTGGGATGCATGGTGGGTGCATGCCATTCCTGCGACGATTGCAACAATCACCTTGAGAACTACTGTACAAATATGATCTTCACCTACTCTGCCAAGTACCATGACGGATCCGTCACATACGGTGGCTACTCCGACCACATGGTTGCCGACCAGCGTTATATTGTTCGTTTCCCAGATAACATGCCACTTGATGCTTCTGCTCCTCTGCTTTGCGCAGGCATCACAGTCTATAGTCCCTTGAAATACTATGGACTCGCCGAGCCTGGGAAGCACGTGGATGTAGTAGGCCTTGGTGGTCTTGGTCACGTGGCTGTAAAATTTGCCAAGGCTTTAGGAGCAAAAGTGACTGTGATTAGTACCTCGGCTAGCAAAAAGGAGGAAGCACTTGACCACCTTGGAGCTCACTCGTTTTTGATAAGCACAGACCAACAACAAATGCAGGCAGCCATGGGAACAATGGATGGAATTATAGACACAGTGTCTTCTGTGCACCCCTTATTGCCATTGATTGGTATACTGAAGAGCCATGGAAAGCTTGTGCTGTTGGGTGCACCTAAGGATCCACTTCAGCTACCAGCCTTTCCTCTTTCATTAGGTAAATCAAATGAAACTATATATTGAATAATTCTAATGAATGATGTCAAATGAAGTTGATATTAATCGGTGCAAATTAAACAGGAAGGAAGATGGTGGGAGGGAGTGCAATAGGAGGAACAACGGAGACTCAAGAAATGATTGACTTTGCTGCGAAGCACAACGTAACTGCAGATATAGAGGTAATCCCAGTGGAGTACTTGAACACGGCCATGGAGCGTCTTGCCAAAGCGGACGTTAGATATCGGTTTGTAATTGATATTGGGAACACCTTGGCGGCTACCAGGCCTTGAACACCCTGCCGGCTATTGCAAACCAATTTGTGCTATAAATAAATGAATGAGACTGAATAGTATAATGCCTATATAATTATGATTATATGAGGACTGCAGCCCTCGCGTCAACGTCCTCATATGATCGGTGTGTTGTCTAGTGTGTCTAGCTACTACTGCAATCCAAGTTGAACGACAAATAAATGAATGAGACTGAATGTTACAATTTGTGTGTTTGCAATTAATTAACACATGCAGAAGCTCACAGTTGCGTATATATATGTAGAGGTCAAGTTTTTAAATTTCGTCACCTTATAATACTAAATTGTGAGAATCAAGCTTTTAGTAACTAAACTAAATTAGGTGTTATTGTCAAGATTTAATTCAATTTTCCTAATTAAATATAGGACAGGCATCAAAATGTTATAAAAATAAGAATTGATGGACGCTGATTTGTGAAGACGCATAATAGTTTATACAATTAAATCATTGTTAAAAATTTGTTTCTTTAAAGATTAAATTAGCTGTAGTTGTGCCACATACTATATTTGAGTGCCTTAATGCTTCTAGGTGCTTCTTCCTAGTGCTTCCTACTCAGTAATTATATTCGATGATTGAAAGCCTTTACTTTACAGCAAAAACATATATGTCTAATTCACATATAAAAAATCAGTTTAGTCTTTTTTTTCAAATGTTGTAATAAGAAAATAATTTTGATACAAATTTAATTTATGATGAAAAAGCTTAAAAAAATATTAAAAAGTTGCTACATTTTTGTTGTTGTTGGTATTGGTGTCTAATTAGATAATTAATTTGCATGCATTATAACTAATTTATCTTTTTCATCCAGTCAATTCAAAGGCATATATTTACTCCATAATTAGATTATTCATAAAAAAATCACTCTAAAAAAAATTAACATAGTTAAGATATAAACTATATAATAGTATATTTAATTATATACCATTTGTCATATATTTTTAAACTATTCAAGATAGATCCAAGCACTGGCCTACTCAAAAAAGTGTTGTTGTTGTTTTTTTTTTTTTTTTTACTATTTGTGTTTTTTTTGCTAAGATTTCTCTTTCTCAACTCCATCATCATAATATATCGATCCAAGAAATCAAAAAAATAAGTTAAAAACTTTTTCTCTCAAGAGTCAGGACCTCTCTGCTAGGGTTTCCGCCTCAACGGAGGTTCCTTTTGCGTCTTGGATTGGTCATTGACATATATAAGATTACGTGCTTTACTGATAAAAGAAACTTAACGTCCAAATGGCGAAAATGATGCATCTTGCCTTTCAGGTTCTTCAATCCAAAATTTGTTTACCATCAGAACTATTATAATTAAAGTCCAAACTCAGTTAGACCACCTCCATTAGACAAACAAATTTACATAAACAATTAAAAACTTCACAATTAATATATAATTTTATCTGAATTTATAAAATTCTATTTAAACTTTTTTCATAGGAGTTTACCTGAATTTGAATACAATAACACTTTAATTGTAAAATTTATAAAACAAAAATTGTGACTAATAATTACTTATCAATCCGTTGGCAATGTAGCTTCAGCAATTATTTTACTGAAATCTAAATTTAGAAAAAAGTCCCTAATATTATTATTTTTATCTTCTGAATTAATATTTCATGCACCATAGATATGTTATATTTTGAAATATTATTATTAAATATCAAAACTGATAAATTTGTAGCACAATTTAATTAATTTCAAGTGATTCAATTACAAAAAATTATATTTTAACTTTTTAAACGGTAACATTATTATGCTTGAAAATTATTTATATGAAATTATGACAAGTATTAGGTGTAAGTTGTAAATGGTTCACAAAATAAATATTATGTTAAAATATTAATTATGGACAATCGAAATATAATTTGAAATAATAACTTGGAAGAGAAGATGAAAAATGAGCAGAAACCTAATAGGGAAAGAGACTCTTGAAATTTATGGGTACCCCTGAAGATTAAAGTTGACCATAAAATAGAAGGATTTGGTTTTTCTACTTTAAGAATGTATTTCGTAATTTGTAATATCAATTTATTTTTTATAGTTTTAATAAATATATTAAAATAATTTTTTTATTCTATACTACCATGTTATACTATTAAATATATTGTGAATAAATTTTCTTAAATATTTAAATATTATACATATTATTTAATGATAAACTCGTATTATATGTACAACATATTAAATAACAGTACAATAAATTTAATAAAAATTATTTTTATTTATTTATTAAAATTGAAGAAATTAAAATTATATTATAAGTTATAAAAAATAAATTAATATATTTTTTTAAAATAAAGATATTGAAAATATAATTAAAATTAAAAAAATACAAAAGACTTTTTTTTTTTTTTGTGATAGATAAAAGACCTCTCGGAATTCTCTAGAAGAAGGAAGAAGGTTCAGGAAATGCGCCGCGCACGCGGAAGTGCAAAAGAACTTCCTATTATTTTGTATTTTATATTTTTTTTTTCTAACCAGCACACGGTCAGTTATCGTTAACTAACATAATTACAGAAAAAAATAGCACTAAAAAGAAAAGGAGACTCTAATGTATTTATTTTTGGGGGTAGGAACAGAGAAAACACGAAGACACTACAATCACAAAGATAAAGAGTATATTTTTAGAAATTAAATAAGTTAATTTATAATTTATTTAATTAATTTATAAATTTTTTTATTAAATTAAAGATATTTAATAAATAAATTTATTAAAATAATTTATAATTTTTTATTATACACTACTTCAAGTAATATAATTTTTAATTAATAAATTTTATAATTTTTATTTTTATTTTTTATTATTTTATTTAAATTTTAATATTATTTTATTCATAAAATTATATTATTTTTATTATATTCGAACAACATTTAAATTACATACGATAAATTTTTAAATATTATTGATAGTAACATAAAAAATAAAAATTTAAAAATATTTATTAAAATAAAAAAAAATTATAATAATATAATTAATTTATTTTAAAATTTCAGATGATATATTTATTTTATATTTTTTAAAATTATATAATAAAATGTAATTATTAATAAAAAATAATAAATTTTATATAAATATATTTTTTATATATATCAATTATTTTTATTAAATATTTTTAATTCAATAAATTAATTTAATAATTTTTAATTTTTAATTAAAAATTAATTTTTTTAATTTATAATTAATTTATTAATTATTTTTATCAAATATAACCAAAAAGCGATAGTCCAAAAAAACGCAGGTTCAAAAGTTAATCCTACACGCAGCTGTTAACGTCGTTTTTAGTTTTGCTTTTCTATTCGATTATTAGTTTTGCTTTTCTATTCGATTATTTTCATAAAAAAAACATTTCAAAATTAAAATGACATCATTTTTTTATTATTTTAAATTTAATTCTTTAAAGTAAATTTTAAAAAATTTAGAGTATATTTGGTATGAACTTTTTTTTTATTCTTAAAAAATATTTTTAAAAAAATTTGAAACCTTTTCAAAATTTTTAACAGTGTAGTATATTGTAGTAAGGAAATTTTTTTAATTTTTTTATATAATTAAAAAATAATAAAAATATAAACTAAATATATTTTTATAAATATAAAAAAAAAAAAAACATTTTCACAAGCTAAATTAACTTTGACTTTTTCATAACCCTCTCATGCTATTGCAACTCGTGCACAATTAACAAATACCGACCATGAAATTTCCGTGGCCTTCACGAAACGAAAGGCTACACTTTCATATATTCGGACGGAAAAAGACTTCTCCAGAATTTTAAACCACATTCGAGGCTTGGATTGAATTTTGTGTAAACCGAAAATGAAATATTGAAGCTAAGCTCACTGAAAACGTCAGCCCAACCCATCAAGAATACCACCTGGACTCTTATAAATAGAACATCCACCCCGTCCCCTTGCCACATCAATCGTGTACTGCTCTGCCCCCTCCCTGCTTAGGCTTTATCGTTCTTTCTCAGTTCCCCCATTCTCACTTTCCATTTATTTGTAAGTGATTCCTATCATATTCAAATGGCGCTGCAACCAGAGATGGAGCATCCTAGGAAGGCTTTCGGATGGGCTGCTAGGGATCCATCTGGCGTTCTCTCTCCTTTCAAGTTCTCTAGAAGGTGCTCTCATTACTCCATTCAACCCATGTTTCATTTATTTGCTTGCTTATGATCCGATACAGCATTTTTTCTCGTTCTCGTAGTTTTGACATAATATAGACATTCTCCAGATCAGTTATTTTTCCTCGTTGGCCAATACAAGATGGGCCAGAATCTTGGGTCACTAGGGGTCGTTGATTGTTGTCATATATTTGATGATTATTTTGTTGATAATAACATGTTTATCATGATCTTCTTATGTTAATTGGGGTTTCTTGAAACGAACCATGTTTGCAGGGAAACGGGAGAGAAAGATGTGACATTCAAAGTGTTGTATTGTGGGATATGCCACTCGGACCTCCACATGCTTAAGAATGAATGGGGCAATTCCATATATCCTCTTGTACCTGGGTATGTCTTTATCCTAAAAGTAAATATTGTTTAAAATTGTAGTTTTCGGCTTACGATTATGATCCTAATAATCATGTGTTCTACCTCTGTCCTATTATTTTAATTGGGACATTAGATTTAGTACTATTATTTAATGGAATCTGTCGCAATCTGATTAGCAATAAAAAAATTTAGATCTCAATTTGACTGGAAATTCCGGAAGTGCGGCTTCTTTTGTCTACTGTTCCCTGTATTTAATAAGAAGAAAAACAGTGCAAGCACGGGGAACCAAGATAACTAACGTAAGGCATGCTATATCACATTTCAGCCAAGAACACGACTTACAGAGTCAGTCTTGGTTTCCAATTTTTCGGGGATAAATTTCCCAGACTAGTTTTTGCACTAAACGGGAATTGGTGTATTGGAATTCATCTGTTTTGCGGATCTCTGTCATTGCGAAATTTCCTAATACTGTAATAAATTCAAGTTTGACGGCTCAATTTCATGGCTAGTTTAATCTCAGTTGTTCTTTGTTTACATGAAAAAGCTATCGGTGATGTCTGTGTTATAGGAATAACGAGTGTTAAATGTATTTAATTTTGCTGGTGTACCAAATTCAGGCATGAAATTGTTGGTGAGGTAACAGAGGTGGGAAGCAAGGTACAAAAATTCAAAGTTGGAGACAAGGTAGGTGTGGGATGCATGGTTGGTTCCTGCCACTCATGCCAAAACTGTGCTGACAATCTTGAGAACTACTGCCCAAAAATGATTCTCACATATGGTGCCAAGTATGTGGATGGCACTATCACATATGGAGGCTACTCCGACTTGATGGTTGCAGACGAGCACTTTGTGGTCCGCATTCCAGATGGCCTACCTCTTGATGCTGCTGCCCCTCTCCTTTGTGCTGGGATCACCGTCTATAGCCCTTTGAGATATTTTGGACTAGATAAGCCTGGTGTGCATGTGGGTGTGGTTGGTCTCGGTGGGCTAGGCCATATGGCTGTGAAGTTTGCTAAAGCTCTTGGCGCTAAGGTGACAGTAATCAGTACATCTCCTAACAAAAAGAAGGAAGCAATAGAACATCTAGGTGCTGACTCCTTTGTGGTCAGCCGGGAGCAAGATCAGATGCAGGTACCTGATAGAAATTTGTTTAATTACTCTGACTAAATATTCTGACAAATAGTCGATTATCAGCTCCTAATATTCTTCTTTACGTAGGCTGCGTTGGGCACCTTGGATGGTATAATTGACACTGTTTCTGCTGTACATCCCGTCTTGCCTTTGATTGGTTTGTTAAAATCTCATGGGAAACTTATACTTGTTGGCGCCCCAGAGAAGCCTCTAGAGCTGCCAGTCTTTCCCTTAATAATGGGTAAGCATGTGAAAAATCCACCTTCTGTGGTACACCGTTGCTTGAGAGATAACCATCACTCTTGGTATACTAAAATGTTGTGTAGAAGCATTTGCAAAATGCAAGATGTATTTGCAGAATCATTTCTAGATGTAAAATAGAAATGTAAAGCTAACCGGTATTCCACACTCTTCGCAGGAAGGAAGATTGTAGCTGGCAGTTGCATTGGAGGGATGAAAGAGACACAAGAAATGATTGATTTTGCAGCTAAACACGATGTAAAACCTGACATTGAGGTTGTTCCAATCGATTATGTGAATAAGGCAATGGAGCGTCTCGTCAAAGCAGATGTGAAATATCGATTCGTAATTGACATTGGGAACACACTGAAGCCAAGCTCCTAATTTTCATAATTCAGAATTCAGAGAATGAACGCTGGGAAGAGGATACCGCCGAGAGAAGATTAATGTTTTTGTGTAACATTATTATGTTGTCTTGTTAGTTTGTTTGGTTTAAATTTGATGATTCAAGTTCCTTTCCCTTTGTATCTGGAGGAGGCAACATTTTAGAGCTCGAACAAATATATGTATGATGGTTACGTAATATGTTGTTGCAATAACCTGAATGTCAAAGATTTTGTCCTCCGTGGTACATAGAAAGTTATGTTAATCTGGTGATTTAGCCGGTAGACTTATAATTATTATTTTTATATATAATTTTATTTGCATGAAATGAAATGAAGAAGTATGCTTGCTTCTACTCCCACTTGTATTGAACCTTTAACATAGTTGAGTAAGTTTGCAATGAACTTAAAAAAACTGAAAAATGTCTAAATTTTCAAATATGAAACCAAATGTTCAAGCTACCAATTCCTGTATTGTGTTCATGAGCACATCTTCGATTGGAAATATGTTGATGATTCCGAAGAGTTTTGGGGTTGAAAACTCAAAGGTAGAGTCTTTAATGGAAAGTGATACAGAAAAGGGTGAACAACTCCTGTTCTCCAGTTCAGGGTACCAGACAGAGCATGTGCGGTGATTGAGCTTGGAATCACTCGGTGAATCGCACATAATCCAAGATTTTTGAAAATTTTACTTGACTTTTTTGAAGTGCTATCACGTGAAACAAAAGCAGGTTACTTTTGGGTTACTTCCAGAGAGAGAGTGAACGAGTACAGAAAAAGACACAACCAAAAAGCTAACCGCACAAGATATGACCCATGGACAATGAAGTGCTGTCACGTGAAACAAATGCCTCGTGTTCCTCATGCAGCAGGTACGTCATAATTAACAGAAGACAAAACTAATGAGCGAAATTGAACTACATATAATTTTTTTTGGGTGAAAATTATAATTAAAGGATTAAAATATAAATTTTAATAAAATAAAATAATCAAAAAAGTAATTTGGCCTTAGAGATGACTATTAATTTTTTTTTTTGTTACAAGAAAAGGTGTCTAATAGACTACATGTAGTAGATCCTTTTGGACTGTAAAGCCTTTCAGGTCCTTCGAGAGAATAGATCCTAACCCATCAGGATGCCTCTCAAACGTACGTAAGTCTAGCCCTAGCTTGTGGCCCATGTTCGCTATTCAGTCCGCAGCTCGGTTCGCTTCTCTCACTGTGAGATATTTTCACTTTCCAGCTTCTTCCGAGCTTCTTCTGAGGAAACTTCTAATTTGTTCTACCAAACCTTCACACGGGTGCCTTGCAGAGCAGCCTTGATTGCACAGAGTCATTGCTGTCAATGAATCTGACTCAATCTCCAGAAGCTTATAGTTTAGCCTCCATGCTATCTCCATCGCCGTTAAGATCCCCCATAATTTCGCTTCGGTGATGCTACATCGCCCGATCCTCCTTGCGAATCCATAGAGAAAACCCCCGATCGCGTTCCGTAGGACTCCTCCACATGATGCCCAGTCCCCCTGATACACTAATCCATCAGTGTTAAATTTCACCCATCTATCTTTAGGGTAATTCCATCCCACTTCCCTTACTCCGATACACCTCCCTTGAAATCTCCCTTCAGATTCCTTCCAACTCATACATTCTTTGGCCTTGTGAAGACACCAGAATAGCAAATCGTTAGATCTTGCCGTCTCAGGCTGGAAGACCATCTCACATCTACGGATCCAAATGTTCCACAACGTAACCCCGAAGAGGATTTTCCAATCCAGGTGTGTATATTCCTCCCTTCCAAACGTCTTCAATAAGTTCTTCTCTAGCCATTCATGTGTATCAAGCTCGAAGAAATTCCCCAATTTACTAGGTTTAACCAGCCTTAGCCAGATGTTCCTTGCATGTTCACAATTCCTCAAACAATGAATAGTACTTTCCATCTCCTTCTCGCATACTGGGCATGTCCCAATTGGGTCAATGTGTCTGTTGAACCTTAAGCCATTGGTTAGGAGTTTGTCATGCCTGGTAAGCCACATCAGAGTTCTAATTCTCTGAGGTCCAGGATTTTTCTCCAGATAGGGTTGCTCGGTTGGTGTGCCTGAGTTCTTGCCCTGTAAGCAGAGCTAACGGTGAACTCTCCATTACTGCTATGTTTCCATCTCCGGACGTCCTGTCCTGCTTCGATACAAGGTTTCTGTGTAGCCTCGAGTTTTAATCTAGTTTCTAGGTTGATATAGGGGGATATTATCTGCCAATCCCACTCCCCCGATGTGGTGACCATATCTGCCATAGTTCGCGAAAGAATCTCTTCTACGATTGGTACCTCCGGAGTGAGGCCTATCCTGTCCCCCCTGTCATCCAGTCGTCCAGCCAGAAATTGGTAGGTTTCCCATCTTTCACATTCTAGCAAGTACCCTCCTCAACCAGAAATTGGTAATCTTTAATGGAATAGCTACCATATTTATTTTAAATATAATTTAATTAAAATAAAAATTACTTACATACATAGTATAATTTCTTTAAAACACATAAAATATTAGTAATTCGATATACACTATTCTTCATGTCAATTTTATTTATTAAAAAATAATACTAATCAATAATTAATATTATATTTATGCTTAAAACTACATATTTTTTGTTATAAAAAAATTTTACATTATATTTTGAACAACAGTTATTAGAAACTAAACTATTTATTATTTATTTTTTTATAACTTCGTTATATTTTAAAAATATCTATACCAAAAGAGATTAAAATTTTTTAAAGCCATATTAATATAAATAACATATTAGATTAAATAGAATTTAGAGTTAATTTTAAATTAAGATAAGGATACGCATTATAAAATTAACATAAGTAAGAATACACATGATAAATATGATGGATCTATTTTTATTAACAAAGTAACATTATGCTTCTTACATTATTTTATAGCTAAACATGTCGTACTCTAATTGGCTGCCACAAAAATACAGGCACGAGGTTGTTGGTGCAGTTATAGAAATAGTCAAGCCTGACCTATCTGCGTCAACCGTTGCGTGTAAATCCATTTCAACACTTACGTCAATCAAATCAATTAAATTAAATTGTTAAAATTTTTATTTAATCCATTCAATTAAAATATTATATCTGACCTACTCTAATTGGGAATTGAACCATGCTCGCAGCCAAAGCTCATTGGTTAGTTTGTATTCGATTAGGGGGACGATTTTTGGAAAAAAAAAACTTATTTGACATATTTTAAAAATTCATTATTTTATTTTTTTAATTGTTGGTATGAAATTAAATATTTTAAATATTATATTACAATAAAAATAACTTATAATTCATGTGAAAAAACATTTCAATTCAACTTTAAATTAAATCTAACAACCAACAAAAATATATAGTTCATAATTTAAATTATAAACTTTATCAATTAATGATTCAATATATTAATAAATAGAACTTAAAATAATATAAACAGTTAGCATATGAATTTTTAAATCATGCGTATTTCTTGATTCACAAGGCCATTTAATTGAATAATAAAAAATATATAATTATAATATAAATTATTTAAATAATTAATTAAATAATGGATAAGTTTGATTGGAATTAAATTTTAAAACTAAACATTCACCAAATAAATTAATTTATAAAAAAATTAATTTAATTAAAAAATTGACTTTGATTAAATTAGTTGAAATAAGTTTGGTTGAAATTAAATGGATTTTATTTTATTTTTTTGACAAGTGCAAATTACTATTCATTTTTTAAAAAGGATTCCAATAGGCACTCAAGCTAACAATAGAAAAAGTAGATAAAATAAATAAAATAGTTTAATTCTGTAATTTTTAAATATATAAAATTTAAGTGATATAGGAAGGTACTGGCATATCGGCAATCCCGTCCTAAAGCTGGTGGCGTTGAAGAAGAAAAGCGGGAACAGATGCAAGGTTTCCTCCTGCAGTGTTAAGAAACCCTTTCTCTCTTCACAACACGTGAGTGTGGTTGGTGTGGGTGGGTTAATGCACTTAGGGTCGAGATCATAATAATCATCTGACTCTTTTTGTGGCCAAATGCAAGTAGCTATTTGAAATTTGTTTCATTACGCAAGAGTCTCACTCTTGGATTAAGTGGAATTTTTTATTTTTAAGTGTTAGTAGTTCTAATACATACGAGTTTTATTCTTCTCTCAATGCAATATTGGCTTCTAATATTCTTCTTTTAGGTAGGCTGCAATGGGCACCTTGGATGAAATCATTGACAAAGTTTCTGCCCTTCATCCTATGTGCCTCTTATTGGTCTGTTAACGAAATGCTTAATTTTACATTTTATTTATCCGAATGGTCTGCATTGGTTCTCTTCTCTCTCTATTCTGAATATAACAAAAACCGAAATGACAGACTCTCCCTTCACAACACTACTTTACCCTTGCTCAAACTTTTTTTTTTGGACAAAACCCTTGCTCAAACATAACTACCTTTTTTGTTACAAAGAAACAAGAGTAGTCCCAAATCTAAACCCAGCTCCATCTAAGGAGGAAAAAGTGGGCTAACAGATCACAAACAATTGCCCAGCCCATGTAAGCTAAATAATGACCAAAAACTTTGATATATCTTATTTTTTTGGACAGGCGAAAGTTTGATAAGGTCAACAAAGAAATGATAGGGCTGAGAGACACGGGAGACTCGGTAAGGTCAACAAAACCACGAGTCTGGCCCATAGAGTCACAAGACAATTCTCGAGTTAGGATGAAAAAACCAAAGCAACACACTGCAAAAACCCAAGAGATCTGGCAAATTGCTTTCGAAAGATCGGATTATAGTGAGGGATTTTGATCATCTAGTTCAGCCTCCTTTCTCAGCAACTTCTTGAGGATTATCGGTGGGTGGGAAACCCAATTTCTTGGCAACTGTGTGAACAACTTCGTTCATCTCCCTCTAGATCTATTCGAACTTCATCTGCCTTCCTTTTGAGGTAATCTCCTCGATCTTATTGTGGATGTGCTGACATTTCATATTTGTCTTTTCTGATTACACACCTCTACCATTAGCTTGCAGTTGGACTCAATAATCACCCGGTTCAATTGCATGTTGTTAATTAAGACTAATGCTTCTTCAATTGCTCTGCATTCTGCTTCTAAAGCCGAGAGGGCCGAGCTCTGTTTAACGCTGTTGGTGAGAAGTCTTCCACTTTCGTCCTTGACTATAGCTGAAAGGTAACACTATATTTTAATTAGGGTAGGCAGTATCCGTGTTTATCTTTAACCACCCGATCGGGGGATGATTCCACTTAGCCAACCTCATTTCCCTTTTGTTGTTTTCTGAGTGTTTGACTTTATTCTGTATGTTGATCAGGCTTGTTAGCAAGTGTTTTGTCTTCTATATTACTCTGCTTGGGTCAACTTTCATATGCTCAAATATGTAGGAATTTCTCTTCTTTCTTTCAGATGAACCACATTATAATAAAGCACTTCGCTATAGCTTACTTTTCATTCACCCCCTGAACCTCACTGTAAATTTTTATTTTCTCCCATAACCAATCAATGATTTTATAGCTTCCATTCTAGTGAAGTTGACTCTGTATATCTGCTCTAAACCAAACTAGCCTTGTCCAGCTGCATTCCAAAAAAATATATTCTAGGGTTTATGGGGCCTCTTCGTAGATAGGGCACCTGGAGTCTTAGACTATTATGTTTCTGTGCAAATTTTTCATACTAGGCAAGGCGTTATGTAGGATTTTCCATATATGTATCTTCACTTTAGGAGAAATAGTTGACTCCCACACTTTTCCCCATATCTTCGGGTTGTTTGAGGCTGAGGCTTGATTTCTGATTGTGTTTAGATCCTCTTTCTTGACAATATCATACTCACTCTTTATCCTATATAGGCCCTCACTAGTCAGAGGCCATATGAATTTGTCTTGTTGACTGGTGTGAGGGATTGAGGTTGCAAAGACCTCTTCAATTTAGTGAGTGGATAGCATTTCTCTTAAGATTTCTATAAACCACATCTACTAGCCCTTTTGTTGGTCTTAGGTCTTTTACACCTACTAACCGGAGCCCATTTTAGGTTGAATTATATCTGTTGGGCCTCTTCTTAGTTCTGGGTCTGCTATCTTCAAAAGTTGTATCCGTCTTCGCAGTACGCATATATATTTCATAATGCAGCTTGATAGGAAAGTGTGTCTCCTCCTCTCTACTACCCACTGAGATTTTTAGTAATGTTTCTACCTCTGTTCGGCAAAAGAAACAAACCAAAAGAGTTAAGCAACATGTTAATTTGAGAAAAGTAAACCATTTTAAATTAAAAAAAATCAATAAGTAGCACGTTAATATATTATTATGAATTACAGGTAATTATATTGACATATTAATTCAGTTAGACACAATATTTAGTGAATTAATTAACTACATTTTGGTACCCCAACATCTCTTTCTAGGTTTTAACTTTTGAGTTCTAAAGACAGGGAGAGTGACTCCCACACAAATGACTATAATTGTCAGAGTGACCAGATCTTGAAAGAAGCTGTCGGGCAGCAAACTCGAAAGGATCTCATATTCATTTTTTTTATCAGATGTTTCAAATCAATTTGGCCTCTTTCCTTTGATACCTTGTGCTTTCCTTGCTCTCCACTCTCCTTTTCAATTTTCCACATTGGTCAGAGCATGAAATTAACCTCGTAATGGAGGACGTCATCCAATGCCGTCTTCTTTATCGTCTTTGCAGGCTTGTATATAACATATATACACATCCCCAACTCCTCAGTTCTACAACTAAACATTTATTCATTCATAATCTTAACCTAGACAAGATCAGTGCAGACAATGTCGAACGTTGAGGAAAAAGTTGATGCCTTTGGATGGGCAGCTAGAGACACCTCGGGAATCCTCTCCCCTTCCACTTTAGCAGAAGGTACATATTATTTTGTTCATGAAAAAATTAATAATGACTACTAATTATTTTATTCTCTTCAACAATCAGGGCAACTGGTGATACTGACATCACCATCAAGATACTGTATTCTGGGATATGCCATACCGACCTCCATTTTCTCAAGGATGACTTTGGCACGACCATCTATCCCATTGTTCTCGGGTAGTACTTTCAGAGTCCCAATCCATCTTCAGTTAATTTAATTTTTTGAGTGTTATAAAATATGTCTGATTAATTAATAGATTTTATTATCAAATTTAGGCACGAGATTGTGGGAGAAGTGATAAAAGTGGGTCGCAGTGTCACCAAATTTAGCGTTGGTGACATGGCTGGTGTGAGTACAGTTGTGGGTTCGTGTGGCTCCTGCTCTGACTGCACCCGGGGCCTTGAAGTTTATTGTCCAAAAGTGATTTTAACCTATAGTGCACGAGACCATGATGGGTCAATAACCCAAGGTGGATTCTCTGATAAGATCGTGATGGACGAGCACTTCGCGGTGGTGATTCTGAACACTTCGGCACTAGATGCTAAAGCCCCGTTACTTTGTGCCGGAATCGCAGTATACAACCCCATGAAGTCTTTTGGACTAACTCAGACTGGGTTGCATTTGGGTGTGGTAGGCCTGGGTGGACTTGGTGGTCATGTGGCTGTCTAGTTTGCCAAAGCTTTCAACATGAAGGTCACAGTGATAAGTACATCTCCGAGGAAGAAGGTAGAGGCATTGGAACGTTTTGGTGCCGATGCCTTCTTAGTCAGCCAAGACCAAGAACAGCTGCAGGTAATAATATCAAATTAAACAAACTATTTTCCATTTTGGTTTTGACAAATAATTAATCTAACAAATAGGTGGATGCATGCATTAATTAGGATGCCATGGGCACAATGGACGGAATCCTTGACACAGTTTCAGGCCCACACTCTCTCATGCCATTAGTTGGTTTGCTGAAGACACATGGAAAGTTGATTCTGCTGGGTGCACCGTCCTCGCCGCTTGAGTTTTCGGCTGCGCCTTTACTTGCGGGTAAGTATCGAGAGATCAATTCATGTGATATCATAGTGACTGGGTTTTGGTTTAAGAAGACTGAAAATGTGTTTGTTGAGATATAGGTGGGAAGATGATCGCAGGGAGTGCTGGAGGAGGGAGCAAATACATGCAAGAGATGATGGATTTTGCAGCAAAGCACAATATTAGTGCGAATGTAGAGGTAATTCCAATGGACTACGTCAACACTGCCTTACACCGACTCGCAAATAATGATGTAAAGTATCGATTTGTCATTGATGTGGCAAATACAATAAAATATCCAATAAAAAATTAAGGCACACCGAAGCTTCCGAATATCTTCGTTTTACGATATTATTGTATTGTCTTCATTCTGAAATTAGAGATTTCTTCTCCATCGATCTTACAAGCCTTGTGCGCATATATTTGGCCATTATTGATTTGAACAATAATTTTACTCACCTGTCATCACAATCTTGATAGTGAGAAAATAAGACAATAGACAAGAAAAAAGGAATTTTGTGATGACTAAAATTGTCACAGAAGCCTTAAAAATCGTCACAAAAGATATTTTGTGACGATTTTTTGTTGTCACTCGTGTCCTGCTAAAAACGTTGTTACTAAAGGTTTTTTTAACTATTTTTTTAAGTCGTCACTAAAATTACACTTCCAATAACAATTAAAATCGTCACTGAAACATAAAAATCTTGTCATTAAAAGGCAAAAATCGTCACAGAAAGATTACAAAGTGAGACTATGAAGATCTTTTGTGACAACTTCGATCATAACTAAATATATCTTTAGTGGCGACTTTTTTGGTCGTCACTAAAGGTTTCGTGAATATAAACCTTTAGTGACAATATAGGTCGTCACTGAAAGGGGTTTTAGTGATGATTTGTAAAATTCGTCACTAAAAGCCTTGAATAAAATGAATTGTAGTGACAATAGAATCATCAGTAAAAGTGTTTTTTGTGACGATTTTCTAAAAATTTTGAACGTAATGAATTTTAGTGACGATTTATATCATCATTGAAAGTGTTTTTAGTGACCACTTACATAAATCGTCACTAAAAGTATGTTTTTAGTGACAATAAAAATCGTCACTGAAAGTGTTTGAATTATATATAACATACATTCTTTATTTTCAATGACAATAAAAATTGTCACTAAAAGTATTTTCAGTGACACATTAGTTGTCACTAAAAGTTTTATGTAAATAGGGATTCAGTGACAAAAATAATTGTCACTAAATCTTTTGTATTATTATCTTTTAACCATTTGATTTTCTTTAAAAATAAAATCTACACTATGATATCAATCGAAATAAAATTTTTTAATAAAACGATATATATTAAAATAATTTCAACTACAACAAAAATTTGTTGATAAGTAACAACCATATGTCTGTTAACAGAAAATTAAAATACAAATAATAAAATATTGACAAAATAAAAAGCATCAAATCTATGGTTCTCTTGAAGTTACTGGTGTTGCATTCATTGTAGAATTTGATATAGTACTCACAGTTGGCAGAATTGAAATTTGTCCCTATTTACAACACATGAAAACAAATTAATAATCAGCAAGTAATACAAAGTACAAACTAATTAAATAATAACAATTATTATATATACTTTTAAATAATTTCTAACTATAAAAGAGAGCAAAACACAAGAGATATGTTATGCATGGTCAACGGAGACCTTTAATCATTATGTTATATGTACGACAAGTAAGTTGTAACCCTTTAGCAAGCAAACAAGAAAAAAGACTCCAGGCAGCATTCAGTTTTTCAGCATTGCACATTCCATCAAGAAAAATATTGTAAATCACAATATCAAGATCCAAATTCATCTTCTCCATTGTCCTAAACAATGATATTGCCTCATAATGAAGTATGCACTTGAATAGTCCATCTAATATAATGGCACAAGTCTGGAAACTGGGATCTTGGCCATATGTATGCATATTTAAAACAGTTCTTTAGCAACTAGTGGTCTACCCACTTGGCAAAACCCACCTATAAGAGTGGTCCTTAGAATCATTCACTAGTCAAAGCATTATAGGTGACAACACTAGGCTCCTTCCCCATTTGAATCATGATCCCGATTATGCTTTTAGCCCTTAGAATCATTCCCTCTTTGCAACAAGCATCTACTAAAATATTATAAGTTTGCACATTTGGCATGACTCCATTTTCCATCATTTCATTCAATAGAGTACCAGTCTCTTTCCATCTACCAAAATTACAAAGACCTTGAATTTGTTTCTTTCCTTTGACCTAAAAATGAGAGCAAAAATTGTTTCTTTCCTTTGACCTAAAAATGTAACCTTCAGTTTTAAAACTAATATGTTATGCATGGTCAGACCTTTGAAGAACAAAGTGAAAACCCTAAATAGAACTAAGTATGGTGGTGGCCTAAGAAAGAAAACGAAGAGAGAAAATAAGAAATAACTCAAGGGCAGAAGACAAGACACCAACACCTTCCTTGCCTCATTCTTTTGACTTTACTAGAAAAACCCCTTATTTGGTACAAAAATAGTCAATAGTCACAACAAGATCACTGCTACTTCTTTGATACAAAAATAATACTTAATCACAACAAGACCACAGCTCGGGACAGATGATACCCAGAAATAGCAGACATCTAGATTACTTCCAATTCACATGAATATATTAGCATAACAAATCAATAATGTACATTTCAGCATAAGCTTCCTCCTCAATTCATTTAATACTAATTGGACATAATAAAAATTTACAAGTATCCTAGCTTGGTTGGTAAGACAAAAACACAATAACCGAGATTAAAAACTTACTTGAGCAGTATTATAAACAATATACTCATTGTACATGAGCTCAGAAGTCTTGGCTTTTGATGGCATGGGTTTGCCACAAGGAACAATGACATCATCCCTCCACCTTACAAATTTTGATTGATTAGGTACTTTCTTGCCCAGTCCTTTAGTAGAGTCCTTTTCTTCCGGAGCTTTTTCCATATACTTAATGGAAAAAAGGGCAAAGACCATCAGAAGCCAAAGACATTGCAAATATATATTTGGCAAAAAAATTTCACCAGACATTAAAAGAAAAAAAAACTGAATAAAAATTATTTCTTGTTTTGAATGCATGCATATTTAGTAACAAACTAACAATCAACCACAACCCATATACACCCATATGCATAATTGTACCTTAGCATTCTTGAGCTCATAGATGTTTCCTAGGGCAACTTCACTCTGAAGCATTAGACCAACAGGATTTTTCTTATCAGTGTAGCAATACTGAGCACTCTTGCTGATCAGGTCAGTAAAGTATAACCCTTTGCCAAATTGTAAAGCAAAATATTGAAATTCTGATTGTAATTATGTACACATGCTTGAAAATAAAAACATAAATGAGAAACATGCGAGGGTAGAGAGTGAAAGAACCATATAGCCAATTGCTGGGGGTTCAGGAGGTGCAATTCTGAGTCCTTGACTAAGTATACCCACAAAATTCGTCAACCTAGAACCTGTAACACAACATTTTGGTTATAGGTCTAACTCTAAATTTGTACACATTTTCATTCTCTTGACTTGATGTCCCACCGAGCAATACTGAACTTTAATATCAAATTGAAATAAACATAGTCAATCATGTGATTATATTTACTCATAGCAACTAGTGTATTTCAGCTTTAAAACTCCTCTGTTTAGAATTGTCTTCACATCCCAATGAAGTTCATTTAATGTCAGGTTTATGAGAAGGATTCAATGAGGGAAATTCAGAGCTTGAAGTCCATAATTGTTTTGATGTTGCTAAGTAATTAGCTTGTGTTTCTTTCAATTTTTCCTCTTATTCATGATGTCATAGAAGGATATTTCACTGCAGTAAACATCAATGTAAACTAATAGCATCACAACCTACCGTGCCATAGGAGCATTCTGTTACCAAGTTTTTCTCTGTAAGGGGCAAACTTATCAAATTCTTCAATGTTAGTGCTGGGCTCCATTGATCCTTCAAGATGTCTAAGCAAATAGCTCCACTTTGACTGCTGATATTAGGGTGCCTTCAACAAGTAACAAACGCACAAAATAGAATCGAAGCATAAAATAAATGACTAGATATTTTGCCATTAACAATGCATTAAATGCTATGCATAATAAATTGTTCATTTATAGAGGCTAAGACAGCAATTAAAGAAACTAAAAAACAAAAGCCCAGTCAATCAATACTGTTAGCCTCATCAGAAGCCAGACCATCTGATGCTAAGATGATAGAACCTTGAGTTTAACACAAAACCTTCATTCTAACTACTATAACTCACTCTACTCGTAATTTGAGTAAGAAAAACACCAGGAGAATGCTCTTTATGGTGACCACGCACACAGTGGTTCGCGTCTCAGTGCTTCGCAGTGGGGTTTTGAGAGTCCTAAGAGTTCTTAGAGGAAGAGAGGAAAAACGAAGGTCATAGGAAGAGTAAAAACTTGGGGAAGAGTTCTGAGATTTTGAGCACAGAAGGATGACGAAACCAATTTCCCCCAACCTTCGTAATTGGAACTGAGCTTACCAAATTGTCAGCATAAATCCAAAGAAATCCCTGAAAAAACATTGATTCCAAACAGAAAAGAGCAATACCCAAAATGAATCAAGGGTTACTCAAAATATAAAAAAGAATGTTGACAGGATAGTCACCTGAGATGCTTCACAACGGCGTTACAATGAACTCAGGAAGAATGCTGTTCACGGTGGCCACCCACGCAATGGTTCACGTCTCAATGCTTTGTGGTGGGATTTTGGGAATTCTGAGAGCCCTTAAAGGAAGAGAGGAAAAACGAAGATCAGAGGAAGAGAAAAAAACCTGGGGAAGACTTCTGAGAACTGATCATGGCTTTGTGAGTGGAGAGTCGAGCACGAGAAAGCTAAGGGTTCATAGCTAGCGTGAGAAAGCAGAATGTGCTATGCGTTGTTTTCGTTTGAGCGGGACACAGCTTTCCTATCCCGCGTTTTGGCTACATTTTGACTTTTGTTTTTTTTTTTTAATTATTTATATTTTGTTTTGACTGTATTTTTATTTTATTTTTTTAATAGATTATTTTATTTTTCTAATAAATTATTCTCCTATTTTATTTTTTCAAATAAAGTATGTAAAAAATTAATATCTCCTTAAAACTATTCCCACTTTTGATTTTTTAATAAAGTTTTAAAGTTTTTCAACAAAAATTTAAAGATAAAATTATTTTAAACTAATTATATTTTAAAATTTTATTATCACTTGAGATAAGTTCTTGTGCACAATGGCTTTTTTTAAAACTGACATTATGTTCTATAAAAATAAAATTAATATTTATGGTCTTTGGTCATCGATTAATAATACTACATTTATTTAGCATTTAGTTGGAAGAGTGAGAATCTAAATTGCTTACTTAACTTGTATACCTTTGTTTCCTTATGGGTTATAACAAGGAGGCATATTGGTGGAACTAACTTGAACCCCCTTTTTTTTGGTGCATGGTAGATCTCATAACTTTAAAAGACATAAACTTTTAAAATGAGATTTTATTATAATTTACTGATTGAAAATAAAGATTATGCTAAACAAGTTACTATTCATATTTTTTTTATTGTTTTTATGACTTAGCTAATAGATAGAATAATATTTTGCATCCTTGTACTCATCTTGATTGCTTGTGATTGACAACTTCTTTAATGAAAACTTTAATTCTTTCTAATTTTATTGGCTTATAATTTTTTTTTCCATTATCTGGGCTTCCAATGACATTAGTGATAATAGATTATCTTTTTAAAATTATTTATATTTTTTTTTGTATTTCTATTTTATTTTTTCAATAAATTATTTTATTTTTCTAACAAATTATTCTCATATTTTATTTTTTTCAAATAAATTATCTAAAACATTATTATCTCTTTAAAATTATTCCCACTTTTGATTTTTTTGACAAAATTTTAAAGTTTTTCAACAAAAATTTTAAAACAAAATTATCTTAAACCAGTTATATTTTTAAATTTTATTTTTTCTTCAATTTTAAAAAATAAAATAGTTTAAAAATTTTTTTTAAAAATTTTAAACTTTAAAAATATGATAGAAAATAATTTTAAAAAAAATAATATTTCCTCATAAAATCAGAGCATAATCTATAGTTTGATAAAAGGTTGAAGAAGAAAAATTTTATTTTTTACTTTCAATGACGACTAAGTCGTCACTAATTATAATTTTTTAGTGACGATTTTAAAAATTTGTCACAAAAATTTATAAACTGACAATTGATGACGACTTAGAAAGTCGTTACTGAAAAGTTATATTTTTTTGACAACTTTGAAAAGTGCAAGGCATATCCAATTTCTACTTGAAGATAATTTTGAAGAAATATGAGGGGGAAGAAAATTTCCCAACTCATTTTGCGGCTTTTGATATTGTCAGTTTTTCATAACAGAAATTTTGTCAAAATTTTTGTAGTATTTAAAAGACAGAAACTAGACATAAGGCCCGAGATCAAAAACAGGGAACATTTCTCATCTAGCTTTGCAATATGGAACTGGAGTTTGGTACTAGAACAAAATTGCTGTCTCAACCAGGCTTCATGAACAATATTGTCTTGGAAGACTATATCCCAACTAATTAACTCCAAAGTCAGCATTAACAGAAATAGCCAACAAAGAAATATAGCTTGAAGTGAAACCATGCTCAATGAATTAAAAGTACAACGGAAAACTTCAAAAGATGACATCAAGGCTAAGTGAAGCATAAAAAAGGAAAAAAGATTGATTGCTTACAATTAGTATGAGCAAATTTTGCAAGAATTTGGACCACAGACGGCGCAATGCTGAGTTCGGCCCAGATAAATGAAGATAAATAGTTTCCGCCATCTACAATATCCAAAGAAAAATACTATATATATAAGAAAAGTCCGTTCATCCCCCGTTACCTTTTCTTTAATTAAATGTTAATTTTTATCCAATTCTCAAATCTCCTATTGGCTAATATGATTAAATATTTGAGTAAATATACATAATTGTTCCAAAAAATACACAATTTGAAGTTTTAAAATATCACTTCGAACAAATTAGTTTATAAAAATTATAGAATGTAATTGGTTTCACATTAACTTCTTAATATTTTTTGTTCAAAAAAGCTAATTTTAGATGTTGTGACAGCGGATTTTGACAAAAATATTATGTTTTAAGGCTGTATAACAAAAATCATCTAGTTATCACAAAATAAATCTATTGAAAATTTGGTATTTTACATTCTTAAAATATTATGTTTTTCTATATTCATTGTCACGAGTTGTTTCTCAGATGACCTTATAATAAAAAATGAGAGAGAGTTAATGGTATAATCAATTTACAATGTATTTTTTGGAGATTAATAATTCATTTAAAATGGTATTTTTTTTAAATTAAAGTTTTTTTTAAATTTTAAAATTATTATATTCTAATAGAAAATTAAAACATTTATATATTGGTATCGAAGATACTTTCAACGACAATTATTTTGAATAACAAGAGAATAAGACTCACATTTAACGCAGAAATAAAAAAAATATTGTTAGAATTGACGAAAAAGTTATGATCAGTACGTTTGATTTGTAAAAATATTTTTTTTTTGAAATTTTTATATTTTTAAAAATTTGTTTAGTCTATGATTTTATTTTTACTACTGTTTTAATTATATAATTATATTTTTATTTTATAATTATATAAATAGTAAAATATTGTATATATAATTGAAAATAATTATAAAAATGTTATCATTATAATATGTTACAGAATTAATAATTTTAAAAATATTTTTTTAATATTTTCATCATTTTCAAAAATTTTAAAAATATTTTTTGTACCGTAGGACAAGTCATCCAATTGGGTTCACTAATTTATAGGCCTCCAAGAAATGGTCCTACCATTTGGGAGATTGGCATCCCTTATCGCCCAGCCTCTGAGTTCTATGTCCCAGACCCATATCCTACCCTCATGAACCGGTTGTACGATGGAAAACCAAAAGACAAGTAAGCCCAACGTACACTCTTTCACAGCTGCTAGCTGTTAATCTCCGTACTCTTCTTTTAACTCATACAACGTTGACTGACAGGTTTAGGCAATACGGGTTGTGGCAACGCTACTCTGACTTATATCCGACGGATGACCTCGTTTACACTGTTGGTGTGGATGATTATAGACAAAATTGGTTCTATGCTCAGGTTACCAGGTACTAAAGTTATTGATTGTTGCTTAGATTTTGTTGGTTTTTAGTCTTAATTTGACTCTAAAAATGTACCAATTTGTTGGATGAAGGAACTTAGGAAATGACAGATACAGTCCAACGACATGGCAGATAGCATTTGAACTCCCATTTGTTATAAGAGGAAATTACACGCCACAACTTGCCTTGGCATCAGCCAGCACTTCTCGGTTGGGGGTACGTGGAACACATGACCATTATTTTTCAACAACGTTGTTATGCTATCATGACTCTATCATCTGTCTGTCTAAACATTATTCTGATGACTGATATATATATATATATAGGTTCGGTTCAATGATCCTTTAGCACATCCTCCACACTTCGATACGGGAGTAATAGGGCAGGACAACGCCATAGCAAGGCATGGCATCCATGGATTGTATTGGAGGTACAGCATTGAAGTACCAAGCAACCTACTCGTGAGAGGAAAGAACACCATCTATCTAAGACAGGGAAGAGGACAAACACCTTACCAAGGAATTATGTACGACTATGTCCGTTTAGAGAGGCCTCCAAATTGATGGCTGTGTCCAAGTGACAACTAGCGTGGAGAGTTAGCTTGGATGTGTTAATTAGTCTATCTTAGTCGTTATTGTTTTATTCCGCTGTTATTCATAGGAATGTTGTAATTATAGGGATAGATAGAATGCATATATAGACGAAAAAAAAAAAGAATTTAGTCATTATATTTTTTTCCATTTTCTTGAATTTTTTTTAATAAAATTGATGCTTCTGATACTCAATTGAGGATTGAACCGACTGGTTATCACACAAATCTTTACCGAAATTATTTATTTATTTGTTTATATATGTATATAAATATATAAAAATGCTAGTTGATTCCTTGCTCTCTAATATTATAATATAATAATAATAACTTGTTCTTTATATATATGTTCTTTTAAACCTAGATCTCTTATTAACTACCTATAATTTTTTTTATTAAACCACGCCTAATGACTTAATAATATGTTCTTTTAAACTTACATCAAAATTGAAAACAAAGACTAATTGACATGATAGTTCTATTTTTTATTTTCTATTTTCATTTTCAATGAAAATATAAATTCAGGTGAAAGGTTTGACTGATTGAAATTTTCAAAAACAGGTCGTGAAAATGGGGTTAAAAAAAGGTGGAAAAATGAAATTTTCATTTTGGATGTTTTCAACATTTCCTTTTCAGGATGTAGGAAATTAAAACCATAAAAATCAAAAGATGGTGACAGTTTTAAAATTATGATGAAAAGATAGTGACAATTTCGTAATATAAGATATGAGCATTCGACTCAGGCTCTATTTTGAAATTTTAAAATTTACCAACTGTTAAAACAATAGATTAGAGTATGGTTAAATCGGATAAATCATATAGACAATTGAATGGTGGTCTTAATTAACCAAACATTCTGTTAGATTTCTTTTTTCTGATTGCTTGAGCTTGGGCCGAGCTCATTGATTTATGTTAAGCCCACTTTAGTCCCTTTTAGGCTTTGTGCCTTGTTTCTGTGATGTTCAGTAAAAAAAAAGAGCAACCTCAACTCAGAGGAACTTGTCCGATAAATAAATTAAATTAATACAATATGTAAATATATCAAAAATAAATTTAAAAAATAATATATATATATATATATATATATATATATTTATATTTATTATGAAATAATTTAAAAGTAAAGAGTGAAATGTTCTTTCTATTCATGTATAATAGAGTATTTATACAAGTAGGTGAGAGAGTCTTAATAGTGATATACAACTGTAGGATAACTCTCTAATGATAATTATCCTCTTAGATAATTACTAAAAATAATATCTTATCAGATAGAATAATCGAAATATCGAGATGATGGATATCCATACAAGATATTCATAACACTCCCCCTTGAATGTCCATTCCTTAAGAATGTGTCTCGTTAAAACCTTACTAAGAAAAACCTTGTGGGATAAAATTTTAATGAAGGAAAAAGAGTACATCATTCTTTTAAGACACTATCGAATAAATATGACAACATCATTTGATATTCTTAAGTCTTCAAATTCCAATATTATATACCAATTTCTCAAATGTTGTAGTAGGAAGTGTCTTAGTAAAAAAATCTGTCAGATTATCACTTGAACAAATTTATTGAATATCCACATCACCATTCTTTTGAAGATCATGAGTGAAAAAGAATTTATATGATATATGCTTTGTTCTATCTCCTTTAATATACCCTTATTTTAATTGGACAACACATGCAATATTATATTCGTATAAGATCGTCAAGATCATCTTTCTAGACAAGTCACAATATTCTTATATGTGTTGAATCACAGATCGTAGCCAAACACATTCTCGACTTGCCTCATGTAATGCTAAAATTTTTGCATAGTTAGCTGATGTGGCAGAGATAGTTTGTTTCATAGATCGCTATGAAATTGTGGTACTCCCATAGGTAAACAAATAGCATGTTTGCAATCGTCCATTATGAGGGTCGGAGCAATATCCTGCATCCACATAACCAATCAGCTCAGACTTAAGTACATTTGAATAAAATAGGCCCATATCCATTGTGCCTTTAAGATAACAAAGTATATGCTTAACTCTATTTTAATGCCTTCGTGTAGATGAAGAATTATATCTTATTAATAGATTAACAGCAAATGATATATTAGGTCAAGTATGACTAGCAATATACAGTAATGCCCCGATTGCACTAAGATATGATACTTCAGGACCAAGTAGTTCCTCATCCTTTTCACGAGGTTTAAAAGGATCTTTGTTCACATATAATGACCTCACAACTATTGGAGTACATAATGGATGTGATTTATCTATATAGAATCGTTTTAACACATTTGTCACATAATTTTCTTGATACACAAAGATGCTATTATTTAAATATTCAATTTGTAATCCAAGGCAAAATTTAGTTCTTCCAAGATCCTTCATTTCAAATTCTTTCTTTAAGCAATTAATAGTTTTTTAGAACTCTTCAGGAGTTCCAATAATATTTGAATCATCAACATAAATTGCAATTATGGCAAACTAATTTTCAGATCTTTTTATAAAGATACATGGACAAATTGGGTCATTTCTATACTCTTTTTGCAACAAGTATTCACTAAGACGATTATACCACATACACTCAGATTGTTTTAAGCCATAAAGTGATTTATTTAATTTGATTGAATAGTCTACTCGAGATTTGGAATTGTGTGCTTCAGACAACTTGAATCCTTCAAGGAGTTTCATATAAATATTACTATCAAGTGAGCCATACAAATAGGCTGTAACAACATTTATTAGACGCAAATCGAACTTTTCATGTACTGCTAGACTAATTAAATATCGAAAAGTAGTTAGATCCACCACATGTGAGTATGTTTCCTCAAAATCAATTCCGGGTCTTTACGAAAACCTTGGACAACAAGTCTTGCCTTATATCTCACAATTTCATTATTTTCATTTCATTTTCACACAAACACTACAAGAAAAACGGGATTTAACGACGATTTTTTAGTGGCTTTAACGACGGTTTTAATCGTCGCTAAAACCTTTAAAGACGGTTACAAAAACCGTCGTAGAATCGATAATTTAACGACGGTTTTGAAAACCGTGGGTATTCCGTCGTTAAACCATATTTAACGACGGTTTTAGAACCGTCGTTAAATTTTTTTGTGTGACGCCGTTTTAACTACGGTTTTTTAGCGACGGTTTTAAATCGTCGCTAAACCTATCTTTTGCTTTAACGACGGTTTAAAAACCGTCGTTAAACACTTTTTTTTAGAACGAAATCAAATAGTCAATCTTTTAACCATGGACAGAGATTAAGCTACACCTTCTGCCTTTCGCTTATAGATTGTTAGTTTATTTTAATATTTTTTAAGATTCTTATAATTGTATCTCCAATAATAATAATATCCATAAAAGAAAAATTCAACAATAAAAAATTAACTAAACTTTAGAATTACAACTGATACTTAAATAGAGAGAAGATGAGGGAGAAGTATTCTTCATAAAGACTTATATCATTGTTGCTTCTTCGTGAAAAAAATAGAGACAAAACAAAAAGAGAAGCATTCTTTACAACAAATCTAATAGCCTAATCGAAAGGAGAAACCTTCTCTAAATGAAAAATAAAGGAGGGAAGATGAGAGTGAAAAATGGGGGGAAGATGTGTGAGATTTATAGAAAAATTAGAGTATTTAACGACGGTTTTTTAAAAACCGTCGTTAAAAACGCGCCAGAATTAACATTCAAATAACAATTTTTAGCGGCGGTTTTGTAAAAACCGTCGTTACAAACGCGCCAAAATTAACATTCAAATTATAATTTTTAACGACGGTTTTTAGAAAACCGTCGTTATTTAGCGACGGTTTTGTAAAAATTGTCGTTAAAAACGCGCCAGAATTAATATTTTTAGCGACGGTTTTTAAAAATCGTCGCTAAAAACTGACAGATTTAAAATACAAGCAGAAATAACAATTTTTAGCGACAGTTTTCAGAAAACCGTCGCTAAATAACGACGGTTTTCTGAAAACCGTCGCTAAAAGTTGAAAATTTTAAAAAATAGCAAAAATTAACAATATTTAACGACAGTTGTTTGAAAAACCGTTGCTAAATGGAGACGGTTTTTTAAAAACCGTTGTTAAATTTATTTAACGACGGTTTTTTTAATAACCGTCGCTAAATAACCACGGTTTTCAAAACTGTCGTTATTTTATGTGTTAGAGACGGTTTTTTCTAACTGTCGTTAAAATTCTGTCGCTAAAACCTACTTTTGTTGTAGTGAAAGACCCATTTGTATCCAACTAGTTTTATATCTTCAGGTGTACGGACTACAGGTTCAAAAACTTTTCATTTTTCAAGCGATTTCTACTCTGTTTCAATTGCGTCTTTCCATTTTGGCCAATCATTTCTTTGCTTGCTTTCCTGAACAGACTTTGGTTCATGATCCTCATTATCGTTTAAAATATCGCGCGCTATATTATATGCAAAATTATTGTCAGCGTCGACCTTTTGTCGGTTCCATCGTATTCTATTCATAACAGAATTAATTGAGATATCTTCATTTTCACAAATTTCAGGTACTTGAGTTTCTTCTGGAACTAAAACATTAATTATGTCTTGAAACTCTTTTGGAGACTCTTCTGGAGTTGTTAAATCTTAGATTTGACCATCTTGATTCTTAACTCCATTTCTTTTTCGAAAATTTTTATCTTTAGAACCAACGGGCCTATTATGCTTCATGTGGGTTTCAGGCTTATTTGTAATGATGGATTGTTCAACAGGGACATCAATTTTAACTGCAGCATTAGCAGCTGATATATGTGATTTAGTAATTCTTTTTGAGTTAGTAAATGCGTATAGCAATTGATTAGTTAAATTTTACAAATAAATTATTTTTTGAACTTCGAGTTCATATTGTTTTGTACGAGGATCAAGATAAATTAGTGATAATTCATGCTAACTAATTTTCCTTTTCAACTGCTTATTTTCTCCCCCTAATGTAGAGAAAACTGATTCATCAAAATGACAATCAGCAAACCGAGCTGTAAATAGATCTCCTGTTAATAGTTCAAGATACTTTATTATAGAAAGAGATTCATATCCAACATATATTCCCAACCTTCTTTGAGGACCCATCTTAGTGCGTTGTGGTGGGGCAATAGGGACATATAACGCACATCCAAAAATTCTTAGATGGAAAATATTTGGTTCCTGACCAAAAACCATTTGTAATGAGGAGTGTTCATAATAACTTGTTGGCCTTATGCGAATTAATAATGCAGCATGCAAGATTGCATGTCCCCAAGTAGATATTGGGAGTTTTGACTTATAAGTAATGGTCTTGCAATTAACTTCAGACATTTAATAAATGATTCTACAAGACCATTTTGTGTATGAACATGTGCTACATGATGTTCAACATCAATTTCAATAGACATATAATACTCATTGAATGTTTGGGAAGTCAATTCACCAGCATTATCAAGGCGTATATTCTTAATTGGAAAATCAGAAAAATATGCTCGTAATCTAATCAATTGTGTAAGTAATTTCGCAAACGTCAGGTTACGAGATGATAAGAAGCAAATATGTGACCATTTAGTTGATGCATCAATTAAAACCATAAAATACTTAACTGGTCCACAGGGTGGGTGTATTGGCCCACAAATATCACTTCGTATTCTTTTTAAAAATGTGAGGGATTCACCCATAACTTTGAATGGTGATGGTCGAATAATCAATTTCCTTTGAGAGCAAGCGGAACATGAGAAATTATTCGATTGAAGAATCTACTGCCTCTTCAATGAATGTCCACTTGAATGTTTAATTATTTTTCGCATCATAATTGATTCAGGATGGCCTAACCAATCATGCCAAATAACAAAGTTATTATGATTTGCAAATTTCTGATTTGCAATAGCATATATTTCAATTGTATTTATATATGTATAGTACAATCCAGAGAAAAATAGATAACTTTTCCAATATGCATTTGTTACCTATGATTATACTTGTAATATGAAGATATTCAATATTTTTTTCATTTGTTGTCTCAATGTGGTATCCATTTCAACGGATATCCTTGAAACTTAGTAAGTTTCTAAGGGAGTTGGAGGAGTATAAAGCTCTGTCAATATGCAGTTTTATTCCTCCAAGTAATATTATACTAGCTCTTCTAAAACCTTCAATTAACTTTATACTACCAGATATAGTACTAACATTGGCTCATTGCATTACTAATTGAGAAAAATACTTTTTATCTTTGAGAATTGTGTGAGTTGTGCCACTATCAACGAGACATATCTCTTCATTAGTGATGTTGGTATCAATAGAGGAAACATTCATTATTGATTGAAAAATAAAATAAGAATAGTCAATATGAGAAAATAGTACATAAAATAAAATAACAACTTTAAATAATGAATTATACTGAAAAAAAAGAAACCCAAAAATTTAATGTCATAAAAATTATGCGAATAACTTATTTTTGAACACTACCATTACCAATTAATGATCAATTTTTCCATCAGGATGAGTAAAGAAATCTATAACATTTAAATGAGTAACGTCAATATAGCCATCATTGGGACTATCTTCCTCAAATAAATTGGTTTCTATCTTTTTTCTCTTTAATAGATTTTTGGTAAATATCAACAAGATGTCTTGGTGTACGACAGGTACGTGACCAATGTCCTTTGCCATCACAGCGATAGCATGTATTTTCAACATGTTTACAATTTTGTAGACCTTTCTCCTTTTCATTTTTGGCGTTATTATTTTTTCACTTCTGGTGGGAAGCTATAGTCTTAGAATAACCACCACGACCACGTCCACGGCTACGGACAAAGCCACGACCACGACCATGACTTCGACCTTGAATCTGTCCATAGTGGTCATATGTTGCTACATTCACTTTAGGGAATGGAGCAGTGCCAGTTGGACGGGACTCCTGATTTTTCATGAGAAGTTCATTATTTTGTTCAGCACAAGAAGGCAAGAAATCAGCTCAGAATATTTCTTGAATCCTTTTTCACGATATTGCTGCTGCAGGAGCACATTGGATGCATAAAAAGTGGAGAATGTTTTTTCTAACATATCATCATCAGTTATTTTTTTTTCTCCACATAACTTTAATTGAGAACTTATTCTAAATAGTGCAGAATTATATTCGTTTACAGTTTTAAAATCTTGTAAGCGAAGATGCATCCAATTATATCGGGTTTTTGGAAGTATTACAGTTTTTTTGTGGTCATACCTTTCTTTTAAGGAATTCCCAAGAATAAGTGGGTCGTTTACAGTAAGGTACTCATTTTTCAATCCTTCATGCAAGTGATGGCGAAGGAAGATCATGGCTTTAGCCTTATCTTGGTTAGATGCTTTATTTCCTTCTTTGATAGTCTTTCCAAGGCCATTTGCATCTAAATGAATTTTAGCATCTAACACCCAAGATAGGTAATTTCTTCCAGTAATGTCAAGTGCTATAAATTCGAGTTTTGCAAAGTTCAACATTTTAAAACTATCATGAAATATAATGCTAGTCAATAAACATTCATAAATAAAGTGAACCATTTCAAATAAAATATATCATAACAAAAACATGTAAATTCATGATAGGCTTTACTGGGTTAAAGAAACTACATGAAAATAGAAGAGATAAAAACATATATTAATTGATTAAAAAGAAACTACATGAAGAACTATATACTGGATTATTAAAAAAAAATTATTTAATAGAATAGATAAAATATATTTGCTACACTTAAACCATTGTCCTTCAAGGACAAATTTGAAGCAACTGAAATTATTACAGTCTTTCAAGGACATATAGGTGCAGTCCTTCAGGAGTATATAATTGCACATAAATTGGTGCAGTTCTTCAGGGACATATAGGGACATCTATGAATTCGAGTTTTTCAAGGTCTGATATTTTAAAACTATCATGAAATATAATGCTAGTCAATAAACATTCATAAATAAAGTGAACCATTTCAATTAAAATATATCATAATAAAAACATGTAAATTCATGATAGGCTTTACTGGGTTAAATAAACTACATGAAAATAGAAGAGATAAAAACATATATTAATTGATTAAAGAGAAACTACATGAAGAACTATATACTGGATTATTAAAAAAAATTATTTAATAGAACAGATAAAATATATTTGTTACACTTAAACCATTGTCCTTCAAGGATAAATTTGAGGCAACTGAAATTGTTGCAGTCTTTCAAGAACATATATTTGCACATAAATTGGTGCAGTCCTTCAGGAACATATAATTACACATAAATTAATGCAGTTCATCAGGGACATATAATTGTACATAAATTGGTGCAGTCCTTCAGAGACATATAATTTGGTGCAGTCTTTCAGGGACATATAATTGCACATAAATTGATGCAGTCTATTGGGGACATATAATTTGAAGTAGGAGGAAGAGAGATTTAAATATAAAAAAATTGTATATAAATTGATGTGATCCTTCAAGGATAAATAAATCAATAGCAATATAATTGTACTTAAAGATTACTAACCTTGAAGTAGGAGGTAAAGCGTCGTGCTGATAATGTATTATGAAATATTTTAAAAATAGAGATAGAGAAGTAAGAGAGAAACAAGAGAGTGAACTGTTCTTTCCATTCATGTATGAAAGAGTATTTATACAAGTAGATGACAGAATTCTAAACGTGATATACAGCTCTAAGATAACTCTTTAGTGATAATTATCCTCTTAGATAATTACTATAAATAATATCTTATCAGATAGAATAATCGAAATATTGAAATGATGGACATCCACACAAGATATTTATAACAATATTTAATTTATAAGTTAAATCCATCTAAAAACATTCTAATAGTGTCTTCCTAATCCTTCGCAAAAGGTGGGATTCATCCCCGTAGAGTAGTTAGTATGACTTTTATAGCATAGAAATAAGAGAAAAAGAATCACTCTGGAGTCTCCACTTCAAGCCTCCCATGGATATAACCCCGTAGTTCTCGGTCTTACAGTTTTTTCTAGACCAAAATGTCCTCATTTATCAAAGTAATAACATGTGTAGCTTTGATTTGCCTAAAAGAAATTGTTTTTGGAAGTAAAATATTTTTTTTGAAATCATTTTACAAAAGTACAAATATTTTTCATTGTTCGGAAACTGTGACTTTTTTTTTTTTGGGTCATTTGGTGCATTCATTGGTCAACAAAATGTAGAATTTATTTCTTTAAACGAAATAATTTACCCATACTTTTGTCGGTCACCGCTTGTCCCAATTGACTTGTTCGTATAAACTTTAGTACGTATCAATACTTAATTCACTAGTGGCTATCATTAACTAAACATTGACTGAGTGGCCCGACGGGCAATAATTGCTCTGTTTGCAAACGCTGCTTCAATAATATTAAGGTTTTATATTTTTATATTAAAATTTATATTTAATTTATTATTAATAAATAATTATTTATTTATTAATAATATTTAAATTATGATATATAATAAAAATAATTTTTTAAAAAATATTATTTTTATTATACGTTACCATTTAAATATTATTTATAAATAAAAAATTATTGATTGACGGTAAATTAAATTATTTTTATTTATATTAATTATATATATATATATATAATTTTAATTTTTAAATATTTTTTAAAAGAATAAGATAAATTAACACTAAATTTTAAAAATACATAGGGCATCATAATTAGATTCCCTAAACTTGGTCATAGATTGCGATTAATTATTTAGTTCCAATAATCAAATTGTAAGCAAATTAGCTGAGGAACCAGAACGACTAAGCAAATGAAAGTGGACTTTAGATAAAAGAAAACTCGCAAGTGGGCAAGTGGCCGGTTACTGTATTTAACGTCACCTTCTAGTATAATATACTATGTCACTGAAAAGATATATAATATTGACCAAAAAAACAAACCAAAAAAACAAAAGTAGCCTCCCACACCAATATTATACGCCTCACCGCAAATAGCATGACATGATCCGATTGGGGCTTCTCCATCTACCCTATGGTTCCTGGGTACCTATCACCATAATCATCCACCTTATTCATTGACCTCGTTGCGCCTGTCAAATCTTTTATTACGTCTTTAATTATTTCTGTTCGTATAATTTTTTTTTTTCTTTCTTGGTCTCGCCTCACTTCCATTTGTTAATATAAATTTTACAATTCTATCAATTCCTAATTATAATTTATTTATTTATTGTGAGATTATGCTGACTATTTATTTTTTTTCTACGAAGAATACGTCTACTGCACGCAAAACGAAATAACAAAATATTTCATTTTTTTTTAATTTCGATATTTATATATAATGAAGTGGAAAAATGTATTAATTTCAATAAAATGACTTTTACTCAGCATATTTTCTATATTTTTTTTATTATTTAAACATCAATCTTGGTTGATTTGACGTGTTCTCGTCCAATCTTTAGAAGACAAATCCTTCCTAATCACGTAACAGTATAGTCCATGAACTAACGAGAAAATATATTTTGTTGTCATAATTTTGCCAGGGCCTCTTATATTTTGAAATATTATTATTAAATATCAAAACTGATAAATTTGTGTAAACCGAAATTGAAATAATCAAGCCGTACTTGAACTTACCTCACCGAACACGTCAGCCCAATCCCCCGGACTCTTATAAATAGAACATCCACCCAGCCCCCTGCCACATCAATCGTGTACTGCTCTTCCCCCTCCCTGCTTCGGCTTTATCGTTCTTTCTCAGTTCCCCCATTCTCACTTTCCATTTATTTGTAAGTGACTCCTATCAGATTCAAATGGCGCTGCAACCAGAGATGGAGCATCCTAGGAAGGCTTTCGGATGGGCTGCTAGGGATCCATCTGGGGTTCTCTCTCCTTTCAAGTTCTCTAGAAGGTTCTCTCATTCCTCCATTCAACCCATGTTTCATTTATTTGCTTGCTTATGATCCGAGACAGCATTTTTCTTGTTCTCGTAGTTTTGACATAATATAGACATTCTCCAGATCAGTTATTTTTCCTCGTTGGCCAATACAAGATGGGCCAGAATCTTGGGTCACTAGGGGTCGTTGATTGTTGTCATATATTTGATGATTATTTTGTTGATAATAACATGTTTATCATGATCTTCTTATGTTAATTGGGGTTTCTTGAAACGAACCATGTTTGCAGGGAAACGGGAGAGAAAGATGTGACATTCAAAGTGTTGTATTGTGGGATATGCCACTCGGACCTCCACATGCTTAAGAATGAATGGGGCAATTCCATATATCCTCTTGTACCTGGGTATGTCTTTATCCTAAAAGTAAATATTGTTTAAAATTGTAATTTTCGGCTTACGATTATGATCCTAATAATCATGTGTTCTACCTCTGTCCTATTATTTTAATTGGGACATTAGATTTAGTACTATTATTTAATGGAATCTGTCGCAATCTGATTAGCAATAAAAAAATTTAGATCTCAATTTGACTGGAAATTCCGGAAGTGCGGCTTCTTTTGTCTACTGTTCCCTGTATTTAATAAGAAGAAAAACAGTGCAAGCACGGGGAACCAAGATAACTAACGTAAGGCATGCTATATCACATTTCAGCCAAGAACACGACTTACGGAGGCAGTCTTGTTTTCCAATTTTTCGGGGATAAATTTCCCAGACTAGTTTTTGCACTAAACGGGAATTGGTGTATTGGAATTCATCTGTTTTGCGGATCTTTGTCATTGCGAAATTTCCTAATACTGTAATAAATTCAAGTTTGACGGCTCAATTTCAGGGCTAGTTTAATCTCAGTTGTTCTTTGTTTACATAAAAAAGCTATCGGTGATGTCTGTGTTATAGGAATAACGAGGGTTAAATGTATTTAATTTTACTGGTGTACCAAATTCAGGCATGAAATTGTTGGTGAAGTGAGAGAGGTGGGAAGCAAGGTACAAAAATTCAAAGTTGGAGACAAGGTAGGTGTGGGATACATGGTTGGTTCCTGCCACTCATGCCAAAACTGTGCTGACAATCTTGAGAACTACTGCCCAAAAATGATTTTCACATCTGGTGCCAAGTATGTGGATGGCACTATCGCATATGGAGGCTACTCCGACTTGATGGTTGCAGACGAGCACTTTGTGGTCCGCATTCCAGATGGCCTACCTCTTGATGCTGCTGCCCCTCTCCTTTGTGCTGGGATCACCGTCTATAGCCCTTTGAGATATTTTGGACTAGATAAGCCTGGTGTGCATGTGGGTGTGGTTGGTCTCGGTGGGCTAGGCCATATGGCTGTGAAGTTTGCTAAAGCTCTCGGCGCTAAGGTGACAGTAATCAGTACATCTCCTAACAAAAAGAAGGAAGCAATAGAACATCTAGGTGCTGATTCCTTTGTGGTCAGCCGGGAGCAAGATCAGATGCAGGTACCTGATAGAAATTTGTTTAATTACTCTGACTAAATATTCTGACAAATAGTCGATTATCAGCTCCTAATATTCTTCTTTACGTAGGCTGCGTTGGGCACCTTGGATGGTATAATTGACACTGTTTCTGCTGTACATCCCGTCTCGCTTTTGATTGGTTTGTTAAAATCTCATGGGAAACTTATACTTGTTGGCGCCCCAGAGAAGCCTCTAGAGCTGCCAGTCTTTCCCTTAATAATGGGTAAGCATGTGAAAAATCCACCTTCTGTGGTACACCGTTGCTTGAGAGACAACCATCACTCTTGGTATACTAAAATGTTGTGTAGAAGCATTTGCAAAATGCGAGATGTATTTGCAGAATCATTTCTAGATGTAAAATAGAAATGTAAAGCTAACCGGTATTCCACACTCTTCGCAGGAAGGAAGATTGTAGCTGGCAGTTGCATTGGAGGGATGAAAGAGACACAAGAAATGATTGATTTTGCTGCTAAACACGATGTAAAACCTGACATTGAGGTTGTTCCAATCGATTATGTGAACAAGGCAATGGAGCGTCTCGTCAAAGCAGATGTGAAATATCGATTCGTAATTGACATTGGGAACACACTGAAGCCAAGCTCATAGTTTTCATAATTCAGAATTCAGAGAATGAACGCTGGGAAGAGGATACCGCCGAGAGAAGATTAATGTTTTTGTGTAACATTATTATGTTGTCTTGTTAGTTTGTTTGGTTTAAATTTGATTCAAGTTCCTTTCCCTTTGTATCTGGAGGAGGCAACATTTTAGAGCTCGAACAAATATATGTATGATGGTTACGTAATATGTTGTTGCAATAACCTGAATGTCAAAGATTTTGTCCTCCGTGGTACATAGAAAGTTATGTTAATCTGGTGATTTAGCCGGTAGACTTATAATTATTATTTTTATATATAATTTTATTTGCATGAAATGAAATGAAGAAGTATGCTTGCTTCTACTCCCACTTGTATTGAACCTTTAACATAGTTGAGCAAGTTTGCAATGAACTTAAAAAAACTGGAAAATGTCTACATTTTCAAATATGAAACCAATAATACTAATCAATAATTAATATTAGTAATTCGATATACACTATTCTTCGTGTCAATTTTATTTATTAAAAAATAATACTAATCAATAATTAATATTATATTTATGCTTAAAACTACATATTTTTTGTTATAAAAAAATTTAACGTTATATTTTGAGTATCGGTTATTAGAAACTAAACTATTTATTATTTATTTTTTATAACTTCATTATTTTTTAAAAATATCTATACCAAAAGAGATTAAAAATTTTTAAAGCCATATTAATATAAATAACATATTAGATTAAATAAAATTTGAAGTTAATTTTAGATTAAGATAAGGATACGCATTATAAAATTAATTAATGATTCAATATATTAATAAATAGAACTTAAAATAATATAAACAGTTAGCATATGAATTTTTAAAATCATGCGTATTTCTTGATTCACAAGGCCATTTAATTGAATAATAAAAAATATATAATTATAATTTATAATTATTAAATAACGGATAAGTTTGATTGGAATTAAATTTTAAAACTAAACATTCACCAACTAAATTAATTTAATTAAAAAATTGACTTTGATTAAATTAGTTGAAATAAGTTTGGTTAAAATTAAATGGATTTAATTTATTTTTTTTACAAGTGCAAATTACTATTCATTTTTTAAAAAGGATTCCAACAGGCACTCAAGCTAACAATGGAAAAAGTAGATAAAATAAATAAAATAGTTTAATTCTGTAATTTTTAAATATATAAAATTTAAGTAATATAGGAAGGTACTGGCATATAGGCAATCCCGTCCTAAAGCTGGTGGCGTTGAAGAAGAAAAGCGGGAACAGATGCACGGTTTCCTCCTGCAGTGCTAAGAAACCCTTTCTCTCTTCGCAACATGTGAGTGTGGTTGGTGTTGGTGGGTAAATGCACTTAGGGTCGAGATCATAATTAATCATCTGACTCTTTTTGTGGCCAGATGCAGGTAGCTATTTGAAATTTGTTTCATTACGCAAGAGTCTCACTCTTGGATTAAGTGGCATTTTCTACTTTTAAGTGTTCGTAGTTCTAATACATATGTTTTATTCTTCTCTCTATGCAATATTGGCTTCTAATATTCTTCTTTTAGGTAGGCTGCAATGGGCACCTTGGATGGAATCATTGGCAAAGTTTCTGCCCTTCATCCTCTGTGCCTCCGATTGGTCTGTTAACGAAATGCTTAATTTCTACATTTTATTTATCCGATTGGTCTGCATTGGTTCTCTTCTCTCTCCATTCAACAAAAACCGAAATGACACACTCTCCCTTTACAACACCGCTTTACCCTTGCTCAAACATTTTGTTTTGGACAGAACCCTTACCTTTTTTGTTACAAAGAAACAAGAGTAGGCCCAAATCTAAACCCAGCTCCATCTAAGGCGGAAAAAGTGGGCTAACAGGTCACAAACAATGGCCCAGCCCATGCAAGCTAAATGATGACCAGAAACTTCGATATATCTTTTATATTTTTTGACAGGCGAAAGTTCGATAAGATCAACAAAGAAATGATGGGGCTGAGAGACACGAGAGACACGGGAGACTCGGTAAGATCAACAAAACCACGAGTCTGGCTCACATAGTCACAGGACAATTCTCGAGTTAGGGTGAAAAAACCAAAGCAACATACTCTGCAAAAATTCAAGAGATTTGGCAAATTGCTTTCGGAAGATCGGATTATGGTGATGGATTTTGTTCATCTAGCTCAACCTCTTTCCTCAGCAACTTCTTGAGGCTCATCGGTGGGTGGGAGACCCAATTTTTTCGAAGTCTCCTCTTTGCGAAGAACTTAGCGACTGTGCGAGCAACTTTGTTCATCTCCCTCTAGATCCATTCGAACTTGATCTGCCTTCCTTCTGAAGTAATCTCCTCGATCTTACTGTGGATACAAGATCAGTGCAGACAATGTCGAACGTTGAGGAAAAAGTTGATGCCTTTGGATGGGCAGCTAGAGACACCTCGGGAATCCTCTCCCCCTTCCACTTTAGCAGAAGGTACATATTATTTTGTTCATGAAAAAATTAATAATGACTACTAATTATTTTATTCTCTTCAACAATCAGGGAAAATGGTGATACTGACATCACCATCAGGATACTGTATTCTGGGATATGCCATACCGACCTCCATTTTCTCAAGGATGACTTTGGCACGACCATCTATCCCATTGTTCCCGGGTAGTACTTTCAGAGTCCCAATCCATCTTCAGTTAATTCAATTTTTTGAGTTTTATAAAATATGTCTGATTAATTAACTGATTTTCTTATCAAATTTAGGCACGAGATTGTGGGAGAAGTGATAAAAGTGGGTCGCAGTGTCACCAAATTTAGCGTTGGTGACATAGCTGGTGTGAGTACAGTTGTGGGTTCGTGTGGCTCCTGCTCTGACTGCGCCCAGGGCCTTGAAGTTTATTGTCCAAAAGTGATTTTAACCTATAGTGCACGAGACCATGACGGATCAATAACCCAAGGTGGATTCTCTGATAAGATCGTGATGGACGAGCACTTCGCGGTGGTGATTCCGAACACTTTGGCACTAGATGCTGCAGCCCCGTTACTTTGTGCTGGAATCGCAGTATACAACCCCATGAAGTCTTTTGGACTAACTCAGACTGGGTTGCATTTGGGCGTGGTAGGCCTGGGTGGACTTGGTCATGTGGCTGTCCAGTTTGCCAAAGCTTTTAACATGAAGGTCACAGTGATAAGTACATCTCCGAGGAAGAAGGTAGAGGCATTGGAACGTTTTGGTGCCGATGCCTTCTTAGTCAGCCAAGACCAAGAACAGCTGCAGGTAATAATATCAAATTAAACAAACTATTTTCCATTTTGGTTTTGACAAATAATTAATCTAACAAATAGGTGGATGCATGCATTAATTAGGATGCCATGGGCACAATGGACGGAATCCTTGACACAGTTTCAGGCCCACACTCTCTCATGCCATTAGTTGGTTTGCTGAAGACACATGGAAAGTTGATTCTGCTGGGTGCACCGTCCTCGCCGCTTGAGTTTTCGGCTGCGCCTTTACTTGCGGGTAAGTATCGAGAGATCAATTCATGTGATATCATAGTGACTGGGTTTTAGTTTAAGAAGACTGAAATGTGTTTGTTGAGATATAGGGGGGAAGATGATCGCAGGGAGTGCAGGGGGAGGGAGCAAATACATGCAAGAGATGATGGATTTTGCAGCAAAGCACAATATTAGTGCGGATGTGGAGGTCATTCCAATGGACTACGTCAACACTGCCTTACACCGACTTGCAAATAATGATGTAAAGTACCGATTTGTCATTGATGTGGCAAGTACAATCAAATATCCAACAAAAAATTAAGGCACACCGAAGCTTCCGAATATCTTCGTTTTACGATATTATTGTATTGTCTTCATTCTGAAATTGGAGATTTCTTCTCCATCGATCTTACAAGCCTTGTGCGCATGTATTTGGCCATTATTGATTTGAACAATAAGTTTACTCACCTGTCATCACAATCTTGATAGTGAGAAAATAAGACAATAGAATTACATTAAAGAATCATAATAAAATTATGCTTGTTTTAAGAGTGCTCAAAATAAGAACCGGCGGCTATTTAATTTCTTCATTTCATCTTAAATTTCTTTTTTCTTGCATAATAAAGATTAAATTTAACAAAAACAATTTAGTTTAATGTAATATCTCTCGAAAAAGTTGAAGTACTCTGGAAATTTATGTCGATGAAAAAATGAATAAATTTAACTATTGGTATTTTTTATATTTACCATATATAATTTTAATTCATTAAGAATAAACTTGTACACAATATGTAGAAATCGATAAATTACAACAAAATTAGTGTATCAATACAAAATCATATTATTAATGTCTTTGAAAAATATTTATTTCACAAGTATATAAACTAATTCATAACCAATTCAGCCTTGTTCCCGACTTTATCTTTACTTGCAAAAACTTAAAGAATATGCAGGAGAAACTAGCTAATTATAATAGAATTTAATATAAAGAAATATAATAGAAACCCACATAAGAACAAGTTTAGAAAGAACAAGAGGTATAATAGTAAAACAAATAATTTTTCTAAAAAATAAATAGTAATTTATTTACATAACAGTTTTTTTTTCATAATTAGTCATCTGAAACCTTTTAGTATTTTATAATGAAAACCAAAAGAAACTGGTAATAACAAAATATTTATAATAATATTTAAAAATTTGCCACATAAGTAGGAAAGTGCAAGGCATGCATATCCAATTTCTACTTGAAGATAATTTTGAAAAAATATGAAGGGGCACTACAAAAAATTGAAGTTTCAGTGACGATTTTTTTTATAGCGACTCATAAAAGTCGTCACTAAAAATATATGTTCAGTGGCGACTATTAATAGTCGCCACTGAAAGATAAACTTTCAATTGCGACTTTTAATAATCGCCACTGAAATATAAATTTTTAGTGATAATTTTTAATAAGTTGCCATTAAACATACATTTTCAGTGGCGACTTAGAAGAGGTCGTCACTAAAAGTGAAAAAATTATTTAGCTAGACTTTCAGTGGCGACCTAAAGTCGCCACAAAAAGTAGGAAAATCATTTTTTATCTTTTTTCTTTCTTTTCACATTTTATCACATTTAACAAAACTATATTTTTAGTTAAACTATATAAAATTTTATTTATAAAATAAAAAAATGTGTTAAATATTTACTAATAAAATAAATTCAAAATGTTTTTAACTTAAGCTAATTTTTTGTTAAATACTAAATTAATTAGGTAAAATTTTAAAAATCAAATTAATAATGTATATATCTTTGAAAAATCAAAATAACTATTTAATTTAAAATAATGATAAACAGAAAAAAATTTATTAATATTAAAATAAATTAAAGGCAAATTTTTAAAAAAATTTAAATATATTTCTCTGAAACCCCCTAGCGTATATCTCTTCAAATATGAATTCATTAAATTTTTAATAATAAAACTTCAAGACATAGTTTAAAATAAAATAATTTTTAAAATATTAAGTATATAAAATTAAATTTTTAAAAATAAAATTAAATAAGAAGTCAAAACAACTTAGAAAAAAAAATTAATCACCATTAAAATAAATTTAAAAAATATATAAAAAATCCAAGGTTGAATAACCCGTGAAGCTATCGAAGGATTGGATGTTGGAGTCCTGATTAATAATGTTGGAATCTCGTATCCTTACGCAAGATTCTTCCATGAAGTGGATGAGGAGCTCTTGAAGAATCTGATTAAAGTGAATGTCGAGGGAACTACCAAGGTTACACAAACTGTTCTGTTCGGTATGCTCACGAGAAAGAAAGGAGCAATTGTTAATATTGGTTATGGAGCAGCAATTGTGATTCCTTCAGATCCTCTTTATGCTTTATATACGGCCTCAAAAGCGTAAGTAATTGCCCCTCTTCTTTTCTTCTCCTCTTTCCATTAAAAAGTTTGCTTCTCGCTTACAAGTGGCGACTGCATGCAAAGTGTTAAGTATTTTGTATCATATGTTGTTTTCTCAGCTAAAATGAAGTTCTCTGTTCGTTTCTTCAGGTACATAGATCAATTTTCGAGATGCCTCTATGTTGAATACAAGAAAAATGGTATTGATGTGCAGTGTCAGGTATTTTGTTTTTTGTTGTGTTATAATACATGCTTCTTACATAACGGGTTGTTTCCAACCCCTCATTTTAGCCAAATAGTAATTTTTCTGTGTTTCTATGAATCAATCACCTATTAGAAGATGGAAATTCGAGTGAGTTTTGTTTGGAATATTTCAGCAGAACATCTCTAATCCCATCTGAAGTCAATTGAAACTTTTTGGTGAATATATAAAGTCATACATCAATGTTTCCTACCACATGATTTTGCTTGTGTCTGGGACTCTGTACATTATTTTATTTGCTTGACAGGATTTTTAGGAGAAGGTCACCAAATTTTGGTGCATTCAAGTTCTGCAACTCAAACATAAGACCAGAATTAATATCAGCTTGCTGTTCTATTTTATTCCTTTTATCTGCCATTGTTCATTGTTTACAACTTGATCATGATTACTATTCTCCCTTCTTTGTGTGTTTGATATTTTTTTCACTATAAGTAGAGGATGACAGCACTTTTAAAAGCATTTGGAGTATAGCTGGCTCTATTAACTTAAAATTATTTGTAAAGAACTTCATTGAAGACGTGCAGAAGCTAGTTGAATTGAAGCCACAAGCACTTTGTGGCTAAGAACTTAACAATGGAATCCTCATGCGCTATATGAAGGCTTCAAGTGCATACCTGGGAAAAGCAGAGGATGCTGTGGATTTTGACATCACCTACTACCGCAGCAAAGACCCATTGACTCCTAGGCTTTTCGAAGACATTCTTGAAGAGATAGAGCAGATTGGGTTGTTCAAATATGGAGGGTTACCCCATTGGGGAAAGAACAGGAACTTGGCCTTTGATGGAGTGACCAAGAAGTATCCTAATGCAGAGAAGTTTTTGAATGTGAAAAAAGTGTATGATCCTTAGGGGCTTTTCTCCAGTGAGTGGATAGATCAAGTGCTGGGACTAACAGAAGGGATGACAATACTGAAAGATGGGTGTGCATTAGAAGGGTTGTGCATATGCTCACAGGATAGCCATTGTGCTCCAAGCAAGAACTACTTCTGCAGAGCAGGCAGGGTTTATAAGGAAACAAGGGTTTGTGCTTATCTGAAAATTGGAGCTAAAAGAGATTTGAAGGATGAGTTGTAATGGAGGAGCTTTCAAACATAAGAGAGCCTTTATACAGTGCACTTCGCATGTGTTATTCTTTAGTTGCAGAAACACATTTGCCTTTTCTCATTTTCTCTTTTGAGAGTGTTGTGTTGTCCACCTAAAAAATAAGTTGCATATGAAATAGGGTTGGGAAATGGATGGAATTACTTTTACGACTGACCATATGTATGGAATTTCCTATGATAGTTTTGTAAATTCTGATGGAGATTTTGTGGATGCAGGTGCCATTATATGTAGCAACGAAGATGGCGTCCCTCAAGAGATCTTCATTCTTTGTTCCATCAACAGATGGATATGTGAAAGCAAGTCTGCGCTGGATAGGCTATGAGCCTCGTTGCACACCTTACTGGTCCCATTCCATTCTGTGGTCGTTGGCACAATCATTGCCAGAGTATATTGTTGATGCGTGGCGCCTGAGGTTTTGCCTTGGCATTCGAAAGAGGGGCAGCTCAAGGACTCTAGGAACAAGGAATAAGGGAAGGTTAATTCAGCTGGCATGCAGAGTGTTCCTTGTGTTATAATTAATTAATTTTATTTGTAAATAGTTACTTTTTTTTCTTGAAATATAATTAGTTAAGTTACTTTGAATATTTATATTTAAATTAAGTATAGTTGAATATAAATTTAATAAAAATATCTATTCTTTTTATTATGATTTTAGTAAGATAACTAATACGTCAATTTTATTTTTTGTTTTTTTAATTATTTTGTTAGTAGAAATTAATATCTATAAATTTTAATAATAAAAAAATAATATAAAAGAAAATAAATAAAAAATTAATATATAATTTAAAGTTTTAGTAGCGATTAAAGTCGTCACTAAAATTACACTTTTTGTGGCAATTTCAAAAAGTCGCAACCGAAAATAGATTTAGTGGCGACTTTAATCGCCACTGAAAATAGACTTTTGGTGGCGACTAAGTAAAGTTGCTACTGAAAGTAGACTTTTAGTGACGACTTTTAATATTTTAATGACGATTTTTATAGTCTTTTGTGATGAATTTAGTTGTCACTAAAAATAAATTTTTAATGGCAACCTCAAAAGTCGCCACTAAAAAATTCAGCAACGGAGTTATCAGTGACAAGTTGACGACAACAAAAAGTCACCACTAAAAGTTTTTAGTGGCGACTTTTAGACTTTTAGCGGCGACTTTAGTCACCGCTAAAAGTGTATTTTCTTGTAGCGGGGGAGAAAATTTCCCAACTCATTTTGCGGCTTTTGATATTGTCATTTTTTCATAACAGAAATTTTGTCAAAATTTTTGTAGTATTTAAAAGACAGAAACTAGACATAAGGCCCGAGATCAAAAACAGGGAACATTTCTCATCTAGCTTTGCAATATGGAACTGGAGTTTGGTACTAGAACAAAATTGCTGTCTCAACCAGGCTTCATGAACAATATTGTCTTGGAAGACTATATCCCAACTAATTAACTCCAAAGTCAGCATTAACAGAAATAGCCAACAAAGAAATATAGCTTGAAGTGAAACCATGCTCAATGAATTAAAAGTACAACGGAAAACTTCAAAAGATGACATCAAGGCTAAGTGAAGCATAAAAAAGGAAAAAAGATTGATTGCTTACAATTAGTATGAGCAAATTTTGCAAGAATTTGGACCACAGACGGCGCAATGCTGAGTTCGGCCCAGATAAATGAAGATAAATAGTTTCCGCCATCTACAATATCCAAAGAAAAATACTATATATATAAGAAAAGTCCGTTCATCCCCCGTTACCTTTTCTTTAATTAAATGTTAATTTTTATCCAATTCTCAAATCTCCTATTGGCTAATATGATTAAATATTTGAGTAAATATACATAATTGTTCCAAAAAATACACAATTTGAAGTTTTAAAATATCACTTCGAACAAATTAGTTTATAAAAATTATAGAATGTAATTGGTTTCACCGTTAACTTCTTAATATTTTTTGTTCAAAAAAGCTAATTTTAGATGTTGTGACAGTGGATTTTGACAAAAATATTATGTTTTAAGGCTGTATAACAAAAATCATCTATTTATCACAAAATAAATCTATTGGAAATTTGGTATTTTACATTCTTAAATTATTATGTTTTTCTATATTCATTGTCATGAGTTGTTTCTCAGATGACCTTATAATATTTTACATTGATTTTTTTTAAAATAAAAAATGTGAGAGAGTTAATGGTATAATCAATTTACAATGTATTTTTTGAAGATTAATAACTCATTCAAAATGGTATTTTTTAAAAAATTAAAGTTTTAATTTTTTTAATTTATTATATTTTAATAAAAAAATATATTTATATACTGATATCGAAGACACTTTCAACGACAATTATTTTGAATAATAGGAGAATAAGAATCAAATTCAGCGCAAAAATAAGAAAATGTTAAGATCGATTTGTAAAATATTTTCTTTTTCATATTTTTAAAAATACGTTTAATTTTTATTTTTATTATTTTTTAATTATATAATTATATTTTTATTTTTAATATTTTATAATTATATAGACAATAAAATATTATGTATATAATTTAAAATAATTGTAAAAATACTACTGTTATAATACTATTTAAAATTTTTAAAATATTTTTTTAATATTTTCAAAATTTTAAAAATGTTTTTTTGACATTTAAAAAATTTTTAAAAAATATTTTTTAAAAATAAAAATAAAAATAATAAATAAACATATTTTAATTTTTAATTTTTATTAAAAATAAAAATTAAAAACAAGCAAACCACTCACCCTAATTTATTCAATAAGTTGATTGGACAAGTTACATCTTCGAATAAAAAATGCGACATGAATTGTTGAACGGACAAGTTGCTGTCTTTGACCATTTCTACCAATTACGTTATCCTATTGTGGTGAAGAAAGGGGTACATTTTCATTATGTAAAGGTTTTTGATAATCTGACAGGTTTTAAGCTTGATCCAAGCCCTGCCTACCATATATATATATATATATATATAGATCGAACATTAGGAGAGCGGAGCAGGTAAAGTGGTGACGCAAGTGATGAGCTCTATAACTCTGTTTGTCGTCATCCATTACGAGGATGTCACTTTGAAATCCAAGATTCAAATAAATATAGGATCTTGAATTTTCTATGTTCGTTTACAAATAGACTGCGATAGTCTTACTCCACCATCCTCCATATATGGTATTTCCTTCTATATATTATACATCCTCGACTCCAGTCTCCTGTCACACATATCCATCTGCATACCCATTTGAAACAAAACATGGCAAAGGTTTTCTCCGCAGAAGAAAAGCATAAAACATCTGCCTATGGGTTTGCTGGTAGAGACTCCTCAGGATTTGTCTCTCCCTTTCACTTCTCCAGAAGGTAATAGTTATATAAGCACATGCACATAGCTGGGCTTCTGCTTCTAGATACTGAAACTATTTTATGCACAAATATACAGGGCAAACGGTGATCACGATATCACCATAAAGATACTATATTGTGGGATTTGCCACGGCGACCTTCATTTCCTTAAGAATGTATTGGGCCACAGCATCTATCCCATGGTTCCCGGGTAGGCTATCTTTCTGTTTAGCCACCATCCTCGAAACCATTTTAGCTCCTGCTGCACATACTAACTAATGCAATTTTTCTGACTAACTTCAGGCATGAGATTGTGGGAGAAGTGACAAAGGTGGGTCGCAGTGTCACAAAATTCAAAATTGGCGATAAAGCTGGTGTGGGTCCATTTTCTGGTTCATGTCGCTCCTGCGCTAACTGCAACCAAGGCTGGGAAAGTTACTGCCGCAAAAGGATTTCCACCTACAATTCATATGACCATGATGGATCAGTAACCTACGGCGGATACTCTGATATAACAGTGGTGGATGAGCATTTTGCGATCAAAATGCCCAAAAGTTTGCCACTAGATGGTGCAGCACCATTACTGTGCGCTGGACTCACGGTGTACAGCCCCATGAAGTACCATGGACTATGTGAAGCTGGTAAGCATTTGGGAGTGGTAGGCTTGGGTGGACTCGGTCATGTGGCTGTCAAGTTTGCTAAAGCTTTGAACATGAAAGTTACTGTGATAAGTGTTGTGGAAATTGAGCTATTTTTCCACCAATAGCAAATCTAACAATGGCTAACAATGATAAATAAAGAGCAGAAAAGCAAACAAAGAGAATACCAGGATTTGACGAGGTTCGGCCAATTGTGCCTACGTCCCCGGACACCACTACAAATATATTCCTCAAACAAAATACAAAGGAGAGAAAATCAACTAAGCCTTTAGAAGAGTCAAAAGGCTACAAAGTTTGGTGTGTAGAAAACAAAGGGGGGGAAGCTTCCTTTTATAGGCTAAGGAGCCTTCCCCATTCCAACCTCTTTTCCAATGTGGGACTTATTCCCAAAACCAACAAATCTCCACCTTGGGAATAAAGTCCCAAACAACAATTACAAAGTCTTCTCTCACAATAATACTATCTCTAGTAGTGTCTTCAAATGCACCTACGGTGCTATCCATCTGCAATCTTCACAATATTGATCAAGTTCATACAGTGTTGAAACTTGATCGATGTCACTATCTTGGTCATCATATCTGCAGGATTTTCAGCTGTCTGGATCTTCTGAAGTAGTATTTCACCTTCTTCCAGAATCTCCCTTACAAAATGATATCGAACATCTATATGCTTCGTGCGTGCGTGATAGACTTGGTTCTTTGCTAAACAAATAGCACTCTGACTGTCACAATGCATTTTGACGTGCTTCTGACCAACTCCCAAGTCCTTCAGCAATCCTTGAAGCCAAATAGCCTCCTTAACAGCCTCTGTAACAGCCATATACTCTGCCTCTGTAGTAGACAAAGCAACTGTTGACTGCAAAGTTGACTTCCAACTAACCGGTGCCTTTGCAAGTGTAAACACATAACCGGTAGTTGATCTTCGTTTGTCCAAATCACCAGCATAGTCGGAATCACAATAACCAACTACATATTGACCAATCTTCTTATCCTGCTCAAATAACAACCCAACATCCACGGTGTTCCGAATGTACCGTAAAATCCATTTTACTGCTTGCCAATGTCCTTTTCCAGGATCATGCATATACCTGCTCACAACCCCAACTGCTTGTGAAATGTCAGGTCTCGTACACACCATTGCATACATCAAGCTACCAACAGCATTTGCATAAGGAACTTTCGCCATATATTCTCGTTCAGCATCATTCTTCGGAGATAAATCAGCACTAAGTTTCATATGAGGAGCAAGCGGAGTACTCACAGGTTTTGACTTGTCATCCATGCCAAAACGTTGCAGCACCTTTCTCAGATATTCTTTCTGAGTTAGACGAAGTTGCCCCAATCGTCTGTCTCTATTTATCTCCATGCCGAGAATCTTCTTAGCTTCCCCTAAATCTTTCATCTCAAATTCTTGCTTTAGTTGAATTTTCAACTTGTCAATTTCTCCAGAATTCCTTGCAGCTATCAACATATCATCAACATAAAGAAGAAGATAGATAAAAGATCCATCTTGTAGCTTGCGCAAATACACACAGTGATCGTATTTGCTCCTTGTGTACTTCTGCCCCAACATAAACTTGTCAAATCTTTTGTACCATTGTCTTGGAGATTGCTTCAATCCGTACAAAGATTTTTCAAGTTTGCATACCATATTTTCTTTTCCAGCAACCTTGAACCCTTCCGGCTGAGTCATATAGATTTCCTCCTCCAAGTCTCCATGTAAAAATGCAGTTTTTACATCCAGTTGAACTAGTTCCAAATCCAGTTGAGCTACCAAGGCCAATAAGATTCTGATGGAGGAATGTTTCACCACTGGAGAAAAAACTTCGTTGTAATCAATTCCCTCCATCTGAGCATAGCCTTTAGCTACCAATCTCGCCTTGTAGCGAATACTTTTCTTGTCAGGAAATCCTTCTTTCTTTGCATATATCCACTTGCATCTAATAGCCTTCTTTCCCTTCGGCAGACTTGCTAGCTTCCATGTCTGATTCTTATAAAGAGACTGCATCTCTTCATTCATAGCATTCCTCCACTCTCCATCTTCGGAACTTTGAATTGCTTCTTGATAAGTGGTAGGAATTTCATCATTCACTATTATAGATGCATGAGCCACCATATCACTAAATCGAGCAGGTTTGTATCTTACCCGTTGTGGCTTCCTTAATGCAATTGGTTCTTCTTGCTGGTGAGATTCTTGGGTTTGAACCTCTTCTTCATTTGACTCCTCTTCTGCCAAAGGAGTTTCTCCTTCTTTGTACATAACTGGGTCTATTCTCCTTTCAAACTCCACCTGCTGCGGAGTACTATTGATCTGTTGAATATCAACCTTCTTCAACATGGCAGATTCATCAAAGGTGACATCTCTGCTAACGATTATCTTCTTGGTCTCAAGACACCAGAGGCGGTATCCTTTAACACCCGTAGTGATCCCCATAAAGAGCGCCTTCTTGGCTCTCGGATCCAACTTTGATTCCTTCACATGATAATATGCAGCGGAACCAAATACACGTAAGGAATCATAATCAGTAACAGATTTCCCAGACCAAACCTCCAAAGGAGTTTTACCACCAATTGCAGTTGATGGTAAACGATTAACCAGATGGCTTGCATATCTCACAGCCTCAGCCCAAAATTGTCTGCCCAACCCAGCATTGGACAGCATACACCGAACTTTCTCCAGCAATGTCCGGTTCATGCGTTCAGCCACCCCGTTCTGTTGTGGTGTATATCTAACTGTGAAATGTCTCACAATACCTTCATCTTGACAAATTTTATCAAACGGATCACTTCGATATTCACCTCCATTGTCTGTTCTAAGCCGTTTGATCTTTTTGCCAGTCTGAGTTTCAATCATCTTTTTCCACTTAAGGAAACAATCTAACACTTCATCCTTTGACTTCAAGGTGTACACCCACACTCTTCGAGAGAAGTCATCAACAAATGTAACATAATAATGTTTTCCTCCCAAAGAAGCTGTCTTGGAAGGACCCCACACATCAGAGTGAACATAATCCAGAATACCTTTAGTATCATGGATTGCAGTGCCAAATTTCACCCTCTTCTGCTTTCCCATCACGCAATGCTCGCAGAAGTCCAGCTTACAGGTTTTCACATCTTTCAATAATCCTTGTTTCGCCAGAATTTGCAAGGATTTTTCACCTGCATGCCCTAATCGCATGTGCCACAACTTAGTTGCATCTGACCCTTCATCATCAAGAGTTGCAACTGCAGCTGTTCCAACAATTGTATTACCATCATAGTAATACAAATTATTCTTCCGGGTGCCTTTCAACATCACCAGAGCTCCAGAAACTATCTTCAAAACTCCATCTCGCATTGTCACCGTCAATCCTTTGGATTCTAGGACTCCCAAAGAGATGAGATTTTTCTTCATGTCAGGTACATACCTGACCTCTGTCAAAACTCTAGTTGATCCATCATGGTTCTTTAAGTAGACTGAACCGATTCCAGTTGTTTCACAAAATGTGTCGTTGCCCATGTAGACAACTCCACCGTCTATTTCTTTGAACTCAGAGAACCACTCCCGGATATAACACATATGTTGGTTGCATGCTGAGTCAAACAACCACTTGTCAGATCGCCTTGTGGAGGTTGTAGCAACCAGTGAAAGATCTGAATCTTCATCACTGTACTCAACAGCACATGCTTCTGCAATAGCTTTGCCTTTGTCAACTTTGCCCTTATTTTTCAATTTCGGGCAATCTTTCTTCCAGTGCCCCTTCTCTCTACAAAAGGCACATTCATCTTTACTCGGTCTGCCTCTCGACTGAGATTTTCCTCTTCTTCCTTTCTTCTGGCTTTGTGGTCTGCCTCTGGCTACCAGCGCTTCTGCAACCACCTCCGCATGCTTGCTTTCCTCCCTGTCTTTTTTTCTCAATTCATGACTATATAGAGTACTACATACTTCACCGAGAGAAACTTTCTCTTTCCCATGAAGTAACATAGCTTCTATAAATTCATACTCTTCAGGAAGTGAAAACAGCAACATCAATGCCAGATCTTCATCTTTGAAGGTTTCATCAAGGTTTCTTAAATCAGCTACTGCCTTGTTAAAAGCAGTAATATGATCGTTCATGGTGGTACCCGGTTGATAACTAAACCGGAACAATTTCTTCTTCATAAAGAGCTTATTGTGACCGCTCTTCTTCAGGAATTTCTCCTCCAATGCCTTCCACAGCTTACTTGCAGAAGTTTCCTTTGAGAAGGAATATTTCTGCTCTCTGGAAAGGCATGATCGAATAGTACCACACGCCAACCGATTGATGGTCTTCCATTCTTTTTCTTCAATTTCATCTGGTTTCTCCTCTTCAATAGCAATATCTAGACCTTGCTGGAAAAGCGCGTCTAGAACTTCACCTTGCCACATTCCGAAATGACCCGTACCGTCAAAAATCTCCACCGCAAATCTTGCATTTGGCGCAGCAAATCTAGTCAAAATTGACGACGAAGAAGCTGCCGAAGTTGATGTAGTGGAAACTGTGGCTTTCTGAGTCTGCTCTTTATCATCAGCCATTTTTGCTCAAAAGTGGAAAAATTACTAGTAATAATTTAGCCTGAAAAAAATGCACCAGGAAAATTCCCAGGAAAAACTGGAGGGGTCACACGGTCCCACTTAAAAACCAGTTTCCTTAGACAGAACTTTCCTAGACATGCACTTAATTAGACAATATTTTACTAGCAATTTTAACACCAACTTTACAAAAAAAATCTCAAGAAATTTTTTCTGATGTGGAAGATCAGTTAAAACCGCAACCACAGAGCATACTAAAATTTTCAAGAGAAATCGCAACCAAAAGCTCTGATACCAATTGTTGTGGAAATTGAGCTATTTTTCCACCAATAGCAAATCTAACAATGGCTAACAATGATAAATAAAGAGCAGAAAAGCAAACAAAGAGAATACCAGGATTTGACGAGGTTCGGCCAATTGTGCCTACGTCCCCGGACACCACTACAAATATATTCCTCAAACAAAATACAAAGGAGAGAAAATCAACTAAGCCTTTAGAAGAGTCAAAAGGCTACAAAGTTTGGTGTGTAGAAAACAAAGGGGGGGAAGCTTCCTTTTATAGGCTAAGGAGCCTTCCCCATTCCAACCTCTTTTCCAATGTGGGACTTATTCCCAAAACCAACAATAAGCACTTCTCCGGGAAAGAAGAAGGAAGCCTTGGAAAGGCTTGGGGCAGATGGTTTCTTGCTCAGCAATGACCAGCGGCAATTGCAGGTAATCTAATCACACTAAAATATTACCAGTTACGTTTTGTCACGTGAATAAATTAAGGAGTGTCATTTTTTAATTTGCATGGCTGGTGAATAGGATGCGAGGGACACGATGGACGGCATCATTGACACAGCTTCGATCCCTGATCTCCACCCATTCATTGATTTATTAAAGACAGGAGGAAAATTGATTTTGGTTGGAGCACCAAGAAATTCTCTTCAGTTACCAACTATGCCGTTGATGACGGGTTAGTGTACCTCTCATGGTGCCCTCCTCTTTAATATTTTGTTTTTTTTTTTGGGAGACTCGCTATGATAGAAAACATGGTTGTTGAAATATATATATAGGGAGGAAGATTATTACTGGAAGTGCTGCTGGAGGGATGAAAGACATGCAAGAAATGATTGATTTCGCAGCAAAGCACAATATCACGGCAGACATAGAGGTTATTCCAATGGATTACGTGAACACTGCCTTTGAGCGACTTGAAAAAAAGGATGTTAAATACCGATTTGTGATCGATGTGGCCAACACGCTCAAGGTCTCTCTTGTTAATTAATTAGAAATTGGCACCAACACACACAGGATGACAATTAATTGCATAATATCGCTTCAAATATTGAATTGTTATCCTCTTTACAAAGTATTTTTCTTTTTACAACTATTTTTTTTCTTCTTTGACCAAAACTCTTTGTAAGTGTTTAAGAGGTCTGTACATGATAGAAAAAATATAATAGAATAATATATTTTATTTTTTTATATTTAATATTTGGTGTACTGATAAAATAAAATAATAATTATCAAGTTTCTTATTTTATCATGTCTCTTAGTTAAAATTATTATTCTATAAAGTAAGCTGAATTATAAATAGGATAATTTGTCCTATACTATCAAGTTTCTTATCATTTTCTCTCTCTTAATTAATAGTAATGAAAAAATTATATTAAAATTAATTTTAAATAATTATAATATAATTCTATTATAAGAATAATTTTGTCATTTTTTATATAATTTATATTATATTTTACTATTATTTAATTTGTCTTAAAGACAAAATGAGATAGTATAATACATATTTTGATATGCATTAAATACTGCATAAGATAAGAGTTTATCAGACACATATATAAAAAAACTGTACATGATTTGAAACATATTTTTATACATATTATAAGAATTTAGAGTTTGGACCATATATATAATCGTTATAATGCTGAATTTGACCCAGATAACGAAGATAGTTTTTTTTTTCCATCATCAACAATACCAAAGAAAAATATGTTAACAAACGTATCATGTGGAGTAAAGGAAAAATATTAAATCATTTTTCTCTGGTTTAATTTTCAACTACAGAAAATTATGTTCATCCCCCATTAGGTCACCGCCTTTCTCTATAAAATTCAATGCTAAAATTTAAGTGAAGTGGAATAAAGAAGGAGCGTATTAATTAATTAGGATGGTTTTATTAAGCTTTGAAGTTTCAAAGAAGACCTTAGGCAGCCAAACCCAAAAAAAAATTAACTTCAGAATGAGTTCTAAATTGTAGTCCTTTATCCATTTTGATATTGATACAAGCAACAAAACATCTCCTGGGGCTACCATTGCATTCTCTAACCCCTGGCTTACTATCGGTTATGAAGGCATCACAAGGAAACTTTTTACAAGACAAATCCGGCAACTGTGTTGAAGTAATCTGAATAGTTGTCACGAGTTCAACTCCAAAGGCCTCAACTTTTGATCATTTAGTCCATCAAAGAAGTTTATAAAAAAAATTAAAAGAAGATAAATGAAAACAAAACTACAATTTTGCTGTTACAAACACACACATGCTGGAAACAATATGAAAGCAGATGGCAGAAAAGATCACATCACTTCTCCTTGGTTTAAATGTCATATAGATAGGTATACAAGGACAGAGAAAGAGAAGCCTAAAATGTCAGAGGGCATATCATGTAATAAAGATTATAAATATTTTTTTTAAAAAAAATCCTCTCACCAAAATACAATCAATTCTTGATGATCATTCTTGATTTCATTGCGTTCTTCTCTGACTTCCTCTGGCTCTGCTTCGGAGATGGAGATGGAGGAAGGGAGACAAAGTGCTGACACTCGCCCTCAATTTGATGAACCGCAAACTCCACTTGAGTGCGGAAACTGTTCGAGCAGTTACAAGACTCTCATCCCTGTGTTGCATTGCATTGGGATTGTGCAGGTCTTTTATTTACTTAACGGTGTTTATTTTTCATAATAAACAATCTGAAACCTTTGAGTATTTTATAATCAAGAACTGCAAGGGGAATAAAAAGGATCTTAACTCTCCAAGCAGAAAATTAGAACCAAGAATTGCAAGCAAAACAATTATAATTGCGGTATTCAATATGATTGTTCATGTTGATGCCAGCACAAATAATTGCTAATATCACTCCAAGTATTGAAGTCATCCTCTTCACAAGAGTTAATTAGATTTTTTTTCCCCAAGTATTCTGTATCCTACAAGAGTTTGTTAAGTTAATTTTCTTTAATGAAACTTTTTGAATAAAAAAATAATATGTGAACACATTATTAATTTTTTTTTTTAAAAAAAGTTCTTTCACATCTCATAATTTAATGCCTCAAAATTAAACTACACTCAGTGACTTGATGTGTATAGATATTTTAATACTGATATTTAATTCCCGCTAACATGCTTTTACACATATTGCAAGAATTTGAAACACACACAACCTTCCTCCTTTATAAAATTCACAGCTAAAAGTTAAGTGAAGTGGAATTAAAAAGGTAGGATGGTTTTATAAAGCTGAGGTTACAACAAGGACATTGAGCAGCGAAACCCAAAAGAAAATTAGCCTCACTATGAGAAGAATGAGTTCTAAATTATAGCTCTCTATCCATTTTGACATGGAACTCTGAAATTTATGATTAAAATTTAATCTTCAATTAAATTTTTTAGACTTTTCAGTTCATGAACTTAAAGCCCAAGTAATTAATAGTCGAATTCAAGTATTAAGTCTAAACATTTTTAGGCCCAAGCCCAAAACTTACGTCTGTATGATAATTATTGGTTGCTGACAGAAATAAAATAAGCTGCTCTTGTCTACTTCAAAACCAATAAATAATGCTCCCGCTCAAGCTCTTTGCTAAACTCTGGCGCAGCAGCCGCACCTGTCTTTCCCCTCTTCTCTATTCTGTATTTTTTTCTTAAATAAAAAAAGTTTTTTTTTCTTTTAAATTTTTTTTTTCTCTTATCGTAAAAGAGATGTTAAAATTTTAAAAAATATATCTTATTTATCTAAATCTAAAAATTAAATAATAAAAAAATCAAATTTACGTTTGTATAAAAAATATTTAAAGAAAATTAATTTTAAAAAAAAGAAATGTGTTGTCTCTTTAAAATATTTTTTTTATATCAATTGTATTTTTAAATTTTGAAATATTAAAATTTAAAAAATATTTTTTTTATTTTTTAATTATAATAATAATTTTTATTTTATATCTTTAAAAACTGTAAGATTTTATTTTTTGTTTACTAATATCTGTCTTGTATGCATGTAGTTTTTCTGTTTATCTAAAAATAAATTTAAAATAAAAAATTATTTGTTTATCTCCTACTATTTTTTTAAGAAAAATGTTGTTTTCGACTCATTTAATTATGCTTTGCTAAACATATACAAAAATAATCTACCTTTGAATGAGTTTAGGCTAAATGCTTACAGAAAATAAATGAGCAGATGAAGTGGTGACGCAGGTGATGAGCTATGCAAGTTTGTCGTCCTTTTAATTCAGGGTTGTGGCTTTCAGATTCTAGTTCCCAAGTCAAATTACAAAATTGAAAGACATTTATTCTCTTTTCCTCCCCCCAAGAGGCAGCGGATTCTCAACTATAGTCTGTACAACCGCATGCATCAATTCCTGATCGCACAGCACTCCATCTCCATACCCATTAATTTTGAAACAATATGGCGAAGGTTTTCTCAGAAGAAAAGCAGCATACCCCTGCCTATGGCTGGGCTGCCAGAGACTCCTCTGGAATTCTCTCCCCCTTCCACTTCTCCAGAAGGTCTCCCCACATCCACACTTCAACTAGTTTAAAACGTGCACAACTTCACTATTATTTTCTTGAATATGCAGGGGCAACGGTGATCATGATATCACCGTGAAGATACTTTATTGTGGGATTTGTCACGCCGACGTTCATTTTCTCAAGAATGAATTGGGCCACAGCATCTACCCCATGGTTCCCGGGTACCTTTCTATTTGTTCTCCATCCTAACTGCTGCTGCACACACTAATTAATACACTTGCTTTTCTGATTCATTTTAATTAAGGCATGAGATTGTGGGGGAAGTGACAAAGGTGGGTCCAAGCGTTACAAAATTCAGAATTGGGGATATAGCTGGTGTGGGTCCACTTTTGAGTTCCTGTCGCTCCTGTCCTAACTGCAACGAAGGCTGGGAAAATTATTGCCCCAAGAAGGTTTTAACCTATAATTCTCATGATCATGACGGATCAGTAACCTACGGTGGATACTCTGATAAAACACTGATTGATGAGCATTTTGCGACCAAGATGCCCACAAGCTTGCCACTTGATGGTGCAGCTCCATTACTGTGCGCTGGAATCACGGTGTACAGCCCCATGTTGTACCATGGACTGTGTGAGCCAGGTCAGCATCTGGGTGTGGTAGGCTTAGGTGGACTTGGTCATGTGGCTGTCAAGTTTGCCAAGGCTTTCAACATGAAGGTGACAGTGATAAGTACTTCTCCGGGGAAGAAGAAGGAAGCATTGGAAAGGCTTGGCGCTGACGCTTTCTTGCTCAGTAATGACCAACAACAATTGCAGGTATTACAATCAAGCTAAGATATTACTAGTTTTAATTTGTCATCTTCCAAAGTTTGTGAATTAATCCAAGTCATAAGTTTGGTTGGTGAATAGGATGCCAAGGACACGATGGATGGCGTCATTGACACAGTATCAGGCCCTCACTCTCTCCACCCGTTGATTGATTTATTGAAGACAGCAGGGAAATTGATTTTGGTGGGCGCATCAATCATACCTCCTGAGTTACCAACTTTGCCTTTGATGATGGGTAAAAGTTTAGCTCCTATAGTACCTCATATTGTTGACCCATTTTAGGAGACTCAGGAACGATTAAAACTATGGTTGTTGAAATACAGGGAGGAAGATAATAGCTGGAAGTATAGGGGGAACGATGAAAGAGAGCCAAGAGATGATTGATTTTGCGGCAAAGCACAAAATAACAGCAGATATAGAGGTCATTCCGATGGATTACGTGAACACTGCCTTAAGGCGACTTGCAGAAAATGATGTCAAATACCGATTTGTCATCGATGTGGCCAACACGCTTAAGGACGACTGTTAATTAAAATTTGGCAAAGCAGGCTTCAACTTTTTGCTTATTTCAGTGTTTGTTTCCTTTTGGATGTATTTTAATTAATAATGATAACTTCATTTCAAGTGATGCAAGTGATTGGTCAATATCTTGTTCCTTTGAAGAGTCCCCTGCCTGCAGTTCTGTGGTTTTTGATCTCTCTGTCTCCCTAAAATACTGATACTAATCTCAGTAGCAGTAAGGATGAGCTGGGACAAAAGGCCGAGATGGCAAGAAGAAGCAGCAGAAAGAGAGTGCAGCAAGCATGGAAGAAAGATGATCTGTAATTCCTAATGTTTAGTTCGAGGGGGAACTAACCACTAGTTATAGTTAGTAGTTGGTTAAGTGGTTAAGAGGGAATTAGTATAAATAAGCTTCTCTGTCGTAATGGGCATTTTATGGAAATTGTGTAAGATCGTTAATGGAGTTTGTGTTTCTCTTCCCTATAATAAAGAGATCCGGAAAGTGTTGTTTGATAAGAGAAGCCTTATCAAATAATCTTTCTTCAACAAATCTTAAGAATTAGTCTAGCGCTAAACTACTACTCCTTGAACTAGTGATTGGTAACATAATGGAAAGTTGCTTCTGTAGCTCTGGCAGCAGATTAGTAAGAGTTGGTTCAATCTTAAGTTGCATTTTTTTTGGTGATTTACTGATTTTATAACTGATTAATTGGCTAATTAAAATAGAGTTAACCGAGTCTAACTTCTGAATTGATGAGCTCCAGTTCAATTTAAGCATTGGGTCCAAACCATTTTAGGACATGGGATTATGATGGGGGTGAGGGGTTGCATTATTTCCCACATCTCCTTTGATATGGTTGAGCAATTTCTAGAATTCAAATAAATAAAAAATAAATAAACGGTGAGCAGGTAAAGGAGTGACGCAGGGAGTGAGCTATGGAAGGCGTTTCTCGTCCTCTAATAATAGGCTTTCAAATTCCTAGGAGCAACCAATCAAGACATTGAACTATTAGCAGTAAAGGATTAAAATTTATGAATTGTGTCTCTTTCCGAAATCGTGTAGTAATCGTTGATTGGTGCGTCCATGTCTCGATACAAAATTGAGAGTTCTTTGGCCCATTTTCAAACAGGCAGAATGAGTTCTTTGTCACTGTACAAGCCCATAAGCATGGAAATTTCTTCCTCAACTACGTACCTTCGTCATAAGGCGTATACTTCTATATATATCTTTATCAACTCCTGATCACACATATCCATACCCAACAATTTGAAACAAAATGGCGAACGTTTACTCAGGAGAAAAGGAGGAGCATACACCTGCCTATGGGTTGGCTGGTAGAGACTCCTCAGGATTTGTTTCCCCCTTCTACTTCTCCAGAAGGTAATAATTAAGCACACACGCACAGCAGAAAGGCTTGTGCTAATAACTATAACCGTAGCTCATTCATGTACAGCTTCACTATTTTCTTTTCTTGAATATACTGAGCAAACGGTGATCATGATATCACCATGAAAATACTCTTTTGTCGGATCTGCCACGGCTACGTTCATTTTCTCAAGAATGAGTTGGGTCACGGCATCCATCCCATGGTTCCCGGGTAGGTTAGCCTCCATCCTCCAAGGCATTTTAATTTAGAGCTCCTTCCCCTTATAACTGCTGCTGCTCACAAACTAATTGATACACTTCCCATTGTGATTAATTATTGGGATGAGTTTAGGCATGAGATTGTGGGGGAAGTGATAAAGGTGGGTCGAAGGGTTACAAAATTCAGAATTGGTGATATAGCTGGCGTGGGTCCAATTAATTTCGGGTTTGTGCCTCTCCTGTTCTTACTGCGACCAAGGCTGGGAAGTTTATTGCCCCAAGAAGATTTCAACTTATAATGGACGTGACCGTGAAGGATCAGTAACATACGGTGGATACTCTGATAAAACAGTGGTTGACGAGCATTTTGCCATCAAAATGCCCAACAGCTTGCCACTAGATGGTGCAGCACCGTCCCTGTGTGCTGGACTCACAGTGTATATGTAATATTTCATTTTTTTATTATTATTATAAAAAAATTATTAAATTACCCCTTTTTATTTTAAAAAAAGATCAAATTATTTTTATCTAATTAAAAAATAACAACAATACCCCTCCCCTTATTTTTATATATGCACGTTACTTCACTAAAAGTTGGAGAAAATTTTCAGCAAAATGTGCATCTCTCTCCTCACTCAAAATTTTATCATTTTCTTCTATTTTGTGTGTCATCTTCATCCAAACTTCCAGCCATTCAAATCCTTTATGTTAAGATTGAAAATCTATCGCAAAATTTTTAAGAAGGTTGAAACAATCTATTGATTTTTCAGTTGAAAAATTTTATTATGCAAATCACTCTAGCACAGAGGTAAAAGCTTAAAATTTTTAATTCTTTTGTTAGTTTATGAAATTTCTGAGCATAGAATCATGTTGAAGACATGTTGTATTATTTCTATGCCAATTTTTACAAACAAATAACATCATTTGAATACTTAGATCGTAGATTTTTACTTCAGTAAACAATAGAGTGAATAGTATTGTAAACAGTAACTGCGCCCAAAAATTTTGATTTAAGATATTCTAAATTGTAGGGCATGATTTGGATGTTCAAATAATCAAAGAAATTTTGAAATAGTCATTTAAGAAGCTATTAGTATGAAAGCTTAAAGTTGATATATGTATGTGATAGGAATTTTGAAAATATATGAGAAATTCTTGAATTTTGAATTATAAGTTAGTTATTAAAAGAATTGGAAATGCATGTAAAATTATAAGTTAGTGTTAGATTGAGAAGTACAGATCTTTAGCCAAATTGATATAGAAACCAAAAGCCTTGGTCTTAAAAGAAATATAGATTTGTATGTGATGAAATATTAGACTCATAGCATGGTAATTATGTGCCATGCAAGAATGATGATTATGTGATGTTGTATCATAGGTCTCGAATAAAGTCCTAATCAAGTTGAAAGTTCGCATAATAGCTTGGACATCGGAAGTGAAAGAAAAAGGGTTGCCCTCCATGAATCCTTAAAGCGTGAGTAAATATAATTTACTATAATGCCTTTTCAAATTTCTCTCATGTTCATGCATTTTAAAACAATGATTTAATTGTAAATAGCATAAATTGAAGTTTATATTTACATTAATTTATATTCTTAAAAGTTATAGGACATGCAGAACAGACCTCTAATAATCCCTCCTGAGTTTATGATAAAAATATGGTATTATGTTACACTTTATTGGATTTTATAATTGTATCATTTCTCAAATTGTTTCATATGATTTATGTTATAATTAATACCTCATTATTTCATGAATATATTGAAATTGGATTTGGATTTATGTTTGAAATGTGTCTTTGAAACTGAATGTCATGGTTTGTCTGAATTGAAATGAAAATATTATATTTCTAATTTTGGGATAATGAATTTTTATACCGAAATTCTATCCGAGGAACGTCTTAGAAGGGAGAGATATATTTTGTCTTAAAAAGAATTTTAACCTCATGCTTTCCAATTTTTCTTTCAGTTTACATTTGTGGTTTATAAAACTTGTTTATTCTGGAGGAATCATTAATAGAAACACTATTAGTTAGCGGTAGAGATAGTTAACCTTGGTGTACCATGTAACCCTAACTAGCAAGGAAGTTGTTAACCTCTTGTGTGAAAGAGCACATGAGGATTAGATTGTGAATAAGTATGGAGTTGAGGTATGTCTTTTTTCCAATAGCCAGTAGCATTTAGTCTGATTACCTATGATGAGAATGTGGTGATTTACTTGTCCTATTGCTGTGTGCTTAGAACAATCATCAAATGGAAAGATTTGGGAGTTGAGGAAAGTTCCTCCCAACCTTATGATATGAATTATGAGAATGTGGTGATTTATCCATCTCATTGCTATGTATTTGGGAAAAGACATGTATGTAGTGATTTGTCCTTGCCAAACTATGTGCTTGGTTATAAAATGATAATAGTTATGTTTTGAATTCTCCTCTAAATATTTTTTTAAAAAAAAATTATTTTTTCATTTGATTTTGAAATTATTATTTATTATATTAAATTTTAAGATTTCAAAAATTTTTTAAACAAATTTAGTCAATTTAAAGTTTTAATTTGTTGTTATTTACATTGATTTAAATAATATTATATTCTTGCATACTTTCTATTTATGAAAATTTGTGCATATGATCTGTTCTGTTTCAATTATAATAAACTATATTTATTTATTGAGTTGCGTAAACTCACCCTATCATATTTTATATTTTCAGATAGCATTAAAGAGTCCAATCCGCATTTATCCGAATTTGAATAAAATAGTAGTTTCAGTGGTGAGTTCAATTGTTCTTAGGGCTCCTTAATATATCTTTTGTAATCTTTTTTTTTTTTTTGTAATCTAGATTGTGCTCCGATGATCACAGATAGAATTTTACTTCTATTATGTACTTTAAGTATGTTGATTAAGGTTATTTCTATACAAAATTGTATAACATAAATTAGTAAGAAGATGATTATAGTTCGGGGTGATATTGTGTGTTAGTTTTTAATTATTTATTTTGTGGCTTATAATTTAAAAATTAATTCTTTATGTCATACCAGTCATATATTTTAAATTGGAATCGTGAGAGTACAGCCCCATGAAGTATTATGGACTGTGTGGCCAGGTCAGCATCGATCTGGGTGTGGTAGGCTTAAGTGGACTTGGTCATGTGGCTGTCAAGTTTGCCAAGCCTATGAACATGAAGGACACAGTCATAAGTACTTCTCCAGGAAGGAAGAAGGAAGCATTGGAAAGGTTTGCGCAGACGCTTTCTTACTCAGTAATTAATGACCAACAGCATTTGAAGGTACATAATCACGTTAAGACTTAAGATACTAATTACAAGTAGTTTTGTCAATAAATCAGAGAATCATTAATGTTTAATTAATTTGGTTGGTAAATAGGATGAGAAGGACACTATGGATGGCATCATTGACAGAGTTTCAGGCCCTTTCTCTCTCTACCCATTAATTGATTTACTGAAGACAGGATGAAAATTGATTTTGGTTGGCGCATCACTCACGCTTCCTGAGTTACCAACTATGCCTTTCATGATGGGTAAGTAGTTTAGCTCTCATGGTGCTTCCTCTCCAATTTTTTCTTTTGTGGGACTGTTTTCGGAGACGGTACCAAGATTGAGAATATGGTTGTTGAAATATAGAGAGGAAGATGATTGCTGGAAGTGCTGCTGGAGGGGTAAAAGAGAGCCAACAGATGATCGATTTTGCTGCAAAGCACAATATCACGGCAGATATTGAGGTTATTCCAATGGATTATGTGAACACTGACTTGGAGCGAGTTGCGAAAAATGATGTTAAATACAGATTTGTCATCGATGTGGCCAACACGCTTAAGGTCTCTCCTCCTGTTAGTTAGAAATTGGGACGGCAGAATGTGACAATGGGAAGCTTCAAATTTCAGAATTTTGCTTATTCCAGTGTTTATTTCCTTTTTCGAGTGATGTAAATGATTGGTTATTAATGTAAGTTAATAAGAGCTTCCCAATTTGCTACATTCACAGGCATTTTGACCATTCTGGATTTTGACCCACTAAATAAAGTGCGTGTTGATTTCGTGGTGCATCAAGAAAAAAATTCGTTTGCTGCTGGTGTAACTGTGATTTTTACAGAAATAACACTTTGTAACTTCTGCAAAAATCACGTTGCCCAAACATAAAACCAAACACACCATAAATTATATAAGAATCAAATTTAGGTTGAATTTCAGCAAACATGTAAAATAAAATAAGAGGACGCTTTTATAAAACAGGGAGAAAAGGGATCGCGTTAAGTGTAATTATTTTTTTATTTTGTGCTTTGGTTTTGGTAGATTTCTGTGGTGGAAGACGAAGCTCTCCATCAAACCCTCTCTTCCATTTTTCAATTCGTTCTAAAAGTCCCGTAGATCGGCTACGCATGTGGTGTAAACTGTTCAAAGTATGTTTGGGCATAATTTTACAATTAAAATAGGGTGATCTATTCGACATATAAAATATTGTAACTAGACTTCAGCTGATAAATTTTCAAGTAACAAAGCACTGACAAAAATAGTTTATTTCTTTGAGTTAGGCTCCCCTACAGCCTCTTCATCTATATAATGAAGGATTTTTGGTGCAAGTTTAACTCACTTATGGATTTCGAGTGAAATTAATAATAATAAAAAATTACAATTTTAATATCTTGAAGTTTGAATCGCATGTAATGAAAACTGATACATTGATGAATTCGTGAATCAATTGGATATTGAGATCGAAATCAATTAAATTGATGGTTGGGTCTTTTTATCAAGCATTAGGTGGAATAAATCTTAAATTGTGAAAATTAGGAGATCGAATTTGTTCAAAAGTCTAGATGTTAAAAAGTTGCGGTAAGCGCCGCCAAGGCTGAGCTTACGTGCTCATTTCGTTACTTGATCAACACCCTATTCCCCACCCAATAAATATATCCTCAATTCCTTCGTCCTTCATCACAAATTACCATTACGTAGCTCTTCAAATTAACCTTTCATTCATTCTAATTTTTTCCCATTTTTTAATTACCCCTCCCTGAATAATGTGTGAAAATCTTTCGCAGCAGAAGAAAACGAAACGCGACGTGCTTATGGCTGGGCTGCCACTCACTCTTCAGGAATTCTCTCCCCCTACCACTTCACCAGAAGGTTTCTTCTTTCTCTTCGTAATTAGCCACGTTCTTCTGAAATCCACATGCATGCTTCTATAATTGAAAATCAACTCAACTCATCCCCACCTCCATTTTCTTCCTTGAATTAATGTACATGGCCAACGGTGACAACGATATGACCTTGAAGATACTTTATTGTGGGATTTGCCACACTCCGACGTTCATATGCTCAAGGATGACCATGGCCTCAGCATCTATCCCCTAGTTCCTGGGTCCACTTTCAACTTTCCATGCTCCTAATCTCAAATATTTTGAGCTCAATTATAAGTTGTAACTATATGGCTAATGAATTTTCTTTTTCTATTCAAAACAAATGTAGGCGTGAGATTGTGGGCCAAGTGACAAAGGTGGGTGGGAGTGTCACAAAATTCACGGTTGGCGACATAGCAGGTGTGGGGGGCATTGTGGGTACCTGTGGCTCCTGTTCATCTGTGCCGAGGGCTTAGAAAGTTATTGCCCAAAGATGATTTTAACCTACAGTTCACATGACCATGATGGGTCAATAACTTATGGTGGATACTCTGATAAGTTAGTCGTGGACGAGCACTTCGCAGTCATAATACCAAAAACCTTGCCGCTAGATGGCGCAGCCCCGTGATTGTGGGGTGGGATTACTGTGTACAGCCATGATGCACAATGGACTGTGTGAGCCTGGTCAGCATTTACGTGAAGTTGGTTTAAGTGGCCTTGGTCATCTGGATGTCAAGTTTGCTTAAGCTTTAGGTATGAAAGTCACAGTGATTAGTTCTTCCCCTAGCAAGAAGGAGGAAGCATTGGAACGCCTCGGTGCCCACTCATTCTTGGTCAGTCATGAAGAACAACAACTGCAGGTAATCGACCAAAGAATTAATCTTAAACTTCGAAATTAAGAACAATATGTATCTAATTGCATGTTCATATCAAAGTGAATAGACAAGTTATAACTTAGTTTGCTTGCGGCGGCATTATCGACACAGTTTCAGCTCCTCATTCTCTGTACCCTTCGGTTAATTTACTGAAGATGAGTGGGAAATTGATTTTGGTGGGTGTACCAGTCTCGTCTCTAGAGTTACCAAATTTGCCACTAATTATGAGTAAGTCTAGCTAGCTTTCACTTATTAGTTATAGAGCTTCTTCAAGTCTTGTTTTGGTAAAATGCCCTTGTTGACATGTAGGGAGGAAGACAATCAGTGGGAGTGCTGGGGGAGGGATGAAATAGACCCAAGAGATGATTGGTTTTGCAGCAAATCATAATATCAGCTCAGATGTGGAGGTTATTCCGATGGATTATGTGAATACTGCCCTAGAGTGACTTAGGAACAACGACGTTAAGGACCGATTTGTCATTGATGTGGCCAACACACTTAACCCTCCATTTACAATTTGACGTCGAGCGTAGCAGAGGGACGCTTCAAATTTATGCTTCACCTTACTGTCTAGGGGTGTTATTTTAAGTTGTATTATGCACTATATATAGGAGGAATTATATTTATTTCTTTTTTGGTGTTTCATACATTTTTTTTTATTCAAAAGCTTTTGGGGAAGAAAATAGCTTGTAATTAGCAATTGCCATAAAAGGATTGATTTTATAATAAGTTAATTGTATGGATTTCCTTTTCATTTGGAGGTCAATGATTAAATTGTGTAATATAATTATTTCGTTCATTGATAAAAAGAGAGAGAGAAGCTGGAATTTCACCTCTTTACCATAATCATAACTTGAGACTAATAAAATTGGCACTAGATGGTGTCTTCTTAAGCCAATATTTTTTTTTTCCATAATGATACCTTGGGAGCGCTATACACAGGGATCATCACTTTCTCCATGATTTGGGTAAGAATCAAGTGTGGGGGAAATAAAATCTCATAAAGAGAGAAGAAATGAAAAAACACAAAAATCAATTAAGTTTATTAAAAAGTTACAACTTACAACACCCACGGAACAGCTTGGTTCCTAGTTTCCGTGTTTTCTATGGGGAATATCGGATTTCACGCTTCATTTTATGCTGGATTTATTAAATTTTATATTTAAGTTTATTAAAAATCAATACTCACAACTTAATCCTAATCAATTTTAATAATAATAAGTCAAATAATCTAAACTCACTTGATATTATCTTCAGACATCACTGATCATAATAAAATACTTTAAAAATAGAAGTATATATAGATAGGACCAAAAAAATCATATATTCTTTTGCAACGGACTATTTCCAAGATAATCAGGTTGGCATTTTGGAATCTTTCCCGAGCTGGAATGCAAGGGGCGGAGCCTACAGATTCTAAAAACATTCTATGGAAAAGATCGCCAGTTATCAATCTCAAGGTATAATTTAGATCCATTCATTTTCATGAACAAATGGCTCCGTTGCAAATGGAAATTAGCAATGACTAACGTAACTAGAAATCTATTAATTTAAGGATTGACGCTGACTGGTTAAGATAAAAATGAATTCTTTATTATGTGATGATCAGTTCAGTTCCACCTATAATAATTTTTAATTTACGTTTAAAAAGAGAAAATATTTTTGTATATTTGAATGAGTTATAAAAAATCCAGTAATTAAGATTCACTCACCCTTGTACACACACACAGAGACACGGATATATATATATATATATATATATATATATATATATATATATATATATATATATATATATATATATATATATATATATATATATATATATATATATATATATCCCTCTAATCATACAGGGTTCCATACTGATTTGGTGGCAAGAAGTCCTTTTGGCAAATCAAGAGCGTATGAAAAGCACGCTGGTGAGCCGTACTCTTGGAAGTGAGTTAAACGAGACAGCGTTACAGCTTCAGCTTCAGCTTGCTGAGGATCACAGTATCAGTTTGACAGTAGAGATTGCTGATGCACTACCACCCTTGCTACGTAGCTGTCTATCACAGGAGAAGATCAAGAAAGGACAAAACTTCATACTTCAATTTTTTTTCCCCCACACTTTTTAACTATTATTATTTTACTCTATCAGTCCATCTCGTGTTTCAGTTCAGACGTGAAAGCGATTGCTCATTTGACTCACCTTAATACTTGGCGTAGGGAAAGTCTGCTTCTGTACATTAACATTTATCTCCATAAAAATGAAACATATAACTAAATAATGAAAAGTATTATAACGGTGCTAATATTTAATAGTTCAGTTGAGCTGTGTTTTACCTAAAAAAGTAGGTAATACTGTTAATCAAATTTAAATAGAATATTTATAAAAGTTGTGAAAAATATTGATGTTACTAGCTAGGTACAATAATAATACAATAACTTCTCCCCAGTCCCAGCATTAATAGTATGCAATATAATGGAAGTGGGGCTTCTGCTGAAGTTGTCTTGTAGTTGGCTTACATTGTCGGCTTCTACATATGCCTGCCCTCATTGCTTCTTCATTCTATGCCTCAAATCAATATATCCAATCGCAGGGTCAGGCCTTTCTGTTGTCTGCTGAATCTGAACTATAACTTTCTTTTTCATATTTTAACCAATTATTTCCATATCCGTAATAAAATGAATATACCCCTTTGAAGCCAAGATCAATAAACTATATATAAAGCATGTATATATATTTTTAACCTTTCGCTATCTCTACATAGAGGAAGTTGAACTCAATGCCCAAAACACGAGGTTTCATGTGTATTTTATTTCAATAACCGAAGATTATGGCAACACCCCTTTGCCTACTTGTCGTTATGAATGTTGAAGAGGAAGTAGATGATAAAAGTGGTTAGAGTGAGATAGGGGAGAGGAGAGTAGAGCTCGTGAGATGTAACGTTGAAGGAAGAAACCTTGTTGTTATGTAATAATATTGTGTGGGCATAGTTTCTATCTAGTTTGGTCTCACTCTCACGGGAATCCAGCCACCCCTCTCACGTGTTCCTCTCGGCTGGACCTGGCTGTTTTCAGCATACAACTAGTGATTTTACGGCGCTGCACGTTTCTTCACAACCATACAGCCAGCTTTGGTCGGTGCTTCCATCTCTACCTACCTAGCTCTCAAACTTCATACTTATGTTGTTATAGTTCTATTTTGTTTTGTATTTTCCAGCTTAGACTTTAAATTATTGGAAGTTACTTCAAATCTTTACTGATAAATAAACCAACTGCAAAAGCACGGCCTTCTGGGTATAGTCCGCAATCAGAGACCTGCCCCCAGGTCTGCTGCATAACTTGACAGCATGATGCATAGTAATCTCAAAGTAAATCTTCTTTTCTCTTACACGTTATATACTAGATCTCCCGCTTCCCAGAAAGGTTTTCTATCTACGAAGCTAAAACAAGACAAACAAGTAAATATGGTTCATCATGACCGTTAAAGTCCTGTCATAGATTGGGTATTTTTGCAGTTATGAGGGCTTTCACAATTGTACTTCCTTCTATATGTCAGACTCAAATATAGATACAACAGATTGAAATGAGATAAAAGGGTTTCTTTTTCTTTTTTATTTTTATAGTAAGAAAAAGTGTGGTCAATTCTATATAGTTATGGTCTCAAGCTTCAACTGTACTGCAACTTGCATGATTGGCCACTTAACAACATAATCTGGGTCTATGAGCTCAGTAATCACCTTCCTCTTGTAGCTTATCAAAACTTTCAAAGGACTTGTACTCTTTTTTCCACAAACTGCTGTTCAATTATGTGACAAAGCAAAAGGTTTGTGGTCGGGGCCATATAGATTGATAATGGAGCGCAGTGCCCAAAAGAGAACCACCAGTTCACTGCAATTAACTAAAAGTTAATGATGTGAAATAAGCTAGATTAGAGAGTTCGGGAATATCACACGTGTGAGCTTTTATTTGGGGTCTTCAAAGTAGAGTAAGAAGTGCCATTGAGCTTTGGTTGAAAAGGGACGTTTCAAAGAAAGAAATAGACAAGCTCTTGGCAATGACAGAACACCCAGTGCTGTCGTACTACTGCTACTGTTCTTTTACTGACTCAGTTCTTCCCCAGCCCTACTACTATCCTCTCTAGTACTCCTAATGCCCCTATCATTTGTTGCTTTCGTAGCCTATATTCTGCGTGCTATTTCCATCTGCCCATGTACTATCCCAATCAAATCTAATTTTTCATTGCCTTAGCACTTACCACAGTCTTACATCTATCTATATATGCATTAGTTTCCTCCTGCCTGACCTAGTATTGTTAATGCTATGTTCACAAAGAACAAATGGAAGATCTAATGCTGGTGGACGCTACTTCAGAAAAATGGTTTTTTTTTTCAAATGATTTAATAGCACAAAAACAAGTCATTCTAATTTTCGCTCACTGAAAAATGAAAATACAACTAGTGGCCAGAAATTTTCCATTCATATACAAACATATGAGTCAACATCTATGAATATATAAGTTCAAAAGTGAAAAAAAGAAGGGCATGTGCGTGACGAAAAAGTTTGTTAAACATGTCCCAACTGAGAAAAAGTTTTTATCCATTACGTAATCCAAAATTATTAGTATTTGCAGTCTGCAGATTTAATTATAATTGTCATTCGTCAAACTGCAATACACATCTCCCATCATTATCAACTATATTAAAAGGACTTGCTCTGTCTAAGAGTTTTGTTGTAGTAGTGGATCTCCTTACACTGCCATAACAGTTTTGGATCATCTACTTTTTTCTTGTATATGTTCTCTCTCTCTCGCCACCCATTATATATAAAACCGACTCCTTTTCTAGTGAGATCTGTGTCTTCTCTCTCTCTCTCTCTCTCTCTCTCTCTCTCTCTCTCTCTCTCTCTCTCTCTCTCCATATCTCTCTCCTCCCATATACTTATGTCCATATATACAGCTTTCTTTATTTCATTAGATCTGAAAAGACCAGTAACCCCACCTTTTATATCATTTTTCTAATTCCCAATCACCCTCTTTGATGAAGATCACAGGCACCCATCAAGACCGTCCCCTCCATTTCTCTTCCTTCATGCATGAAATCATTCAATTGGTGAGTATCTTTGCCTCTGCAAAAGGAAACTGAAACTGAAACTTCTCCACCCCACAAAACCATACATAGTTTATTTTGCTCTCGTCTCTTTTGGCTGTCCCATCCCAGCCCCTTTCTTTTCCCTCTCAACGATGTCACCGGATAATATTCCTGCAAAGCCAGCCACCAAAGATGAAAGCCAAGGTTCCGGTAGTCGGAAAGCCACTTCCACAAGACCACCAGAACAAGGCTTAAAGTGCCCACGATGTGACTCGCCAAACACCAAGTTCTGCTACTACAACAATTACAGCCTGACGCAGCCAAGGCATTTCTGCAAGACTTGTCGAAGATACTGGACAAAAGGTGGAGCTTTGCGTAACGTTCCAATAGGCGGTGGGTGCCGCAAGAACAAGAAGGTTAAATCATCATCCAGGCTCTCAACTGACTCCAAGGACTCTGTCTTGCCTTCAGAGCTTGGCGGCTTCAAGTTCTTTCATGGTCTTTCCCCTTCTGTGGATTTTCAGCTTGGTGGGTTGCCCTTCCCTAGACTGCCACATCACCCTCCAACCACTTCCGTCTATAACCACTTCTCTTCTTTTGGAGACGTTCCAGCCACCTCTGCTTCTGTCACAAGTGCTTCCTCTTTCAACCTTGATCCGTCTGGTAGCTCGAATTCTTTGATTAATTTTAATTTTCCATTTTCTTCTTCAACTGGAAGCGGATTTAATGGTGCAATTCAGGGCTTGAGCACCATGAACCTTCACAGTAGCCTTGCTTCGTCAATTGAATCATTGAGTTCTGTAAACCAGGACTTGCACTGGAAGATGCAGCAGCAGCGAGTAGCTATGCTGTTTGGTGGGGATACCCAGAAAGATAATAGCGTTTCACCGGTTAATCTTGAGAGCCAGACCCAGAAACCACAACCTATTTGGTTTCAGAACCTTGAGATTTCAAAGCCAGAGATTTTACCCGTTGGTAATTCGAGGAAAGAAGGCCCAAGTGGGGATACACCTACTGAGTGGTTCTTTGGGAATTCTTTTGCCTCAGTGACTCCTACGCCTACTACCAGTAGCGGTGGTAATGGCCATGATAATGCCAGCAACTGGAGTGGTGTCCATGCTTGGGGTGATATGCAGCAGCAATATAATGCTTTGCCCTAGCTAGTTGAAGAGGAGGACTAAGAGGTAGACCTTATCTTGGAAAGAAAGGAGAAGAAATAGGCCAAATCTCTGATAATTATGGAAAAAACCCTTTTAGGTATATGTTATCATATGTCTTGCTCTTTATGTTGGTTCAAATCAACATATATGTAACAGATGGGAAAAGATCATAACGTTTTAATTTTGCATATAATTACCCATGTGAATTCATCAATTTCGGCTAGTTAGGCGTTGATCAATTGCCTTAATTCTCAATTCCATATTCTTAATATTGATAATTGTGTGTCCTCCATTTCGTTTGCGCATGTAAATCCACTATATTACTGTGCTGCTTTTAATTAGTAGGGACAAAGGACCAGTCCTACATGAATGGGAAAGCAATTATGGATGCTTTTCTCACACTCTAGCTAGATCAGATATATACTTCAATGCAAAGAGAAAATGAGCTGACTTTAGATTGTTTATGGATGTTTTTAAGTCAAGGGGTTTTGTCCCTATTCTCTCTAGCATTCTCAAGCTTCATTACTTCCAAGGGATTGGTGATAATTTTATCATTCTTCTCAATATATCTTTGGGATCTGTGATGGACTTTTGGACTGTTGTCATTTGAGATGAGAAACTTTAATGCCATATCTTTGATTTGTTTTATGTTCAGTTGATATCCGGAATTCATACACTAGTGTCTCAGCGTGTCCCTCTGAGATCTATCAGAAAACTGAGTCTCAGGCAGCTACTGATCAATGCAACGCCCAAAATACACTACAGTAGCAGTGGCTGGGCGTAGCTTTCGCTGCTTGGCCTCTTGTTAGCCCTGCAGTATCAAAGGCCAAGCAGCCCTAGCCTATTCTGAATCTCTCTCTCTCTCTCTCTCTCTCTCTCTCTGTGTTGCTAAGGCTCTTCGTAATAATTAGTAGCAGAGTGGTGTGATTTGGTGGTGTCTGAAAAAGTGGTGGTTTGAAAGTGAATTGAATGAAACACTGTCAACGTTTGAATGAGAGAGAGAGAAATATGGCATCTAAAGTTTAGGGTTCCATTTTTTGTGTAGCAAAAAAATGTTATGTTTAACTTTTAAGAGTGTTGGAGAGTGAGCCCTCTCTTCCGTGCTCTAATTTCCACTGAGCATCGACTCTGGTAGTCTCATTGCATTTCTGAATTATGTACAGAGAGAGGGAAAGCGGGAAGCATTGCTTTTCCTCGGTCTGCTTTGCTCATCTTTTATTCCTCACTTTTTCACCGCTTGTGCGAGGAACGCAGGCCCCACAATCTTGAAATTATTAGCATTAAGCTCCTTCTTTATCACTCGTAACCAAATAAATTAATATTTTTGCACAAAATAATTATGGGCAAACTCTTCCCCAATTTTGTATAACATAGTGAAAAATTTGAGTGTATAACTATATAGATTGTTGGATATCCTAAAATCTATCCCTAAACTTAATTTGCACCATATATTAAATGTCAATGAATTTATATTTTTTCAACCTATAATAAATATTATTATAAACAAAATAAGATATTGGTACATTACAAATATAATAAAAATGGGTAGCTAAAAAATGCTATCGAGGCATATATTATAATCAGATATTGCACCATATATTAAATGTTAATGAATTTATATTTTATGTATTTCAAGAGTAAACTGACCCATTTCTTCACTAGCTAGGAGTGTAATGTGCCTCTTATTCGGAAAATAGGTAACTAAAAAATGCTAACGAGGCCCTATTCTTTTCAGCATACACATTGTTATGTGAACATTCCTTTGGTTCTCTATCTTAAAAAAGAAAAAAGAAAAAGAAACATTCGTTTGGTTCATAGTGAAGTAGAAAAGGCCACTTTAGGTGCAAACAGCAAACACTTTGCCTCATCAAAACAAGCTTTTTAGGGGGATTTTTCTCATCTGAAAGCTTGTGTAACTTTGTTGTATTCTCCTAAAGAATTTTTTTTATGTTGTTAGGCAACTTTTTCTCCTTCCTTCTCTTCTTTCTGTACGTACAAAACTCTTCTTTGCACTGATAATCAAAAGAAAAAAGAAGCTCTCTTTTCATTTAAAATGTTGTTGCATGAAGTTATGCCTATGTATGATTCGGATAAACAACGAGAGAAGCAGGAAAGGAAGGGGGGGGGGGGCTGGCTTAAGAAATGAAGAACATGAAGGTGCGTGAGTAACGTGATAGAGTGGGAGAGAGAGAAACTTTTTGCTTTTGTTGAGGCGCTGGTGTTTGTGTCAAATAGTGTCATTTTACAACTTAATTACAACTGCAAGAAGCTCATGATATTAATTTTGAAACTCTATTCTCTACTTCTCATCATTCCCTCTCTATCCTGCACCGAAACTTCGGGTCCCACCATTTTGATAATCACTTGATAGTTTCCCCACTACCCAACTGCAATCAAGTATATGACCAGATACACGAAAAAACACCACGCATTTCTAGTTTCTCATCATCATCATTGATATTATTTTATGGCGTTTGGTTTTCAATGAAGATTACACATTTGAAAGAAAGCCCTTAAACACCATAATTGTGTTTACTTTTACGGGAATAATATTTCTATATATGACAAATTCTCAATTTGATAGATCGATATATATATATATATATATATATATATAGATGTGGAGCTGAATTTTTTTTTTTTAAAAAAAAGTCTTTCTTTATCACATCTAACAAATCTTGCCTTCAGAAAGAGTGTGAAAGATTCCAATCCTTCAAATTATTATGAGGTGTGGTATATGAGGATTTTAGTTTCTTAAATAATTAAAAAAAAATTATTTTTAAAATATTTAAATATAATAAATATGAAAGTTCTAAATTTTGTATGTTGTGTACGATCCAATAATATAGAAAAAGAAATCAATTTTTTATATATAAATTTCTAATTTCATGAAAAATTAAAATACTGATATATCAATCGTACGTCACCTTACAAATGAATAATGATGAGTGTACCAAACCTATCGAGAACTTTAAGATAAGTATATTATATTACATAAACTAACAAATATGACCAAGGCTGGGCACGACAAGTAACATGGCCCCTTCCAATATTTCTGATTCTCTCCCCGCAAAGATTTTCCTATTCCACTCGTCTCCCTTAAAATGAGAATAATGCCTTCCTATTCGTCATTATTTTTGTCTACTTGGCCATTGGATCGCAGTACTGGCAGATTCAAAACCCTAACATCCTCCACCACCCTCCCCTCATCATCTCATTGCTTCATTACTTATACTCTTGGTCTACTTGCTTTTTCTTTGTTCTCTTTCTTGTTATTCAAAGGCAGCAACTTGATGATATTTAAATTCATTGTCAGAATAAATTAATTTTCTTAACAAAAACTTTGCATCCATATATATATATACAAATTTAGGGTTAGGTCAATGTTCTATAATACAATAAATACCAGCGTCGAATTGTCCGTGCTATTTTCTATAATACAACAAACATGACTCAATTCATGACATTTTTCCTACTTTTTTGTCATTATCGGAAATTTCATTATGAAGTTAATTAATTCGTACTTAAATAGGAAAAACTTCAGTATAAGTTGAATGGATATGTATAAAAGAACCAAAAAAATAAAATCAATGAAAATTAAAATTAAAAAGGATTTCTTTCTTTTTCTTTCCTCCCTTTTTGCGTGTGCAAGAACATGATAACATTGTAAGGCATGAGGTTGTCCCGAGCAAGTTCCAGTTTGTCTCTCTCAAAAAGTGGCCGACACTGGGCACCTCCGCTGGGCTCAACAACCAAATCTAAGTAAACTAAATCCTCTTTCAAACCGCTTATTATAATAATATTAAAAGTTTGTATTGATTATCAATAATTCTAGAGAATCTAGAGCAGGGGCTCCATGCACAATCTAAGCCCTTCCAACCTTTTTCTTCCTTGTAAAGATTCTGGGTACGACATATAAATAACATTAGGGTATACAAAGTTTCTAGATTAAAAGTAGGTTTTCCGTCCAAACCTTCAAAGTAAATAGTATTAGCCTCGTATAACGCAATTTTAAAATTTGTTTGATTTTTTTAAAAAAATTATTTTGAAAATATATATTTAAAAATTGTTCTATAAAATAAAAAAAAATTATTTAATAAACTGTTTTTAAAATATATTATTTTTTTATTTTTTAATTATTTTGAAAACAAAAATAAATAACCTGTTTGTTTCTGATTTTAAAAAATTATTTTTTGTTGTTAATTATTTTTAAAATAAAAAAAATTCGTTTAGTAATTATTTTTTGTTATTATTTTGGAAAAAAATTCTAAAAATAAGTTGTTTTTAAAATAGAAATAGAAAAAAATTGTTTTTATTTTTTATTTTTATTTTTAAAACACAAAAAACAATATATTTTTAAAACAATTTATGAAACAGATTTTTTTTTGTTCTGAAAAATAATTTTTAAAAATAAAAAAAATAAAAACAGAATCAAACAAATTTTTTTTTGTTTTTGTTTTTCTATTTTAAAAATAATCTGTTTTCAAAATTTTTTTTTGAAACAATAATAAAAAAAATTATCAAACAATTTTTTTGTTTTGAAAATAACAAAAAACAAAAGATAAAAATTAGTTTTAAAAAAAAAAACCAGACCTTTAAAGGTTGTTTACTTCAAAGGAAAGGAAAGAAGAGAAATGGAGTGATTTTAATAGAGGAGAGTAAAGAGGAAGGAAAATAATTTTTTTTTTATTTGGTTTAATTTAAGAGGGAGAAAGAGGAGGAATAATACATTTTTTTTGTTTGATTTATAAGAAGAGGAGAGAAAAAATAAAACAATATGACCATTATATTTTTATTAAAGATAAAAAAATTATATTAATTTTTTTTTATTAAAATTTTTGTTTGAAGGGGCTTGATGTCTTTTTATTTAAAATTTTTTTGTATTTTTTTATAATTTTTTTCTTTTATCTAAAAAAAGAAGGGTGGAAAGGGAGGGGGAATTTTGAAATTGAGAATGTAGTCCTCCCTCCCCTCCAAATCTCTCTATTTTTGGAGGAGAGGCGAGGAATTTTGCCTCCCCATATTTCCTCTCCTCTCCTCTCCTCCAATATGTTAAATCAAATGGAGGGATTTTTTAAAATCTCCTCCCTTTCTCTTCTCTTCTCTCCTCTTCCCTCTAACCAAATATGGTGTCTCAATTACATACAAAATTGCTTATAATTAAAATATTATTAGTTCAAAAAATGAACTGTCTTTGTATATAATATATCTATTGAATATTTATATTAAATATAATATAATTCTTTAGATTGTACATAACACTTTTATTTTATATTCATATTGATATTTAAACTTTATTTAGAAGATGTACACATCTTTGATAAGATCAACACAGTTAAAATTTATTAGAGACTCGAGGCAATGTTTTTTTCAGAGAACTTATAATTTTATCGTCATATATATATATATAGGATTTGCTCATGAGAATCCCCTATTTTCGCCGCCATGTTGCTACATGAGGAGCAACCCAATGAAAGTTTATCGGGTGGAAATTATAATATGCTTTTGCTTTGTTGCCCTCCATTTCATCGACATTTATTGCATACCACCAAGTTAATATTGGGTGATGAACGATGCAGGTTAAGCTTGTGGAAGTTTGATCAATGGAGATGGAGGCACAGTTTCGGCGAGACCAACCATTGTGCGATGAGAGAGCCAAGTTTGCAAAGCGCGTGGAGGATTACTGATGTTGCTTTTGATACACTTCCTGACTTTTTGTACTCTTGTTATTTGGTTGATCTTGGGAGAAGATGTACCCACCCAGTAGTAGGAATGGATATACTAATTGTAGGGGGTGTTACGGTAAAACAAATTTATGAATCATATTTTATAAAAATTATTATTGATGAAAAAGTGCAAAATGTATTTAGTTAAATTTTAAAATTGTTAAAAATCTTTAAGTAATATTTTTTAAGAATATTTTATTCTCTGTTTGATCAAAGTTTCTTAAAATTTTCAGTAATTTTTAAAAAATACTTCTTATCTCTTTAGTTATATTTATATTTATTATAAAAATTAATGAATGAAATTTTGGGTATAGATGAAGGATAAAAATAAAATAAAAATTAGTTATTTTTCATAAATATTCTCATTTTTTATGATAATTCAAGATTCTCACTTCTTCTTAATTTTTTTTTATAGAAATGTATCTCAAAATTTTATTTTTAAGAATTAAATTTTTTTAAAAAATTATGTTATACTTTTTTTTTTATCAAATAGAAGAATTTAACATACTTAAATACAGATTCTCTATAATAGAAAAAAAAAATCTCCCAACACCCATAAACATTGACTTAGTTTGGTATATTTTTCTTTTCTGACTCAATAAAGAAATATTAGGCGATGTAGTGAGGCGGGGGAAAAATTTGATGCAAACCCTTAGAGTTCAACTGCAATTAATTACTGTCTGCTGATGCTAGAAGGTCGTATAATCTATGCCTTGTAGTTATTAATTCAGATTGGCACGCCAGAATAGGTGCAAAATGAAAGCGAAGGGCATCCTCTAATTAGAACATATATGGAGACAGGTTATAAGAAAAATGGGAGGCACATTTAGCCAAAAAAATATGGCAGGAACAACTGGGCTACCCCAAATTTGAGGTACCTTTTCAGGTTACATGAATCGACATTGACAATACGCAGCGTTATGAGTTGAATGTATATTACATCTAGGTATTATTTGTATTGAGTGAATACACTGTTTAAAGAGACATCTTTTTTAATTACGAGAATTTTTTTGTAAAAATTACAAAGTTTGTGAAGAAACAAATATTATTTTATGAATATTAAAAATTGTGGTTTTGATAATATCGAATAGTTTTAAAATAGTACTTCTGAATCACATGAGACAAAAAAAAAATCTGTAAATGTCATTTAAAATAATTGTCCCTAAACTTTTATGTTGAAAGATAGGTTATGTTTGGCAAAAATAACTTAAAACTGAAAAGCTAATTTTTAACTGAAAGCTGTTAAACTAATTTATTGAATTAAAAGTGTTTGGTAAAATTACTTATTGAATTAGCTGATAAGTGTAAAATGACATAAAAGTACATACTTATATAAAATTTATCATTTTTTGTTAGTAATTATATTTCATTATGTAATTCCAAAAAATACAAAAATATAGTTTATTAGTTTTATTTTTTATATCACTATCAATAATATATGAAAGTTTATCATAGGGTATGTAATTTGAATGTTGTTTGAACATAATAAAAATAGTGATATCTTATGAGTAGGATAGTGTTAAAATTTAAATAAAATAATAAGAATAAAAAAAAAATTATAAAAACTATCAGTTAAAAACTATACGCTACTTAAAGTATCATATAAAAATACACTATAAACTACTCAAATAAGCTTGTTTACCAAACACTTCTAATTTAGTCAAATAAATTTATAAACTAATCAAATACACTATAAATTAATTTATTATATTTATCACTTATAATTTATTGTACTTGCCAATCACACTTACCGTGCACCTCTAAAAAATAATAAAACGCGGCAACGAAGAGCATTAGAGGAAGTGAAACGGAATAAATAATTTGCGCCAATAAAATGAAAAAATAAAAATAAAAATCTGTTGCTTCCATAACTCGGCTGCTACCACTTTTTCAATCTACCGTCCAAATCCAGAAAACCTCGTCAAGATCAAAGCGTGGCATCACTACCATCTGCAAGAGCCCTCTATCTTCAATCCCACTATCAAGCTTACACTGATGACGCTCGGCAAGCAATCTCAACAACAGTCCTTGCCTCCCAGTCTCTCATCCATCCGGGGCGCACTCCCCACCCTCGCCATTCTAACTTTACTATCTTTCACCTCTCTCTCTCTCAAATACTCCACTCCTGCACCTCAGGTGCCCTTCATATTTTCCCTCGCTTTCCCCATTTCTCTGCTTTGCTCTTCACCGTGAAAAAACTTTGATTTTTTTTTCTAAGGTTGCTTTTACTAAATTGGCCGGTGCCAAAATAAACGATGTAGCGACGGAGAAGAAGGAGGAGCTTTCGAATATTTATCACTTGCCTCAGGTGGTCAATTTGAATTACGCTGAGATGGAGAATAAATTCAAGGTCTATATATACCCAGATGGTGATCCCAACGCGTTTTACCAGACATCCAGAAATATAACGGGCAAGAATGCCAGTGAAGGATATTTCTTTCAGAATATAAGACAGAGTAGATTCCGTACTGACGATCCGGATAATGCCCACCTATTTTTCATACCAATATCATGACCTAAGATGCAAGGCAAGGTATGAGTTGTGGGTGGTGGTCCTTATGTAATTATATCGACGTTGGCAATGGGTTTTGGGATTCCGCACTTTACCTATGTCTAAATTTCACCGCATTTGCAAGATTGGGATTCTTTGCTGCGTCCAATTTGAGACACGCACTAATTCTGCGCTTTGTAGCTTAAAGTGTCGACCTACAAGTTTTGCTGTTAAGATCTGAGACCATAGTAGCACTCAGCTCTTGTTTGAGTTCCTATTGATTTATATAATGTTACGAGAGTCCCACGTTTGCTAGAATGTGTGGTATTTAAGTTAAATGCTGCTAGCTTTTAGGGTGGTTCTCATTGGGTTAAAAATGCATTGTAATGATAGTATCATAAGCTGTTGGTTGATATTTGAGAAAATGGCTACTAGATAGGGGTAATTGGTCTAGTAAAAAATGCATGTTGTTGAGAAAATAGGTTGTTGGACCTGTTTGACAGACAATCGTTGTAGACGTTGGCCTGTTATAAATGCATTTCGTAAAAATAATAATGTGGGTGTAATATTTAAGTTCAAGAATTCTATAACTTCAAAGGTTAGCTTCTAGAGGATGCTCTCTTTTAGTGGTAAAAAATGTATTGTAACATAATTTTGACAATGATGAAATATTCAATGCTAATTATGATAATGGTTTTAGCAACTAATTTGTGTGCAAAATCTAAGAAAAAGGCAAAACATTTAGAGCTTTTCTTTCTGAAATGCATAACTTCTAATAGTAACTTTTCTTCAAGGATAACCCACTAGTTTGCAATAGAAAGAATATCATCTAGTTTGACATGTGAACAATAATGGCATAAAGACAGTGTGAAAGATGAAGGCGCAGTTATCTGACTTTCTGATTGCACAAGAAATATCTGTATAAAATTTGAAGCCGTTATGCGTTTTTTTTTAATCTCAGTGAACATCCCTTTCCTTGTTTACTACTTAGTTCTTTATGTGCCCTGAATTTATCTTTTGCTAGTTATAGTTAGGTCCTTAACGGGTCCTGACATCAATGCCCCTTATTCCCTAGGCATAATTGCTTGCATACTTAGAGGCTTTGCTTTCGTGATTACCACAAACATTAGAGGATCAGATGATGGCAGTTGAAAACTGATCATGATTTATTACTAGATATCTGCGCTTTCTTAATAAAAAAGGAAATAAACAGGTAATAAAAGAGCTTAGTTACTGTGTATTCTAAGTCTGGTTTGAGAAGTTCCTGCTTTTAGGTAGATTCTGTTTTCATTCTTATATATTATGCAGGGAACATCTTATGAAAATATGACCATAATTGTCGAAAATTATGTGGAAAGCTTAATATCCAAATATCCTTATTGGAACAGAACCTTGGGCGCAGATCACTTTTTGGTTACATGTCATGATGTTGGCGTAACAGAAGGACTTCCACTTCTTGTAAAAAATTCAATTCCGGCAGTGTGCTCCCCCAGCTATGATGTTGGATTCATTCAACACCAAGATGTTGCTCTCCCTCAAGTACTACAGCCATTTGCTCTTCCAGCTGGAGGAAATGATATGGAAAACAGGTCAAACTTTTTAAGATATATATCCTGTCAACTTAGTGACAATGTTCCCTCCCAAACCCCCCTCCCCTGGGGTGCCCCAACCTAATTGTCATAGAATACTTAGGTATGAGGAATGGCAACCATTATTTGTTCTTTCCTCATATTCTCCTTCTATCTGGGGCATCTATTTATGATAGGGGCCTGTTAACTAAGTGGGAGGATGATCAGTTGTTGGGCCAATCCAGGCCCAAGGTCTGGAAGATTTATTCCAGAAGGAACAACCATGTGGAGGAGGCAAAAAGGGAATTTGGTTATTCTGGGAAAGTTGGTTATTCAAAGTTAGGGAGAAGTATTTAGGGGGGTGGTGAGTATGGTGTGAGTAGGTTGGAGAATTATAGAGTTTGGGTAGATTGCACTGGAGAGATTTCTAAAGGTGCCTTGGCTCTGGTTGCTTTATCTTTCTATTCTGCATATCATCCTTGCTATTTTCTAGTTGAGCTTTGTTATCTTTCAATAATAAATATTATCTTGAGCTGCTAGTTTGTTATTAAATGGTCCGACCTGTCGGATCCGATGCCATAAACAAGGGCTACAATAGAAAGGAGCGATGCTATGGAGGAACGAATGGCAGTGGTTAAGGCATTGTGTCCTAGAGTGGAAGGTTTGGAGGTTTCTGTAAGAGAGATACGCAATATGGTGATTACTTTGCAAAAAAATATGATGCATGAATTTGAAAAGATGTATGGAAAATAAGTCAATGAAAGACCTCAAGATAATGCACCTCATCGCAATGCTACTACACCATCACAAGTGACTTCTACTTCAGCTGTTACATCATCTCTAGATCCTATAAAGTGTTTGGATGAGTTCAAGCTTTCAGTGAAGAAAGTTGAATTACTTGGTTTTTTTGGTATTGACCTAGTAGGATGGATCACTCGAGCAGAGATATATTTTGAGGCCCACAACACGGATGATGCAATGAAGATTCATCTCGCACAGTTATGTACGATTCATTGGTTCACTCTGTGGTGTGAATCTGAAGATCATTAGACTTGGAGCAGGCTTAAACAAGCTTTGATTTGTAGATATTCTGGGTCTCGGTATGACAATCCTTATGAGGCTTTGAAGGTGTTACAGCAACAGGGTCTGGTGTATCGAGATTTTTGAGTTCATATCTTCTCAGGTGCCTAAGATGACGGAGCAGCAGTACATTGGGTGCTTTATGGGTGGTCTGAAGCATGAAATTTGACAAAGAGTGCACACTGTCAGGCCGAAAACACGTTGGCAAGTCATGCAGCTTGCGCGCAACATAGAGGTAGAGCTTGAAGAGATGAACGACTGAGTAACAGGGATTGAATTGTTTTTCGTCTTCGACAAGGAAAATGGGAAGCCTGAATACGTATAGTGCGTTCGGATTGGGTTGGAAGAAGAATTTGGATCAAGCAATTCCTGGTGAGCCATATACTACTGGGTCGGGTTGGGTCGTGCAATCCCAAAAACATGGGTTGGCTATGATGGTTGCAATAGGAGGAGGACCAAACCGAACGGGAAATGGAGTATATCCGAGTCAATTGTCTGGATCAAATGCTATTGTTGTTGGTCTTGTGGGAGAAGTCAGTAGAATCTCGAATACAGAGAGAGCAAGAGGGATGCGACACATAACATATAATGAGATGTTGGATTGAAAGAGAGCAAGGGATTGTGTTTTCGGTGTGGTGAGCGATATTCTCCGACTCATCAACGCGCAACACGTTCGTTGAGGGTGACCATACTGGCCAAGGATGAGTTGTTGGATGAACTGATAGTGGCTAAGGATCTCTTTCTGCAGAGACAGAGTTGGAGATTGATGGAACTGGATTGGAGTGCTGTGCGATGGGATTATTGGGCAAAGCATCAGAGAGAGTAGGGGATTGCTGAACTATGTGCGTCGAAACCCAGGTAAATGGGACTATACTTTTGATTTTAATTGACAATGGTGCCAGCCACAATTTTGTGGCACCACAGGCGGTAGCTTCACTGGATTTGAGGGTTGATAATTCAAGGAGGGTCTCGGTGAAATTGGGGGATGATCATAGAATACGAACTACTGGAAAGTGTTCCCATATTCCTCTGCAATTTGAAATTTTTTTGATGAATGTGGATGCTTACATCTTGGATTTGGGAGGAGTGGATGCGATTTTGGGTGTGGCATGGTTGCGGACTCTGAGAAAAATTATGGTAGATTACAGGGAGATGGCGATGCCATTTGTATACGAGGGAAAAGAAGTATCACTAAAAGGGATTAATGGTAACTTGGGCCAGAAGGTAACTCCAAAGTGCCTAGCACTGGCTATACGGGGTGCAGGGAATGATACCTAAATGGAAGTGGATGGATGGTGTTGGAGTACCGATCTCACAACCATAATTCAAGATGACCAGAAGTTGAGTATAGTACAACAAGAGGAACTAGGTATGGTATTACAAAGGTTCTTTGTAGGGGTGTACAAAACTAAATAAAATCGACCAAACCAAACCAGACAAAATTGATTTTGGACGGTTTGGATTGGTTTTTTTTAGAGTGAACCGAGCGGTTCGATTTGATTTTCGGTTGAAAAAAATTTTCAACCAAATCGGACCAAACCGACCGCCATATCATCTTGAGTTCTAAATTGTCTCTGGCCCACGTGAGGTCTAACCCGATTTCCTTCAGTCCATAACTTGTAAAGGACATCAGGAATTAAATATTTTTTCAAATTAACGGGCCAGAATGTGAAATGGGCAAAAAAAAAAAATGAAATGGGCCAAAAAAACGAAATGGACCAAAAAAAATTGCTGAAATAGACAAAAAAATTGTTGAAATGGGCCTGCAAAACCGAAAAATTGAACTGTTTTTAATTGGGTCGGTTTGGTTCGATTTTTTAAATTTTAGACAAACCGATTAGGTCTAATTTTTGTTGAATTTTGTATGGTCGGTTTGGTTTGGTTGAGCCTTCAAAACCGAATCGAATCGTACCGCGAACACCCCTAGTTCTCTGAGGTATTTAAAGAAGTTAACAGCCTCTATCAATTTATCTTGTCCAGGTCATTCCTTGAGAGAAATGAGAGTTACTGGATATTTCCCATAACATTGAACTCGGCAATGTGTGTTAAATTTCTATAATCTGCAGTTGCTCTGCAGTTTCACATCTTTCTGATTGACTGGTTTAAGTTTTAACAGTGTCTACTTTGTTTGTAATAAAATCTTCCTTGGAGTTTACAATATTCGTGAAGAGATGAGTATATGACTCTGTTCCATATTGTTAATTTTGGGGGGGCGAGGGGGGGGGGTGTAATAGTTAGTCATGACTATGTAGTTGCCATATTGCAAAGAAATACTTTTTCTGAGTTGCGGTGCTGTAATCCTATACAAAAACTTGATTTTTTTTATTCATATTATTCTTTACAGCCCCAATAGTCTAAAGCAGTGATAATTTCAGAATCAAAATCCTACTTTATATGCCACGATTCTGGCATTATAATAATGGAATATATGAATATAAGTTTAAATTCCCATTGCTTTTCTTCTGCTTACTGTTATTTCTCCTATTGGATAGTTCAATATGTCATGCAATAATACTTGAATGGAATCTCAATTTTGATCTCAAGCCTAGATTCTCATAAGTTGTATTTTTTGAACGTGAGTCATACGTCTGGCATCCAAATTCTAGAGCGACCTGTAAAACTAAGCCATAATTTTTAGCAATTATTTTATCTTTCTTTATGTCATGGTATTTTCATTTTGTAAATCAGTCTACAAACTTACTCACTTTTGACATGATCCCTTTACCCATTTTTATATATTTTTTAAGAACTTTAATGCTTGACAACAGCCGTTTTTTCCAGCCCTATCATGTCTGAACTGAAACTTCTTGAATGCTCAGTGAATTTTTTCTCTTTTTTGTTTCTCCATGTGCTTTAATGAACTTTAAAATCCTTGCTAATCATACTATTGAGGAAAAATCTACCATTCAGCATTTTTGAGAAGGATACCTCTCTGCTTGTACTTCTATCTTTAGTTCTGTCCATAGTGTTTTGTCTGATTTGCGATATTTCAAAGCAATGGGAAAGAAACATATATCAAAATTCTTGCTTCCAAGTTCAAGAGATTATGCTGTGTTCCTTGGTTTCACAGTTAATTTGCATGATGTTAACAACTGTCAGAGAATTCAATACTTTAAGCAGCTGAATCAGTTGGGGCACTTATCTAGTTCATTCTGTAAAGTTAATAAGTAATGATTGTGCGTGCATATATAGCTCGTTCCATAAGATCAATAGATAATGTTTCTACATGCATATATAGTTAATTATGAATGTTGATAAATGTGGGCGTTGCAGGACAACTCTTGGTTTTTGGGCTGGTCATCGGAACTCTAGGATTAGAGTTATTCTTGCACGTGTATGGGAAAATGACATGGAGCTTGATATTTCAAACGACAGAATTAATAGAGCTGCTGGGCATCTGGTATACCAGAAGAGATTCTACGAGAATAAGTTTTGCATATGCCCTGGTGGTTCCCACTTCCCAGGTTAATAGTGCTCGAATAGCTGACTCTATCCATTATGGGTGCATTCCTGATAAGTATCTTCCTTTCTGATGGTTTCTATTCTATTTTATAGTTTCATAAATATCATAAAACCGCATGCCTTTATGACAATGCTAGTATATATGAACTGAATACTTGTATTGATGGATGAAATGAGATATGAAGATTTAGCTTGCATATCTCTTAAAATAGTGTTGGCACTTATATTAAAATATAATGAAAATCATATATCTATAAAAATTTTGCAAACCCTATCCATGTCTAGACTCTAGACTGTTTAAGCTTGGGTTGCTCCTAGCATGTCCTGGACAGGAATTCTGATTTATTGATGTGTGATTGGGTGTCTGAAATCTGGTGCTTTGAGAATTAATAAACTTTTAGCATATGATATGATTAAATTGGAAAAAGCAAATTTTGTCATTGGAGGATGGATAGTGAGTGAAATTTTTTTCTTTTGGGAGAAGGGCGGCTAGGTTTGTGGTGTTCTAGTAGGAGGACCTAGGGCTCAACCTAGGGCCTTCCTTCCAAACCCCTCCTCTCCAATCACCTTAGCTATGGTCAGGAAACTTGAAGTGGCAATGCAAGATGGAATTACTGCATTGCAGGATGATAATACAGCTCAAATTCAGTTCCATGTGAACAACCTAAACAGATTAGATTTGCACTTCAGCCCAAGTTGATCGCTATATGAACGAACACTAAAACAGCTGTTTTGGCCCGTACGGATGTCCTCGATTGGAGATGAACTATTCCAGGAAATTGTAAAGCCTGAAGAGAATATAATATTGTCAAAATATCAAATTCCCAAACTTTAATGTTCTGGCTTTTGGAATGGGATGCTAAATGTACGAAGACAAACTTGTAATATTGTCAATTTACTACGACCGGCCATTCAATGATATTCTTGGTCGGAAAAAATTTTCTGTCATAGTCAAGGAGACCGATGTATACCAGCTTAAACAAATCCTCAAAAACATATCTGACGCAGAGTTTGTTGCACTTCATAAGAATTTAGTAAAGTTAAAATTTCTTTCATTACTTTATGGGGAATTCATATGTTAATGTAATCAGTAATCACTTTTTTTCCACACGTTATTTTCAGTATATAAAGCGACAATAATAGAAATTAAGAATATTAGCCTTATATTCTTCATTCCCAGGTAGTTGATCGAATTATTCATTGCCTATTAAGTCATGAGGTTGATTTGGTGAAGCCGAGTGTTTGAACAGGTTCAGAGAGAGACACTTCCAATGGAATTCACCCCCAAATCAGATACGACGCATACCATATGGTCATGTATGACCTTTGGTTGCGCCACCATACGGTCAAATACTTATTATACATTACAACTTCAGTCTCGTTTTGTAATTTGTATAGACCCAATAATTTTGACAACCCAAAACAATGTAGTAGCGGAGGAAGTGATTCATTTATTCTTTTATGTTTTGGAAATGCTACCTTTTTTTTTGTGATTTTATCTCTTGTCTGTAGCTGTTAAGACTTGTTTTTGGCAAGCATCTTAATTTTCTTTGGCATAATCTTCAGATAATAAATAAATGGTCTCAGACTTGTATTATTTTCAAGCCACAATCTTCATTCTCTAGTCTCCGCTTTACATCTGTTTTTCGTTAGGAAGTATGTGTTGAGTGGCCATCTTTGAATGGCAGGTATTTTTTGTCATGGTTGGTTTTATTTTGGCCGCAGGTCATGGTTGGATTGAACACTACACCTAATACGCCTTTGTACAAAGGTCCATTAAATCTGTATAACGTGTCAAAATGTATGGTCGACCTAAATAACATATTAGAGCGAGCATTATGGTACTGTCTAATAAAACGCGCTTGACTGTCTAGTTGACTGTCTCTTCAAGGTCCAAAAATGTTGCTTCCTAACTATAAGGGAAAGAACAATGAGTGGCTGAAACATGAGCTGTTCCGGCGGGCAGCGGCAGGACAGATTTGTTGTTCTTTCCAAGTAGACAATGACAGCCATTAAATCTTCGAAAATAACTTTGTTCACGTGGCTCTAAATGCTCAACACATGGAAAATTCATGTGCCATTCATTTCCCTTACATGGAACCCCAAACGACAGTTAAGGCCAATAAATACGTTAAGTTTTTTAACAAATGCCACAGGTGCATAGATTTTTTGTCTATTAATTTTTTTTTTAAAAAAATAAAATACTTTTGTGCGAGCTTTTCAGATACCGCGCCTGAGAGTTTTCCTCAAATTAACAAACATTTTATGATTAAAACAATAAATGGGTTTTAACGTTGGGAAGTAACATCGAAATTCCAGAGTTTCAGCTCGTGTTTCTGGCAAGAATAGGACGAGACATGTCATGGAAAGAAATTTACTGTACTCATTCCTCAACTACTTCAAATAATTCTTTTTTTTTTTTGTGTGTGTGTGCTTCTCTACCAAAAAAAAAGAAAGAGATAATAATACATAAATATGCTTGGAGACAACTTATTCAATGCATCCATCAAGATGATTAGTACTTGTTATAAATGGCATATATTCAATCCATCCAGATGCTTTTTTATTGTAGAAATGGCGAGTAGTTAGAGAGATGAAATCATACTATAGTTTCTTGTAGATATACGCTTGCTGAATGAAAATGCAATGCCTCGACCTACATTTCTATTCTGATATGAAAAGCCTCGCAGTAAGAGAATGGGCTACAAAATCAACAATAACACATGGTTTGTTAAACACAAAATCCAACTTGAATACGCATTTTTTTCTTCTTATCCAGTCATTTTCAGAACAAGCTCAAAGTGGCTTGTTTTCTTCGTCAAAATTAAAACTCAGTCAAAATGGAGGAGAGACCAAAGAAAAATGATAATGTCAAGTCAAAAAATTGAGCACACATATATATATAACGCCAACAATAGAGGGTGATCGACTTCAATATATACATATATATAATTCAGTTCCACCAAGTTCTAATTGGAATTCTAATTAAGTTGAGTAATTTAATAGTAATAAAAATATAGTAGCTAAGTTTAGAAGAAAAGGATGTGACTACAATGAACAAATTAAGCGTATGCCATTGTAAAAATAAAATGATAACGTCCCAAGAACGGCCATGGATAGAACCAATGATTCGGTAGTTGGTTCCATTTTTCCTTTTTAAAAAATTAAGAAACATTGCTCATACTAGAATCTGAGCACGAGAGCCGGCTCGTTGATGCTTTTTATGAGAGACAAACTTGAAGTTGCCGTCCACTTGCATGCATATATATAGAGGATTATCATAGTTGACATTAATATTAATTAATTAATTAATTAATTAATTATATATATATATATACTACTTGGGGCATTCATTCCTCTCTCTCTTACATAATCCGTAGACTGTTCCAATTAATTACACCACGAAAATAATTGCCGCAGCTTCATAAATGAGTGTTTAATTTCATATGGGGGGCCAAGTGAAGGTGGGAACGATCATTTCGAATGGTCTGAGCAACAATTCATTTATTATTTATTGTTTCTTTTCAAATGATAAGCTACGAAATATAATAATTTGAATTAGTTGACGATTAGTTTATAATTAAAATTGATTATACGTTCATTGACAAAAAAATATTAAGTATACGTTAATTCTACGCTCATTCTACTTATTAATTATGTTTTTGTTATACACGCATAAGCAGAACACAGAATTCAGGAAAAGCGAAAATGACGTTGAAAAAAAATTTATATATAAATGTTGACATTTTGTACACATTTCCACCTAGCTATTAGGTGTTATAAAAATTTTGGTGACAATTATTTTATCAAGAAATTAAAATTTGACGGTCAATTATAATTAAGTTGGAATTTCTCAGATGAAGAAAGGGGATATAATATAATTTATGATTTTGTGAAAACTATAAATTGGTGTTAAAATTCATGACTTGGTCAAATAGTATGCCGCAAAATTCATTATGTGTTGATTTCAGATCTTAAAATAAAGATATTTGTTTTATATAAACTGAGAAAATAATTAAATTAATTGCATTGTGGGAAAATTAATTTAAACATCATTAAATTGTAATACAAAAAAAATATTTATTTAGTTAGACAGTCAATTTTATTTCACTTAAATGTTTTTAAATTAATTCAGAATGAGTACTGCATGCATAAAACAAATCTAAAAATGTGATTTCATTTAATCTCCAAATGAAGATGAGAATAGTAGCCAAGAGCAAATAAATTAGATAGTTCTTACCAACTTAAGATTCCTCTTTGGGAGGTTCTGAAGTTAGAATCAAAACTCCTCGTCTCTTCCTAGTTATCGTCCCATTTCCTTTAACCTATTTTAATAAAAGAAGATAAGATGGATTGCTTGCCTAATCCTATATATATATAATTGTTAAATTAGTTTTCGTTTCATCATCATTAATCTAATTAATATAGTAATAATTTTCTGAGCTAGAGATTTGAAGTTGTATAATATTCAATTCAGCCTCGTTGATATATATAGGCTCACCAGCATCCTCGCTCGGATATGCTTTCTACTCTTTACATTTGTTTAAATATTTTATATATAACAACTGTAATAACTCTTTCAATTCATCATTGGAAAAAATATTATACGCAAAAGCTTTCGTGTATCCTTATATAAAATATTTTTGGGAAATTAACTCTAAAATATAGAAGAATCTTAAAAAAAATCACCATATTGTCATTTTTGATAATTTCTTTTAGTGATTTTACTATTATCGGTCTTTTACTTTATAAACAGAGAGTCAATCCTCACTTTATTAATTAAATGTTTTTTCTATTTTATAAAATAATATATATTTTCATAATAATCTTTTATTGTTTAGGTATATTTAATTTTTGTGTTTTTGGTTTAAATTAAATATATAAATAAATCTTCTGCATTTTTGGAGAGTCATATCCCTTTTTTTTATATAGATGAAATCAAGCTATTTTTTAAAAAGAAAAAGAAAACAAAAGGCATGATTTATCCACAAATCTCGCTCCAACCGACATAAGGTTTAAGTATTTCACTAATAAAATTTAAAATAAAATATTAATAACATCATTGTGTCTAAGTTTATTATCTAACTTTTTCTTCCAAATTTTTTTTTCTCTTTTTATTTTGTTAAGCAATTAAATAAAAAATGATTATAGAAAGTAATATAAGATTTATCTAATTTATTTCAGATGTACCAAAAATATATTAACAGCGTAAGTTTTGGGTGTGAAAGTCTAATAAGCATTTCTCGAAGTCACCACTCACTAAAATATATTATTATATATAGTAAGTTTTAAATAAGTTGCACAAAATTTTAAATTTAAGCGATTGTATAGTTAATAATGTACCCAAAAAAAATGGCACTTAATTGATATATAAAATAAAAACTCATTTTCTTAAAAAAAAATAAGGGAGAAAAGAAAAAGAATTTATCTGCCCTTCATTTGCCTTCTGGTGTATAACCCAAATATAAATTATATATTTTTTAATTTTTTTATGATAATAAATCAATTATTTATTTTATTTGAAGAAATATAATTTATTAATTTAATAGATTGATTTATATAAAAAAATGAATAGTTTTTATAAATAAAAAAATTGCTCTCTAATGAGATGTTATATAACAATTAAAAAAAAATTACAATCATTCTCATTCATAAAAGTTAAAATCTTATATAGTGAAATATTTATTGCCGCGCGATTGCATCATCGACGAGTGAGTAAAAGTTAAAAACACTGTACGGTGAAACTTATTAATTGGTCTACGTAAGTAAATAGTGCTGGTCTCTTCTGCTCGCCATATTTACATATAATTTACGAATGTAGCTGTGGGATGTGTGTATCATAAACTCTGGTTCTTGTCTCGTCTCTTCCTGCCTACAACCATCTTTCCTCATTTTTCTCTCACGGAGTTTTTGAGACGGAATGGCATTTTGCGGGACTTTCGTTAAGCTAAACCAGTGTCTCCTCCCATGCCACAAAGCTCCAACTCCAAACCATGGTTGCAGAAAACAGGTTAATGAATCACGAGTCCATATTTTTAGCAATTCATTTGCCTTTATAAGCATTTAAGGCACCATTTCTCTTATATAAATTCCTTCTTTCCTCTCTCTTTCTCTGTTTTACTTTGAATTATGGATTTCTCTTGTTGCTTTTTTTCATTAAAAGCCGTGGTATTTCAGTGATGGTTGATAATTATGGACTTGTGTGTAATTGCATTTCAGTTCTCTGTAAAAGCCTCAGCAACTAACTCAGATGACGGAGAAAGGACGGTTATAAGGAAAACAAAAGATGGGTGGAAGATCAATTACTCAGGCGAGAAACCGGCGACGCCATTGCTGGATACAATCAATTATCCTGTTCATATGAAGAATCTATCCATAGAGGTGAAGAACCATTTAAGAACTGTCAATCATGGCATATTTCTCGTCCATGCTCCACATCAGTTATTTTCTATTGTTTCTGATGTTTTTTCCTACGAATTAACATATTATTTGGCAGGATCTTGAACAACTTGCAGCAGAGCTAAGGGCAGATATTGTATATACTGTATCAAGTACTGGTGGCCATCTTAGCTCAAGCTTAGGAGTGGTGGAGTTAACAGTGGCCCTGCATCATGTTTTCGACACCCCTGAAGACAAAATTATATGGGATGTTGGTCACCAGGTCGGTCTTCCTTCTACATTTCTCTTGCTTTTGAATAGAAATGAACTTTAATCATATAGAGAAATTTGTTCTTGCATATTTCCATGATTATTTAGTGTTGTGTCTTGTATAAGAGGATCTAAGAAGAAATCAAATCGCAGGCATACCCACACAAGATTCTTACAGGTCGAAGGTCCAGGATGCACACCATTAGGAAAACTTCAGGACTAGCTGGGTTTCCTAAAAGGGATGAGAGCGTTCATGATGCTTTTGGGGCAGGACACAGTTCTACAAGCATATCTGCTGGTCTCGGTAAGATTCTCAAATCTTAAGATCAATGCATTTTATATATATATATATATATATAAAAAAAATACATGCATCTTTGAGACTCAACTGAATTCTTCAATGCTCTCGGTGTTTTTGGCTACATATATTGGTAGGCATGGCAGTTGCGAGGGATCTATTGGGAAAGAACAACAGCGTCATTTCTGTAATTGGAGATGGGGCAATGACTGCCGGTCAAGCTTACGAGGCCATGAACAACGCAGGATTCCTCGACACTAACATGATAGTTATACTAAATGACAACAGGCAAGTCTCTTTGCCAACTGCCACACTTGACGGCCCTGCAAATCCAGTTGGAGCCCTCAGTAGCGCTTTAAGCAAAATTCAAGCAAGCACCGAATTCCGGAAGCTTAGAGAAGCAGCAAAGGTAAGCCTTCTAAAATTTTCTTAGTAGCCAACTTCATGATTTCAGTGCTTATGTCAAATTTCAATACCCTGTGGCACCTGAATTTAATTTTATCTGCTAAAGAGCATCACAAAACAAATAGGTGGGCAAGCACACCAAGTTGCAGCAAAAGTAGATGAGTATGCAAGGGGTATGATCAGCGCATCCGGGTCTACATTTTTTGAGGAGCTTGGCTTATATTACATCGGCCCTGTAGATGGTCATAACGTCGAAGATCTAGTCAACATTTTTCAAAAAGTGAAAGCAATTCCAGCCCCAGGTCCAGTTTTGATTCACATAGTGACAGAGAAAGGGAAGGGATACCCCCCAGCAGAAGCAGCTGCAGATAAAATGCATGGTGAGATTGGCATTTGTTTAACAGATAGTTGTGATGGATGAGCAATTCTGAACGAGACTCATAGTCTCTCACACTTTCAGGTGTCGTCAAGTTTGATCCAAAAACAGGTCGCCAGTTCAAGCCAAAATCTTCCACACTTTCATATACCCAATACTTTGTTGAATCTTTGATAAAGGAAGCCGAACTAGACAATAAGATAGTAGCCATTCATGCAGCAATGGGTGGTGGGACAGGTCTAAATTATTTCCAGAAAAGGTTTCCAGACCGCTGCTTTGATGTGGGCATAGCTGAACAACACGCAGTTACATTTGCAGCTGGGTTAGCAGCGGAAGGTCTCAAGCCATTCTGCGCTATCTATTCATCATTCCTGCAACGTGGATATGATCAGGTGAGCCAATAATAGTAGACGGAAATAGGCCACACTGAATTGTTTCTCGTATGTCAGTTGAATGTTAGTAAAATATCATAAAATAATCTCACAGCTGTAATTTATAATGAGTATGAAGGTGGTCCACGATGTAGATCTTCAGAAACTACCGGTCCGCTTTGCTATGGATAGAGCCGGTTTGGTTGGCGCAGATGGACCAACCCATTGTGGAGCATTTGATATCACATACATGGCTTGCTTGCCCAACATGGTGGTCATGGCTCCATCTGATGAAGCTGAACTGATGCACATGGTTGCAACAGCAGCAGCCATAGATGACAGACCAAGCTGCTTTAGATTCCCAAGGGGCAACGGAATTGGAGCCGTTCTGCCCCTCAATAACAAAGGAACCCCACTTGAGGTTAGCATATGTAACTAACAATCATGTTCCAAACAGAAAACTGAATAAAGAAGCAATCAAATTCAAACGTTTATGGCTATGCAGATAGGGAAGGGCAGAATACTGGTAGAAGGCACCAGAGTTGCTATTTTGGGATTTGGTTCTATCGTTCAACAATGCCTGCAAGCTGCAGAATTGCTCAAGACAAAAAATGTTTCTGTGACAGTTGCTGATGCTAGGTTTTGCAAACCTCTGGATACTGATCTCATTAAGCTACTAGCAAAGGAGCATGAAGTTCTCATCACAGCAGAAGAAGGTTCTATTGGAGGTTTTGGATCTCATGTGTCACAATTCCTGAGCTTAGCTGGTATCCTGGATGGACATCTGAAGGTAATTTTTCCTCTATGTAGTGTGGGACACCCTTTCCATGATTTCTTTCTAAGATTAAGATTCCTTCTCCTTCTCCCATATTCTTCCAGTTCTGATTCTCTTTCAAGCTTTGCTTGCAGTGGAGATCAATGGTGCTTCCTGACAGATACATTGAGCATGGATCACCTCAAGATCAGACTGAAGAAGCAGGACTGTCATCAAAGCATATTGCTGCAACAGTCTTGTCTCTTCTGGAGAGGCCAAAAGAAGCTTTTCTGTTCAAGTAAAATCACGGATGGAACAAAATCTCACCCTTGGACCAGAAAGACAAACAATCCTTAGAAGACTCCATATTGACAGTGCGCGATTAGAAGTTGCAAATAGCAACCCTAATAGGCCTTTTTTGGAGTACTCCTGATCTTGACTGAAATCCCCTTGAACCCACATCTTGATGTACACATATTACAAAGCGAGAGGATCATAAGTGAGACGAGAAAATATGCTTCAGCAACATGTAACTAAAGGGACTATAGTATGTTACCTTTTCTTATATAAATTGAATCACTGTAATTCTGAATCAACACATCAACGTACAATTACATATGTCATCGTAATCTTGATTGCAAATTAAGCAAAAGTAGGGTACTCTGTTTGGTAAGAACACAAAAGTCTTCCTTCCTCATCCAAATTTTGCTACAGAAATCATGTTGGTCACAGAATTAAGGGACCTAAAATTTTTCAATCAGTTTTTCTGAAAATCAAAACACATTCAGAGAGAGTCGATTCACATCTTCAGTTATTGCATACCTTAAAGCAAGATATTCCGCAAGTTGAGAAAAGATTTACATGTGTGGAAGGTTGTCTCGTTAATCAATAAGTGCACACAACAACTCATACATAAGTGACACATAATGTATAAAATTCCAATATCTCTTGACATTGATAACGAAAGAAAGCATATACATGTACATACTTGCTTATTTTCACTTCTATCGACCAGAATATTATGAGCATTTCTAATTATTAAAATTGACCACAGAGAAAGGAAGACATGCTTATAAAAATTCCTCTTCTCTGAAATTTTTGTGCTTGTAATAGTTTCTGCTTGGCAACAAATGAAGGAATAAGAATCAGATTAAGTTAATAATACACATAATAGCATTCATCGAGCAGAAATAAATTGGATTTGCAATCCACTAAGTACTAGAACCAGAACTTTAATGACACGTGCAAAATGGGGATCTAAAGAGGAACGGGTATATAACAAACATGATTCACCAAAAATCTCCACAGGAACAAAAACCTCCTTTAAAATGATGGAATCTCTTAGCATCCCTTGCAATAATATCTCTCTGAGTAAGTAAAGAAACAAATTTTATCCAACTGTGACAGTCCCCACAAACTCTAAGATTCTTAAAAATCCTGATGCTACTAATCCTACCATTAGTCTTCCACAAAGCAAAAGCTATGGCTAGTTTTTCACTGTGATAATATAAAGAACACATTTTCTTCTCTTCATCCAAATCCTGCAACACAAATTTTGTATCAGGGATATAACCTAGATTCTTAACCTTCTTAATTAATTCATGCAACATTTCACAAATCTCATGAGCTCTTGGGTGAGACAAATCTCCAGCCATAAAAGTATGAACCTCTCTATCAACATCAACCCAACTCATTGCAGGACTTTTTTTCAATTTTAAATCCCTTATTGTGCTCTTCATCTGAATAACCTGGTTCCATTTTCCAGCTGAAGCATAAAGATTTGACAAGAGGATATGAGTTCCCTCATCCCCAGGGGTAAGCTCAAGCACTTTTCTCATAACTCTCTCTGCCATCTCCACTTCTCCATGATTCCTACATGCGTTTAGCAGTGTCCTCCATAGGACCACATCTGGATTCCTCACTTCTTTTATCAACATCTCAGCCTCTTCAAATCTCCTACATCGTCCTAGCAAATCAATCATACAAGCATAATGATCTCTCGTCAACTCAATATTTTGATTTTTCCTAACTGAGGCAAATATATGGCAACCTTCTTCGACTAACCCTGCGTTGTTGCATGCCAAGAGAACACTTATATATGTTACATCATTTGGCTCAAATCCCAGATTTTTCATTCTTTCGAATAGCTGAAGTGCCTCACGTCCAAAACCATTTTGGGCATATGCATAGATCATTGAATTAATGGATACTATATCTGGCTCAGTTAATACGTCAAAAACAGACCTTGCCGTGTCTATACTTCCACATTTTCCATACAAATTAATCAGTGCTGCACCAGCATACTTATCTCCATGGAATCCTTTTTTCATGGTTATGGCATGGATTTGTTTCCCTACCTCAAGCATTGCAAGGCTTGAACAAGCCTGAAGAACACTAGACAATGTGAAAGAATTTGGATTTATTGAACAACGAATCATTTCTCTGAATATCGATAAAGCAACCTCTTCTCTCCCATTTTGCACAAGACCCACTATCAGAGATGTCCAAGTCACCTGGTTTGCATTAGCGAGATGATTAAAAACCTTTATGGAATCATTCACCATGCTGCACCTTAAATACATCGTAAGGAGTGAGGTCTGTGAAGCAACGACAGATTCAAGACCTGATTTAATGACAAGCCCGTGAATCAACTTCCCTTTAACTAAAGTCCCCAGACAACCGCAACTTATCAATATGCTTGCGAGAGTATACTCGTTAGCCTTAATTCCCCAATTGATCATGTCCTCAAAAACTTCCATAGCTTCACTATGATGGCCATGCTGAGCATAACCAACAATTAATGCGGTAAACAAGATAACATCTTTCTCCAAAACACGATCAAGCACCAAATGGGCATCCCTCATTTGATCAAATTTAGCATACATATTAATAAGAGCACTAGCGACGAACCCATTCAATATTTCAAAACCCAATACCACTGACAATCCATGAGCTCTCTGGCCTTCGCGGAGGAGACCCAAATCTGGAAACGCCTTAAAAATATTTGAAAAAGTGAACTCATCCGGTAAAACTCCCTCCACGAGCATTTTCTCGTACAGCTCGAGGGCTTCCTTACTCTTCCCATGGCCAACATGAGAAGATATCATTAAATTCCAAATAACTATATGTCTGTTAGGCAATTCATCGAATAGCCTGCGCGCTTCAGCTAGGCTACCGCACTTAACGTAGCTATCAATGAGCTTATTGCCCAGGGAGAGGCATGAGACACCGGATTTGATAATGTGACTCTGAACTCCTCTGATGCCCGTTAAGGATTTTATCTCTGTGCATTGTCCAATCAGAGAAGAATACAACGTTGAGGCCTCTTTGAGACCGGTAGTGTTCAAGAAGGCGCAAAGGCAGTAAGTTGAACGGTTAAAGAGGTTAAGTCGTTTTGGTCTTCCTCCGACCCTGCAAGCTTGAAGGATCCGCTTCAAACTCATTTGTTGACAAAATAGAATAGTTACCTACTATGTACTTGTAGAAAGAGTAATGATTTGGTAGACCGTCCATAGATGACCAACGGTATTTAAATTGTACTACGTGGCAAACGTAAAAAAATTTTCATATTTTTTTATTAAAAAATATTACTATATTTAAGATAAATTAAATATAAATAAAAATATCAAAGCTGAAATTAATATAAAAATTTATACGAAACAATTAAATAAATGAATGTGAAAAGGTCATCTAAAAAGTCGTCCTCTACTCTCTCTCTCCTGTTTCTTCATTTTTTGTTTTTTCTTTTCCTTTTATAATAAGTTTTTTTCTTTTTTTAAGTAAAGCTCTCTCCTCCTCTCACTGCGGTCTTCTTTTCTTAAAAGTTATCTCCAAGCATTTGGGCGTTTAGTATGTTGGTATGGGAGTTTCAATCTATCCATCAAATGTGCAACGTTAGAGATGCTGTTAGCCGAAGAAGGCTAAGAAGAGGTTAGTCTTATAAAAGATGTCTTTAAAAGTCTTTCTTCTTAGATCTTGAATTCTTGATGTGTTATGGAGTTATTTTTCTGCTTCGGTGATTATTGTTTCCTTCTTGTTGTTTGAGATGGGTTGCAGGTTGCTTGCCGTAGTTTGGTTGTTTTTCCTCGAGTGGGGGGTTGTGCTTTTGGTGCCGATCTGGCTTGTCCCTCTCTCAACTCAAAGCACTTTAGATTTTAGTTTGTGTCCTGAGAAAGTGAAATCTTGTTGAAGTATGTATCTCCCTTGCGTCTTTTAAATATAAGATTTTACAAGTAGTTTATATATATATATATATATAAAAACTTGAACACTGAAATTACAAATATCAGTGTGTGTGTTTTTTTTTAAAACGACAAAATTATATCATTCAACAAACAAATATAAATATTCTTTATTTTTCGGACAACAAAATTATATCATCCAACAAATAAGCATAACTGTCTGAATTTTTAATAAAACACAACAAAAAATTCTATTACATATTAATCAGGCTGTCCTAAAAAAAAATTACAGATTAAAAAATAATGCATTTCCTAATTTTTATTAATCAATAATATAAAAATATTACAAAATTTTTTCATAAAATACAATTAAGTAAAACTTTAAAAAAATATTTTTAAAAAAGAGACAACACATTTTGTAATGTTATCTAAAAATTAAAACTCTTAAATAATTTTTTTTAATTTAAAATATTATAAAATTAAAAAATAAATTGTACATATTCTAAAAGATTAATTATCTCTAGAGCTCTTTTAATAAGAAGAGAAAAGGAAAGAAAAAAAAATTTCAGGAAAGGGTAGGACTTTAAAAGAGGAAGGATAATCCTGAAGGAAAAAAAATTCCCCTAAAAAGGAACAATCAAGAGAACTAGAAGAAAAAGCCATCAAAGACAAAGAAAATTTGGGCGTTGCACTTTTTTTTTTTTTTTTAATATATCAAAGATCATATCATTCATAGAAGGACATAAAATTTTTAACCAAGTATAATAAAAAAAAATAGTTATAAATCAAATTTGTACTCTCAAAAATTAAATAAAAATTATATATCAAGAAGTAACACATCTTTTAATTATTTTTAATTAAAACTAAATTTTTTTAACAAAATACAACTCACTAAAGATTCTAAAGAAAAAAAAACTCTTCAAAGAAAAATAACATATTTTTTAATATTAAAATTTTTAGTATGATTTAGATATTAAATGTTATAGATTTGAAATGTTATATATTTAGATATTAAATTATAGATCTTTCAAAAAAATAAGTTTCTTAAAGAAGGACAAAAAAAATTAATAGAACGAAAAACCTTTTCTTCTTTTTAAAAAAAGTTTCTATGAAAGAAAAAAAAAAAACTCCTGTGGACTTGGTCTCCTTGGTTTTGAGACAGGTTTTTTTCAATCCCAAAAAAAGTTTTGAAAATCATTTCGTTTTTTTTTTTTGGTATAGGTACCAGGTAGGTGTTCTCCAGCGGACTGCCGAAGACTAATCCCCCCGAGGTGTAGAGATCATCGAAGTGACTTTTGCCTCTACCAACAAAATCTTTTTCATACACACGATCTGAAATCGAATTCAGGACAGTATAGGACCCAAGCATCTACCACTTGTACCAAGACTTTGTTTGTAATCATTTCGTTTTTCAGTTACCCATCAAACTGTATCCTTAATTAATTGATAATCCTAAAATTCATGTTTAAAAATCCCGGAACATATTAAAACTCAATCGTCTGAGCATATTTTAAGATATTGCCAAACATTAATGAAAATAACAAACTTTCTCTATTGATTTCAGATAAATCTTTCAACAGCTCATTATAATTTTTTCTTAAGAAAATCTCACTTTTACAATGGAATTATTTAGAGTACATTCTCAGGAACGGCAATAAAACAGGTACAAGAAAAAAAAATATTCCATGAGGCTCTACTCGACATATATAAATGAGCTGATGAATCCGAGAAATAGGTAACATCGAAATTTTCTGATTAATTTTTATTTTGAACATTTGATCAGTTACTCTTTTTTCCCTTAAAAAAAGTACCATGAATAATATAAACTTGGACAAATAAGGAATAAAGGAAGTGGAGAAAGTAAATAAAATAACATGCATAGAAAAGGTAATTTATTAACATCCAAGATAATAATGGATCCCCCTGCGTTTAGTAGAGCAGAGAGCAAAGAATTAGAGGACGTATTGAACATTGTCGTTGGTTTTGTACCGTTTTCTTTTGGTTTTGTAGAGTAGCTTCGCTTATCCATAAAAGAACTACTAATTTCATCCTTATCTTGTCTTTTTTTAATTTAATGGAGAAGGGGGAAAAATTGAACAAAAACTATGTTTCCAGGAGAAACTATAAACGAGGCAATATTTATATAAAAAATACTGTGAATATGCACAAGGTGGTTGTGTGATATAAACACATACACTGCTTATGTCACCTACAGTCCTGAAACTGTAGAGCTACCGATGATGAACAGCTTTCTACCCTGAAAGAGAAATACTAACATTCAGGTGTTCTTTCTCCGGTTTGGATGAAGGCATGAAGCAAGCTCTCTGCTGCAAATGTTTGATCAGGTGTCCCAGATATCACAACCCTCCCTCCACTTTCACCAACACAAGGATCGTAAACTGTAACTTTTGCACCTGATATCTGGTCATAGTAAAACCATTTCAGGAATCGAAAAATCAGGTATCAAGAGCAACTGGTTAAGCATAAGAGGGACAGTATTTTATAAGAACAGTTTATAACAAAACAAGAATGCGACCATGTCTGTATATGCATCTATTTTCAACCTTTAACCGTAATATTTGATAAGATCATATAGCTCTTTGGCTGACAGATATTTTATACTGAAGCAAAGTGAGAAGACACCAACTGGTACTGTTGCACAGTGCAGCCAGAATCGTATTTTCTTGTGGTTTTAATTATTTAAAATGAGCCTCAAATCACATTAGTTAGTCAGAACAGAAGAAAGAGCAGAGCAACTGAACCACAATTCACCTCAAAATAGTAATCCATATGCTTCTAAAGGGAATAAACAAGCACCTGTCTGATTTGATCCAAATTACCACCATCTTCACCATAAACAGAGCCAAAGACATGTTGAGAAACCGCAATCTCCACTGTTGTATTTGTTATAGTAGCAAGCTTGTTTCCTCTGGTAAAAGATTTCATTAAGCAAAAAAAGATGAATGGGTAAAAGGTCTGAAGCTTGCAGCTGTGTTAATAAATTGGTATATTTGTTTATCCAGCAACAAGAACCAGATTTTAATGACTTCAAATATATTATGCCACAAATCAGGGAAAACTGGGTTCAGCTCAGCATCAAATAATTCGGAATAAAAAATTGTTAATTAGTGAATATCTAATTGATAATATAACCTATCTAAATCTTCTTTTTCACTTCAAATTTTTTAAAAAAAAATTATGAATTATATAGTTCATGTTATCCTATTTCTACGAAAATTGTTGATGCCCCTGCTTCAAACTTGTCCCCAGTCACATACTTCATAAGATTGATATCTTAATTCAAGTATCAGTATCACTTAAATTGCGAGCTGTCTATTAGGGTGATTATACAGTAGAAGACAAGCACAATCTCAAATGCTCAACTTTACTGAGATGGAAAGAAACAAGAAAAAGGAAAAGAACAAAAGGACAGACACTTGTGTATTCGGTGCTGCATTATACTGACCTCTCAACTTCAAAATTGTCATTTAAATCGATGTGCTGTTTTCCATCCTCTAAGATTGCCCCAGGTCCTGCATTCTGCAAACATACCCACTGCTAAACAATCTGGTCTTAAGCTATATAGCCTTAGAAGGACAATAAAAGCTGATAATGGAATTATGGAAATTGAAAGAGAGTAATTACAAAGGAGGTGGAGGATACCTGTGGCAGCAACCTCCCGGAAGGAAAAGCAAATTCTCCAAGGGCAAAAAGATTACCCTTTGGAGGTTCCTTGTTCACTTCATTGGATTTGGTTCTTACTTCACTATGCACCGCATTGGGCAAAAGATTATCCCTAATTCTACCCGTGACTTTATATAGAGCATTTTCTACACAGCTGTACTCACCAGTAATCTGCAAAAAATCTCTTCTCTTATTATTAACTTGACTATAAGACAGTAATAGAAGATTGTTGAAGTTATAACAAGAAACTCAGTCTTTCCTGAGTGCAGTGGTTAATCCAATGCAGAAAATAAGAAATTTGTTCTCCGATGAGGTCAAACTTCTGTTAATCGGGAAAAAGTTGGCCTACAACAATCTCTAGGTAGATAAAACAAGGATTGGAAAGATACTGCAAATTATATATACACATATACAGAGGGATCCCTCAAAAGAAAAATTTTCTAGTTTGCGAATGGTAGAAAAAGAAAAATAAAGAGACCTAAACCAAGAAAAATATATTAAACATGAAGAGAATAATATCTTGGTAAGGGATCAAGATATCCAAACACGGTGAGAGTATTACTTTCAAAAATTTTTTAACAAAAAACATGAGTTCTCTTGTTACTCTGATAGATTAAATATTACAAAGAAAGACTCAAATTATATTTTTTATTATAGAATTTAGGAGTTTGAAATAGAAATTTTTTTGAAGAGAATAAATAATGACAAAGCAGTAAGACTTGATAACATACCTATTGAGATATGAAAATGTCCAAACAGGAAAGGCATAAAATGACTCACTAAGTTATTTAATGAGATAATAAAATCTAATAAAATGCCGTATAAATAGAGAAGGAATACTTTAATTCCTATTTATAAAAATAAAGAGAACATACAGAACTATGTCAACTATAGTGAGATTAAACTCATGAGTCATACTATAAAATTGTAAGAGAAGATCATTGAACACAAATTAAAAAAAAAAGACTCAATTCACATAGAATCAATTTGATTTTATATCAAAAAGATTAACCATAAATGTAATTTACTTACTATAGAGATTGATAGAGAGATATCAAAAGAATAAAAAAAATTTACATATAGTTTTCAATGATTTGGAAAAAGCGTACGATAGAATGTTGAGAGAGGTCTTATGGAAGATTTTAGAGAAAAAAAAGTACATGTTTATGTTCGAGCAATTAAAAATATGTACAATAGGACTGCAACTTGTGTTAAAACACAAAACGAGAATACAAAAGATTTTTTCACCACTATAAGATTACATCAAAATTCATAATTGAGTCCATATCGTTTTAATTTAATTTTGGAGGCAATTATTGAATATATCTAAAAATTAGGACCTCGGTCTATTATTTTTGTAGACGATATAGTCTTAATCAGTAAATCGAAAGAAGAAATAAATATAAAATTAAAGTCACAGAGATCAACTTTAAAAACACATTATTTTCGTATAAATACAAATGAAATAAAATATATAGAATGTAATTGTAATAAAAACGAACAAATACGAATTTAAAAATAAATTTTAGATAATATAAAATGATAAAGAAATAAAGGAGGATATAAAACATAAAATTCAAGCGAGATAGATAAAATAAAATAAAAAGTTCGAGTGTCATTTATGATAGAAAAGTACCACTCAAAGTTAAAGAAAAATTATATCATATAAATATAAGATCTTCAATATTGTATGGTACTGAATGTTGGGTGGTTAAAAGACAACATGAAAATAAACTCAATGTCGCAGATATAATAATGTTGCGTTGAATGTGGACATACTAAAAGAGATAATTAAGAATAAATACATTAGAGAGAAAGTTGGAATAGCATCCATTGCAGAAAAAATTGTAGAATTTCTCTTAAAATAGTTTGGTCGTGTGTGGAGAATAACTACAGAAGAGCCACTGAGAAGAGTAGATCAAATGGAGAGTAACCTCCGTTAAGAAAAATTTAACAATTAATAATATCTCTATTAATCTCATTTATAATAGGTCGCTGTGATGTCGTTTGATTCGTATAGCTGACTCTACCTAATGAAAAAAAAAATTAGTTGTTGTTTGTTTGTTATATATATATACACTTATGTGCGTAACAAATATTTTCTATTTAAATATTTGAAACATTTGAATATATTTGGGAGACATTATATATTTGTCCATATCTTTCCCTATTAGATAAGTTTAATTTTTAAGATCATGAACAAAAATAAAATTTATGCATGTTATCAGCGTATATAACTAAACTCTATCTAAAACAGCACTGGACCTCCGTTTGTGCTTGATAATATACATAAGCCCTTAACATTCTTTGCTGGACATAATAACCTGAATTAGATAAAAGAAGTAATTGTATCTGTACCTGTATTACCACATTGTTATCTGAAGCAACAAATGGAACCTCCTCTCCGTGTAGTATTTGTATATCTGCACCAGTTACTTCTTTCATTTCTGAAATTACCTGACCTTCATTGCCATTCAAGCAACTGACCATGCTTGATGCAACTAAAAGCCTCACACTTACAGGTGATTCCACACTAGCAACTGAGAGAAAACCCTTATTAATGTGATCTTCAATAATTCTGGCGAAGACAAGAACGACAGCATCTTGTGCAGGAGAGTAACTAGATTCAAGGTTCTAGATGAAAGAAAGACATTTGAAATCAACTAATACAGAATAGAGATTATAGCAGTCAAAGTGAACTTACATGCAGATTTGTCAATGCATGCTTGCATGTTTGTGCATGCATGTATGTGAGAGAGAGATGAAATAGAATCCCTGGCTGGAAATACTACAAGTCTACAAGCATGAATTATTATTGTATCTTTCTCATATGACTAACCTCTACAGCAGAAACAGTGACAACGCGCTCAGCAAACTTGCTTAAAGGAGGTGCAAAGTTAATAGAAGCACCTGTTTTGCTTTCGAGAGCTCTGACTATAACCCCTTTTTTGCCAATCACACTCCCGGCTACAATATTAGAGCAAAGTAGTCTGAATGTAACTTCGAGTTCTGTACCTTTTGTTTCATGTCTAGATGCTCCATTAGAACATGTTGTTTGCTTGGAAGCATCAGTTAGAGATCCCCCGTGCATGGGAAGTCCCCTTGACTTAAGGTGAGGAAAAAGTTCACTGAGTTGTAGATCACAGGATGCTCTATCGGGAGGGCAAACAGTTGGCGTTCTCAAAGGTGCTGGAACTTTGCCTAGCGGCGGACAAACTTGAAAACAATGAGACACAGCAATTAGTGCCTTCTTTACAGCCAAAATTCTACCAGTTTTCTGCCAACTAAACAATTCCCAGATGGAGAAAAAGAATTTAATGTCCTTCTCAGGGTATAATACAGGAAAATATAGTCATTTCAATGAAGTAGCACAGCTATACCCTGAGAAGGACAATATTAGAGCAGAGTAGTCTGAATGTAACTTCGAGTTCTGTACCTTTTGTTTCATGTCTAGATGCTCCATTAGAATATGTTGTTTGCTTGGAAGCATCATTTAGAGATCGCCCGTGCATGGGAAGTACCCTCGACTTAGGGTGAGGAAAAAGTTCACTGTGTTGTAGATCATGGGATGCTCTATCGGGAGGGCAAACAGTCGGCGTTCTCAAAGGTGCTGGAACTTTGCCTAGCGGCGGACAAACTTGAAGACAATGAGACACAGCAATTAGTGCCTTCTTTACAGCCAAAATTCTACCAGTTTTCTGCCAATTAAACAATTCCCAGATGGAGAAAAAGAATTTAATGTCCTTCTCAGGGTATAATACAGGAAAATATAGTCATTTCAATGAAGTAGCACAGCTATACCCTGAGAAGGACAATATTAGAGCAGAGTAGTCTGAATGTAACTTCGAGTTCTGTACCTTTTGTTTCATGTCTAGATGCTCCATTAGAATATGTTGTTTGCTTGGAAGCATCATTTAGAGATCGCCCGTGCATGGGAAGTACCCTTGACTTAGGGTGAGGAAAAAGTTCACTGTGTTGTAGATCATGGGATGCTCTATCGGGAGGGCAAACAGTTGGCGTTCTCAAAGGTGCTGGAACTTTGCCTAGCGGCGGACAAACTTGAAGACAATGAGACACAGCAATTAGTGCCTTCTTTACAGCCAAAATTCTACCAGTTATCTGCCAATTAAACAATTCCCAGATGGAGAAAAAGAATTTAATGTCCTTCTCAGGGTATAATACAGGAAAATATAGTCATTTCAATGAAGTAGCACAGCAGCTATTTAAGGTTCCTAAAGAAAAAAGGCAAACATGGAACTCGAATCTTCTCTCTCTCTCTCAACTTCACCCCAAAAGAAGTTCTGTGCAGAAATTAAGGGCAGATGGCGGCTTATATGTCTATTCTAACAATACCTGATAAAATATAAATGGCAGAACAAAATAATAGAGCTGAACCAACATTACATGGGAAATGAAGTGAAATTGTGCTGCAAGCAGAACGGTAGCAATACTAAACGGAGGTAACTAAACAACCATAGAGTAACTAAGAATAAAAAAGATACAGTAAAAATGTTTGAAACTTCTAGTCCATGTAAATATATATACCATGAGAAGCTCGACCTTCCATAAGCATTTCATTTCCTTTTCAAAATTCGCATAATAATAATAAAAATAGAACTCACTTGAATTAATTCCTCGTTTTTAGCCGCACATTGTGGAGCAGGTAAAATCCTGATTTTAGCACCGCTATTGTTCCTCATCGTCGTTATGTGCTTCCCTCCTTTCCCCACAACCGCACCAATCTGAGAGCTGTGGGCCAGCAGCTTACACCAGACCTCCCCGTTTATTTCTTGACTAGCACTAGCACTAGCACTATTTTTAGCCTCCAGCTCCCAAACCCTCTCAAAAACCCTAAGAATAGCTTCCTGAGCACTAGACACCTCGACTTCTGTTTCACAACCATCATCCTCACCGGCAACACCAACCAAGGTGATACGTTTGCGAGGAGACACGGACCCGATGACGAGAATGATTCGATCGTCCGTATTGTAAATTGGGTATTCACAATGGATTGTACAGGCAGTTTCTCGCCGGAGCTGCGACACGATTGCCCCGGATTTTCCGAGCAACCTACTGACGATGGAGGCGTGGGAAACAAGGCGGAAGCGGATCTGCCCCGGCGGGACTTTGAATACAGGTCGTTTCGCACTGTTGCCGCGCTTCGATGTTTGTACGTTGGAATGCGACTGATGGTCGTGATCGCCGCTGGAACTGGGCTTTTCCATTGTAGGAACGGCGTCGTCTGAAATGGGCGAACGCGGGGGATGCAAGCTCACAGATTTCATAAGTATCCGTGACCAAGCCTGACGAAACTTCGACTTGAAGAAAAGGGGGATGGAGACAAGCTCGCAACTTTCATCGCTATGGGTATACCGTATATATGAGCGCTAAAATGGTATTTGCGTACGGAGGTCAGAGCCGTGGGAATGGCCGGGGTGTACGATGGATCGAAGCGGGCAAAAACCGCAATGGTACTGCGAGCTGTGATCCTACGGAGTAGGAGAGAGAGCGAGAGAAGACGAAGAAACGAAACGAGAAAGGGGAAGTGTTTGCTTACGTTAGAAGATGCCACGCGCGAGTGGGAGTGGCGGGCACTGTAGCCATTATACGACAAACACAAATCAAATTATAGGGTTGACTTGAGAGTCAAGACTTAAGCAAACAATGTTTATATCTAAGAATTACCGAAGAAAAACGTTTATTTAAGGATTTTTTGGTTATTATCGCCACTAATTTAATTTAAATTTATGTGAAATTTTATTATATATGCTCTATGCAAGAGGTTCCATATCCACACGTAATTTTCTGAATAATATTAAAAATGTGGAATGCGACACTTTTTTTTTGCAGCTCTTAATAATTATTATAAATAATTATATTTGAGTTCAGCACATCTTTTTAAATAGGGTTGACTTAATTTAAATGTAGTTACATATTAATTGTGAGGGTTATGAATTACAAAAATTGGAATATTATATCGAATAAACAATGGACATTTGGGTGGACGACGAAATGGAAGAAAAGCATCCGCCAATACTAAGCAAACGTAATGTGTAAAGTCAAGAATTGCGGTCCCAATTCTGATATTTTAACTATTTAAATTGACGGTTTTTAATTTGGTCATTGAAATTTCTTTATTGTTATGGTTTTATAAATAAAATAAAAAAACATAGCTGGACTGCCCAAGTTGAGTATTTTAATTTTAAAAATTAAATTATTTTTATAATAGAACTTATGCGATTTTGTTTGATTTAAGAGTTCAGCCAATGAAATAGGACTCGATATACTTGTATTATGAATCGGAATCTAAAATAGAAAGCCAATTTTTGGTTCGGCTAAGGTATATATGTTGGAAGGCTCCCATCTCAATTATTCAAAAAATGCTTTCTTTCTTCTTCTTTTTTATTAAGAGAATGCAAAGGATGAATACCACAAAACCAGTTTAAAAAAAGCACCTACTTTTTCAATTTATACGGAACGCATTTCCTTTTTAGCCTTTTACTCCAATGATCATTCTTGATGTCCCAACAAAGAATTACTTGATACTTTGTGTACCAATATATTAATTATTAAATAAAAATATTAAAAAAATATGACGAGTAAGTGACAATGACAAAATGACATTATGTCTAACCGTTCCATGTGGTGAAATTCATTAAATTAGAAAAACAAACAGAGAAAACGAAGGAATAGAGGAAAGAACACCCGTATATTGACATTAACGAAGAAGAAGAAGGAAAATAAGGTCACGATGAAAAGAAAAAAAAAAAGAAGACGAGCTGGGTTAGGAGGTAAACTAAAATCGACCTTTTCAGGAGCTGGTTGGTAGGTGAAATTCTTTTAGATTTATAAAAAATTAAAATATGTTTCATAAATTAAGTAAATTAATTGAAAATTTATTTGATTAATTTATGAGTTTGATAAATAAATTTATTTAAATAATTTATAATTTTTTATCATACGATATTTTAAATAGCATATAATTTTTAATTGATAATTTTTATAATTTTTTTTATTTTTATTATTTTATTTAAATTTTAATACTATCATAATTACAAAATGACATTATTTTTACTATACTCAAGTAACATTTAAATTATATATCTCATGATGAACTTCTAAATATTATTGATAGTGACACAAAAAATAAAAATTTAGAGGCATCTATTAAGATAAAAAAAATTCACAATAATATTATTAATTTATTATAAAACTTTAGATGATTTGTTTATTTTGTATTTTTTAAAATTATATAATAAAATATAATTACTAACAAAATTATAAATTTTATATAAATATATTTTTTTATATCATTTTACATTTGTCAGTTAATTCAATAGTTAATTTTATCAAACACTTTTAATTTAATAAATTTACTTAACAGTTTTAACTTTCAGTTAAAATTAGTTTTTCAACTTTCAATTAATTTTTAAGTTTTCAGCTAATTTATCAGTTATTTTTTTCAAATACAGTTTTAAATTTTTATGTTTAATTTTTAAATTTTAAAATAGAATTTTAAAAAAATATAAATTTTTAGAAATATTTTTAAGAAGAATTCTCACTAAAAATTTTTTATATAAGAGATGGAGAATCTAAATTTTCTATAGAGGTGAGAATTTTGCTGAAAAATAAAAGATAATTTTATTTTTTATTTTTATACTTTCTCAATTATTCATTTTGTGTATAATTATTTTGTATAAATTATTATATTTAAAGTATTAATATCATACTATGCATATATTATTTCTCATTTTATAATATAGTATTATTATGTAATTATATATATAATATTATATATTTTTTAAACTTTATATATATTTTGTCATAAAAAAATACTTTTATTATTTTGAGAAGACAATTATAATTATTTTTAAATTTATTTTATTATTTTAATATTTTACATTTTATTTAAAAAATAAATAAGAGAATTTTTTGAAAAAGTTAAAAGACATTTTTTAAAAATTACTAAATTTTTTTAAAAAATTTAAATATAATTAAACAAAGAAAAAGAAATAAAAGTTTCTCAAAAAAATTATTTTAAAATTCTTATTAATTATAAAATTTAACTAAATATATTTTATATATTTTTAAAAATTATTATTTTTATCAATATAATTTTTTATTATATATCTACCTTTCCCCAAAAGTCAACCTCCAGAAAAACTTCAAGATCTAGTTCACGCTCCAATCATTCAATTAATCGTTTAAGAAAATACCAACGCGTATGGAAATATCCACTCTAAACTTTTTTGGCACTTTTTTACCCCTTGTTTATTTTAACTTTAATTTTTTTTAACTTCTTGCAAGATAAGACTACTTTTATATTATTTGAGTTCAAAATTAATCCCCTTTGAAATATTAAAATTATATTTCTCTTCGTAGCTACAATGACGTGAACTGTGTAACGGTGTGGGTGATTATCGAGTGACTATCGGCAAGTTCAACATCGACTAGAATACCACTAGGTGGGGGGGTTTATAAGACCTTAGGCACCCTTACTCCAACAGCCTGACTTTTGGAGATGCTTACTCCCTAAGGCAATTCCCTCATATCAATTAGTATCAAAGTCTTGGTTCATCTGGTCGGTGTGGGTTGGCTAGATCGCCGACTGAGGTAGGTTATAAAAAAAAATCAGATCGCCGACTGAGGCAGGTGGCAAAAAAAAAAACTACGTCGTGGGGTAGCTCATGGTGTAGCCTGTACACCTTGCACGAGGACGTGCAAGCCAAAAAGAGTGGGCGAATGGTGTGAACTGTACAACGGTGAGGGTGATTATTGAGTGATTATCGGCAAAGTTCCACATCGGCTATAATACCACTAGGTGGGGGGGTTTATAAGACCTTAGGCACCCTCACTCCAACAGCCTAGTTTTTGGGGATGATTACTCCCTAAGGCAATTCCCTCATATCAATAATGATGGAGATCAAAGTGCTGTCAAAGCTACTCTAAACCGTTCCCAAGATCCTTTGCAAGGGATAGGCGGTCCAATGACTAGGAGCAGGGTGAAATGGGCCAAGAAAGCTTTACTGGGCTTGATCTTGGATGTGCAGGCTAAAGAGGAAGTTATTGGGCCAAGTCAAGACATCAAGTGGGTCACACTTTGCAGCCTTGAAGATGGCATTAAAGAGGGCAGTTCGGAGGCCCAATAAAGTTTGTTGGATCTTGAAGATAACTAGTTCAAATCTGCATTGATTTAAAGATGTATTATGGGCTTTAGTTTAAATGTTTTGTTTTGGATATTATTAATATTTGGGCCCATTCTTTATGCAGCCCAAATAGTAGTTTAATTATGGGTTTGTTTTTATTAGTTTAGTTGGGCCAGATAACTAATATTATTCGGGCCATATTCAATTAGAAGTCCAATTAGGAGTTTAAAGCCTTTTAACTTTCCTACTAGGGTTAGGTTTGATTGTCTATTTAAGAGTTCTTCTAGTTTATGTATTAAAAACAGATTTTGATGATTAATAAAGATTGAGTTTTCTCCTAAAGTGAGAGCTTCCCTTAGTTCTTGAGCAAATAACTGAATCCGATCTTATCGAGGCAACTCGTTGCGATCAAACATCCGTTGAATTTCCAAGACGATCCTTGCTTTCGCCAAACACTCCGTTTCTTCGTTTAGAGGAACACATCATTTGGTATCAGAGTTTTGGCTCCTTGAGATTTGGTTGGTGTCCTATCTTTTCTTTTCTATTTTTTAGAGTCCTTCTTCTTCTTCTACCTTTCTTTAGGTCAAATTAAGGTTCTAGTTCTAGTTCTAGTTCTAGTTAATGTTCTTCTAGTTCTTTTAGAAAAAAAAAAGAGTTCTAGTTCTAGTCAATTTTCTTTTCCTATTTATATTCTAATTCCTAGTTCTAGTCAATTTTCTTTTCCTACTTATATTCTAATTCCTAGTCCTAGTCAATTTAGTTTTTTTCTTCCAAAAAAATTTGAATTTCGAAAAAAAAAGTCCTATTCCTATTTCAATTTGGTTTCTTGTTCAAAAATTCAAAATTCAAAAAAAAAATTCAGATTCCTAGTCCTAGTTGAATTTGGTCTCTTCTGCAAAAAAAAAATCGATAAAAAAAAGGTGAGGTGAAGTTCATTCAAAAATAGAAGAAGAGAAATTCGTTAAAAAAAAAAGCATACTAATATTAGTATCCCTCGTATTTTTCAAATTCAGTTCCTAGAGTTGTCATTGTTTGAAATTTTATTCTTATCATTCTTAATTCACTTGTTTTCTTTGATAAATTTGTTGATCAGGTTCTTGTTTAAGAGCTTTAAGGGAAAGAGAGTAAATTGAGTGCAAACACGTGAGGTTTGTGAGGCAAACATGAGCACTAAAATAAATCAACCTAAAGTTGATCTTAAATGTTACATGAAGGCGGTTCAAGAGCAATTTAAGTTGATACATATGAAGTTAGATAATTTTGAGTCATTATCCAAACCTAAGCCTTCCAAACAGTTTGGCTTTGGTGAGATAGAAAGGGGATGTATGGAGAGTAAGCATTCTAGTGATTCTAGTAAGGATGATATGCCACTAATGAAGGATTGTAATAATATGGAGATTAGTAAGCAAGTGAATAGAGAAATATTGGTTATTAGACGTGCTCTTAATATACAGTCCAATGTTGATATTGATGATGAACAATGTGAGCACATCTTCCAGACCAGGTGCCACGTGAATAACAAGGTATGTAGCTTGATTATTGATAGTGGGAGTTGCACTAATGTAGCTAGTACCTTGATGGTTGATAAATTGGGTCTACCCACATTGAAACATCCTAAGCCATATAGGCTAAGATGGTTGAATGATAATGGAGATATATGGGTGACCAATCAGGTTTGCATATCTTTTTTTATTGATAACTACAAAGATGAGGTGCTTTGTGATGTAGTACCAATGCATGCTAGACATTTGTTGTTGAGACGTCCATGGCAATTTGATAGAAGGGTTAATTATGATGGTTACAAGAATCAATATACATTAACCATACATAAGAGAACCTTTATTCTGACACCCCTAAAGCCAGCTGAGGCTTTTGCTGATCAAGTGAGAATTACAAAAGAGTGTAAGTTGAGAGAAACAATAGAAAAAGAGAAGACAGAGAGTAAGGCCAAAATGAAGAGTGAGAGAAGAGAGAGAGAGGTTGAGACATGTGAGCAGAAAAAGAAAGAGAGTTGTAAGCCAAAGAAAGAGAAAAATAAAAGAGTGAGTGCTTTTGCACTAAAAAGTGAGGTGAAAAGTGCTTTGGTATGCAAGTCAAACCTCCTTGTACTCATGTACAAGGATATTTATTTTACTAACACTCCTAACCTATCTTTGCCTAGAATGGTTGTGTCTTTGTTACAGGAATTCACTGATGTTTTTCCTGAGGAGATTCCACATGGACTACCACCTTTGAGAGGCATTGAGCACCGGATAGACTTTGTCCTTGGATCATCCATCCCTAATCGACCTGTCTACCGACCTAATCCTGAGGAGACAAAGGAAATTCAGAGGCAAGTAGATGACCTAGTTCAGAAGGGATTCGTGAGGGAGAGTTTTAGTCCCTGTTCAGTACCTGTGATTCTTGTGCCTAAAAAGGATGGTACTTGGCGCATGTGCGTAGATTGTAGAGCCATCAACAAAATCACTATAAAGTATAGGCATCCAATTCCTAGATTAAATGACATGCTTGATGAGTTGTATGGTTCTAGTGTGTTTACTAAAATTAATTTAAAGAATGGCTACTATCAAATTCGCATGAAAGAGGGAGATGAGTGAAAAACTGCTTTTAAGACGAAATATGGTTTATATGAGTGGTTAGTAATGCCCTTTGGCTTGACCAATGCACCCAGTATCTTTATGAGATTAATGAACCATGTCTTACGTGCTTTCATTGGAAAGTTTATGGTAGTTTACTTTGATGATATTTTAGTATATAGTCAAAATCTGGATGACCATGTATTGCATTTGCATGCTATTTTTGATGTGCTTAGGGAGCATAAATTGTATGCTAACATGAAGAAGTGCACATTCTGTTCTGATTCAGTAGTGTTCCTTGGTTTTGTTGTTAATTCTCATGGAATTAGTGTGGATGAAGACAAGGTAAAGGCAATCCGAGATTGGCCTACACCTAGTAATGCTAATGAAGTGAGGAGTTTCCATGGTTTAGCAAGTTTCTATAGGCGGTTTGTGAAAAATTTCAGTACTATTGCTGCACCCCTAAATGAATTTGTTAAAAAGAATGTTGTCTTTAAATGGAATGAGTTGCATGAGAAGTCATTTAACACTTTAAAGGATCTTCTGACTAATGCACCCTTGCTGTCATTACCTAACTTTGATAAAGTTTTTGAAATTGAATGTGATGCTTCTGGAGTTGGTATAGGTGCTGTTTTGATGCAGGATTTTAAACCAATTGCATACTTCAGTGAGAAGCTAAATGGGGCAGCACTGAACTATCCTACTTATGATAAATAGTTATACGCATTGGTGAGAACTTTGCAAACTTGGCAACATTATCTATGGCCAAGGGAGTTCATTATCCATTCAGATCATGAGAGCTTAAAATTCTTGAAGTCCCAAGGTAAGTTGCATAAGAGGCATGCTAAGTGGTTAGAATTGATTGAGACATTTCCTTATGTGATTAAGTATAAAACTGGAAAGGAAAATGTGGTAGCTGATGCATTGTCTAGAAGATATGCATTATTGACATTATTACATGCTAAGTTGCTTGGTTTTGAATACATTAAAGACTTGTATGCTAATGATGTTGATTTTAGATCTGTTTGGAATTCTTGTGATAAGCGTGCTATTGATGGTTTCTATAGACATGAAGGCTATTTGTTTAGAAAGAATAAACTTTGTGTGCCTACGTGTTCTATGCGTGCCTTATTAATTAAGGAGAGTCATGGTGGAGATTTAATGGGGCATTTTGGAGTCACTAAAACTTTAGAAATTCTGCATGAACATTTTTATTGGCCTCGCATGAAACATGATGTCATTTCGTTTTGTGCTAAGTGCGTGGCATGTAAACAAGTTAAGTCTAAGGTTATGCCACATGGTCTTTATACTCCATTACCTGTACCTACACAACCTTGGCATCATATTTCTATGGATTTTGTGATAGGGTTCCCAAGGTCTCAAAGTGGTAAGGATAGTGTTTTTGTGGTTGTTGATAGGTTTAGCAAAATAGCTCATTTCATTGCATGTGCTAAAACCAATTATGTAACACACATAGCTAATCTATTCTTTAAGGAAGTAGTGCGTTTGCATGGGTTGCCTAGAACAATAGTAAGTGATAGAGATGTTAAGTTCTTAAGTCATTTTTGGCGTACTTTATGGGAAAGATTAGGGACTAAACTTCTATTTTCTACTGTTGCACACCCTCAAACAGATGAGCAAACTGAGGTAGTTAATAGGACACTTACTACACTTTTACGTGGTATTATGTCAAAAAATTTGAAACATTGGAAAAGAGTTTTACTACATGTTGAGTTTGCTTACAATAGATCTGTGCATTCTACTACTGCTTATAGTCCTTTTGAAATTGTTTATGGCTTTAATCCTCTAACACCTTTGGATATTTTACCTTTGTCTACTAATGAGTTTGTTAACTTGGATGGTAAGCAAGAGGCTGAATATGTAAAGGATTTGCATGTTAAAGTTCGAGCTAACATTGAGAGGAAGAATAAGTAATATGCAACGCAAGTCAACAAGAGCCGAACAAAAATTGTATTTGAACCTGGTGATTGGGTTTGGGTACATATGCGCAAAGAGAGGTTCCCGGTTCAAAGAAAGTCTAAGTTACATCCTAGGGGAGATGGACATTTTCAAGTCTTGGAGCGAATCAATGACAATGCCTATAAAATTGATTTACCTAGTGAGTATGGCAATATTAGTGTTACATTCAATGTTGCTGACTTGTCTTTATTTGATGTAGGTGATAGTTTTGATTCGAGGACGAATCCTTTCGAGGAGGGAGCGAATGATGGAGATCAAGGTGCTGTCAAAGCTACTCTAAACCGTTCTCAAGATCCTTTGCAAGGGATAGGCGGTCCAATGACTAGGAGCAGGGTGAAACGGGCCAAGAAAGCTTTACTGGGCTTGATCTTGAATGTGCAGGATAAAAAGGAAGTTATTGGGCCAAGTCAAGACATCAAGTGGGCCACACTTTGCAGCCTTGAAGATGGCATTAAAGAGGGCAGTTCGGAGGCCCAATAAAGTTTGTTGGATCTTGAAGATAACTAGCTCAAATCTGCATTGATTTAAAGATGTATTATGGGCTTTAGTTTAAATGTTTTGTTTTGGATATTATTAGTATTTGAGCCCATTCTTTATGCAGCCCAAATAATAGTTTAATTATGGGTTTATTTTTATTAGTTTAGTTGGGCCAGATAACTAATGTTATTCGGGCCATATTCAATTAGAAGTTCAATTAGGAGTTTAAAACCTTCTGGTTTTCCTACTAGGGTTAGGTTTGATTGTCTATTTAAGAGTTCTTCAAGTTCATGTATTAAAAATAGATTTTGATGATTAATAAAGATTGAGTTTTCTCCTAAAGTGAGAGCTTCCCTTAATTCTTGGGTAAAGAACTGAATCCGATCTTATCGAGGCAACTAGTGGCGATCAAACATCCGTTGAATTTTCAAGACGACACTTGCTTTCGCCAAACACTCCGTTTCTTCGTTTAGAGGAACGCATCAGCTACTCTTTCAAAATCCCAAGTTTTTGTACTCTTTAATAATTAAATTTTAATTTATTTATTATTTAAATCATAATATAGATTTATTTTATAATCGACTTCTCCTTTTACAACCTAAACAAATATTTTCTCTCCCCAAATAAATTTACCCCTCTTACTTCCTTCTGTTTTAAGAGACACCGTATAGTATATATAAAAAAATGAGTTAATATTTTATGCACTGTCGGTGGAGTTTAAATCTCCACCAGCAGTGCACAAAAATGTGACACTTGTCAATTGTTATTTTTAAAAAAAAATAACAATTTCTCTCCTGAATCTTCACAATTATCTAATTACGGATAATTTATCTAATTACCAAGATGCACTACTGATAATTAATTACGGCAAAAAATAGTAGAGATAAAAAAATATATTTTAATTATGTAAAATTAAGAAGACACAATATTCAAGAATACTCCAACTAAGCATCTTGCTTTTTATCTCTCCTGTTTTCGTCGTAATTAACTATCAATTGCCAAGTCAGGAGAATTTTTGACCTTTCTTATTCTTTGCAAACTAAACCAGCGCTTATTTGCCTTCTTTCTCATTGTTCTGTGTCTGCTTGCTGACGATTCTTTATTTTTCTTCAGTTGCTGCTTGTTCTTCTTTTTCATTATTGCAATCATATTCATTAGTGAAGGTTTAATATTAAGTGCAAACTTAACGCAAAAGGTAAAAGATGGAAGAAAGAGGAGGGTTTGAAAAGTGAAATTCTCTATGCAGAAAAAACAACTGCAAAGTTGAAAACGCTGTGAGGTGCCTAATCAGTAAACTTTGCAAAGGTTAGTTCTTTTTATTTCAGTTATATTAGATTTTTTTTATATTAATTGAAAATTTCTAATAAACTTACATAAATTTGTATATTTTTATTCCTTTAGGTTGTGATGCAAAATAATATTTTTGAGGATGTTGAGAGTCTTGAGGCTATTGAAAGTCATGAATTTGGTGAGAATTTAAATTTAGAAACAACCAAACATATTAGTAGAAGCATGGATGATAATGTGCTTGAAAAGTTTAATGAGAAAATAAATATAGTTACTGATGCACCTATTGAGCCATTCATGGGGATGGAATTTTCGTCGACAGAAAAAGCTCAATTATATTATAACAATTATGCTAAATACAAAGGTTTTAGTACACGTAGAAATCGTCAATACAAATCAAGATCAGATGGTGCTCTAATTGCACAAGAATTTGTATGTTCAAAGGAAGGTACACGTGAAAGGAAATATTTGAAAAGGGAAGAACGAGGTTCTAGATCCAACGACAAAATAAGATGTGGATGTAAAGCAATGTTACTTGTATCAAAGAGAGGAGAAAACAAGTGGGAGGTCACTAGATTTATTATTGAGCACAATCATGTGATGGCATCTCCTAGAAATACAAAATTTATTCACTCACATCGAAAAAAAGACAAAAGTCCAAAAAAATCTCATAGATGTATTAGATGAATCAAGAGTTCGTTCAAATGAAATTGTATCTGTGTTAATGACTGAATCTGAGGGTGTTGATAATATGAATATGACTGAACGAGATGTTTTCAACTATTTGAGCTCAAAAAGGCAAAAGCATTTAGAAAAAGGAGATGCACAAGTGATGTTTGATTACTTTCATCAATGTCAGTTAAAAAAATCTAGAATTTTATTATGCTATTCAAACAGATGTGGATGGTCATTTGGCAAATTGCTTTTGGGCAGATGCTAGATCAAGGCTAGCATATAAACATTTTGGAGATGTTGTTGCTTTTGATCCTACATACTTGACAAATAAATATAAGCTATCTTTTGTACCTTTTGCTGGAGTTAATCACCATTTTCAAGTAGTTCTTTTTGGATGTGTATTATTATGGGATGAAACTGAAGAAACATTTGTTTGGTTGTTGAAAATATGGCTTGAAGCAATGTTTGGAGTTGCTCCAAAAACGATAATTACTGATCAAGATATGGCTATGACAAAAGCTATTGCTATGGTGTTACCAAATACTATTCATCATTTTTGCATGTGGCATATTGAAAAAAAAATTCTTGAAGTTTTAAGTCATGTATATCATCAACATAGGGATTTCAAAAATCAATTTAATAAGTGTATACATCAATCTTTGACTCCTGATGAATTTGAAGAATCATGGTGGATGATTATTGATACATATAAATTGAATGGAGTTGAGTGGCTCAACAAAATATATTCTTTGAGGGAAAAATGGGTGCCAGCCTTCATTCGTCAATCATTTTGTGCTGGAATGTCAACAACACAAAGAAGTGAGAGTCTTAATAAATTTTTTAAAGACTACTTGCATTTAAGTACATCAATTAGCAAATTTGTTACTCAATATGATAAAGCACTTGATGCTCGATATAACAAGGAGAGGGAAAAGAATTTCAAGACCATTAATTCTAAGCCAGTATTGAAAACTATGTATCCTATGGAAGCTGAAGCATTAACAATTTACACTCGAAAGTTGTTTAGAATGTTTCAAGAAGAGTTAGTGAATTCCCAAAAATATATTGCTGATAAAATTGGTAGTGATGAAGAATCAAAATCATATAGGGTTCATGAGGTAAACAAAGAAAAGCCAGGATATATTGTGATGTTCAAGGTCTCATCAAATGAAACAAGTTGTGCTTGTCATAATTTTGAGTTCATTGGCTAATTATGCAGACATATCTTGACAGTGTTTATTAAGAAAAAAATTCTTTCTCTTTCTGCATGTTATATTCTTAATCGATGGACTAAAGATGCAAAGAAGTATAGTGCAGAAGAAGCAATTGATCAATCAATTGATGACAATCACAATGAATCATCCATATTAAGATTTAACAGTTTGATGGTGCATTCTCTTAAACTTTCTGAAAAGGCATCACACTCGAAGAAACATTATCTTCATGTAGTACATGGTATTGAAAAATTGTGTGATGAACATGATGCTTTGGAGAATGAAAATGGAGAAAGTGATGGTGATAAAGGTCAGAATGATGTTTTTGACAATGCAAATCCTGAGATGAATTGCACAAATGCATCCACCCATAATGTATCCTTACTTGATCCACTACATATAGTTACTAAAGGGTGTCCTCGTACATTAAGAATGAAAGGAAGCTTAGAAAAATTTGGTAAAAGCTCTACATGTTCTCTTTGTAAAAAGAAAGGTCATACAAATCGTACATGTGTACTTCGACATATGAGGTATTGTTTTATTGTTAATTTTTTTGAAATTATATTTTTTTGTCATTAGCTAGTAGAGAAGTATTAATTATAAGTACTGTTTTATTTATGGTCCTTAGGAATGGGTTTACTTCACAACTACCAACAAAAGCAAGTGAATTTGAGTCACAAAATGAAATGCATTTCATGGTAATTTTTTTTCAGCCATATATTATATACCCTTTACATATGCTTAGAAAATAAATTTGTATTTGGTCTATATTTTTAGGAACATGATTCACATTCTATTTGGCCACTGGGAAGTCTCCAACATAATATGTCTCGTAACCATGGCCAATCAAGTTTTACAGTAAAGATTTTTTCTTATTATATAACTTCTAATATTTTAAATTTTGCCTAGTTCTATATTTGATAAAACTTATTTTTTTGCAGCAATTGATGATGGTAGCTTCACAAGTTGAAAGAACAAGAGAAGATAATAAATTTTCAAAGTAGTTATAATTTATTTGACAGTGATTTAGGAATTACTGCAATTGTCACTAGTTTTTGTGCAAGTCATTTAACTTCAAAGTTCTTTAATTACTGTTGAATTGTGATCATACTTCCTTATTTTTGTCAATCATTTTATGAGTCATGGGTTTTGTTTCATCATTGACATCAAGTACCATGTAGAAAGAGAAATGTGTACGGGAAGTAGAAAAAGATAAAGATAAAAAAGCCAAGCACTTCATTGAACTATTGTACATTTTCAACAACATGTGATTTAGAGAATACGTTTCAAGGCTTGTGAACCAAGTTTCCATTGTGGTCTCCTATTTCCTTCTTTTTCTTGCATGTGACATGATGTCTTTCTAAACTCTGAGTCTAACTAAATAATCTAAAAGCTCTTATTTATTAAAATTTCTCAACTTTTTTTTGGGCACTTCTGCCTCTTACAATCATTGAGCCCTTGATATAACTATTGTAGCTCAGGTAAATACATTATAACCTCTGCATAGAGGTCGATGAGTAAATGTTTTGAATTTTAAGATGACTTTTATTTGTATTTTGTGTATGTTTTGCAGCAAATGGAGAAAGAATACTACATAACAATAAAATAAATTTCGTAAAAAGCTAATGAAGTCAGTAGGGTAGCTGGCTAGTTAAATAAATATTTTAAGATATTATGTCGTAGTGAATTCTATGAAATAAAATAATGAGAATAATTTTTATTACAATTTTTTTTTGCATCTAGATTCAATGTCTTGTGAGTATATCTTCTTAATTATTTAATTTTTATCAAACTGTTTCATGCCTTGCTGTTCAAAGGCGGGAGAGACAACCATAAAACAGTTTGATGTGAAAAGTTTCAACTCTTAATTATTTAATTTTTATATCAAATTGTTTTCTTCCAACTTTGCCCATCTGATTTATGTAATTGTTAGTATTTTTTCCCTATGTTTAAGAATTCCCAAGAGGGTAAGGAATAAAGATAAAATCCAAATTTTTTTTAGTGAAAGGAAATAATTCAAATATTAAACTCACGGAAATTTTGAAAGTTTTTTAAAATTCAACATTTTTGTACTTTAAAAAAAATAAAAATTTTGGTATGTTAAAAAAATTACTATCCTTAACTTGGTAATTGATAGTTAATTACGACAAAAACAGGAGCGATAAAAAGCAAGATGCTTAGTTGGAGTATTCTTGAATATTGTGTCTTCTTAATTTCACATAATTAAAATATTTTTTTTATCTCTCATGTTTTTTGCTGTAATTAATTATCAGTAGTGCATCTTAGTAATTAGATAAATTATCCATAATTAAATAATTGCAAAGGTCCAGGAGAGAAATTGTTATTTTTTTTTAAATAACAATTGACAAGTGTCACATTTTTGTGCACTGCTGGTGGAGATTTAAACTCCACCAGCAGTGCATAAAATATTAACTCATAAAGAAATAGTTTTCCCTGTATGCTATAGGGACTAAGGGCATATTTGGTTTGATGGAATGAAATGAGTGAGAATAGAAAAGAGAATGAAAAAGAGAATGGATAAAGAAATGAACAAAAGAATAAAAATTTATTCTTTTATTTGGTATGTAATAGAAAAAATGGATAGAATGGAAAAATGATTAGTAAAAAGACATATTTATCTTTATTTTAAAATAATAAAATTATCGTTTATCTAAATTTTGGATTAAAAATCAAGAGGTGCTTGTCTTTTTTGCTTCAGCGTGAGATCCCGAGTTCGAAGGAGCACCCCCACTAGCAGCAAAACGTTCTTTGAAGGAGCACCCCCACCAGCAGCAAGCGATTTAGAGCTGCAGAAACTTCTTGTCTTATTGAGCGCTGCAATTCAAGCTGCATGTCCATACAAGCCTCCAGCATTCTCTGCATATTATTCATTATTTGCTGTAGCCTAGCCATGTCAATCCTCAAATCATTGATAATCTCCCACTCCTGCCAAAAAAATAAAAAAGGCCAATGAATCAAATTACAACACAAATATAATGGGACAAAAGTCAATAGTTTAAGCCATGAACATATCAGCTAAGGAGAAGTAAAAGCTCCAGTAAATTCCAATTATTTGGTACCTACAAATACATGCAAAGGGTCAGTTTTCACATTAATTAGATAAAATGAACAATCGATCCCAGTACCCACCAAAGAAAATGAATGCCCCATTCGTAGACGCTGATTATTCATGTCGGACTGTGGCTAGTTGTCATGGTGTGATTGCCACTCCCAGAGAGGCTGAGAAGGAGGTGTTGGAGATGAGGGTTGGTCAAGTGGACTGTTAATAGTATCCTCCTGACTGACAATATAATCCCTACTCTGCTGCTCCGGGTCTTGTTCCACAAAGGCAGAAGAAGGGGTTGTTTCTTGCAGCTCCCACTCAATGTGAGCATGACCTTGCCTTTCAACATATGATTGTATCAGCTGGTCAAGACTCTCATGAAAACTGCTGCGAAGGAGGTTAGAAGAATCACGAGCTGAGCTTCGAGCAGAGGAAGAGAAGAATCACAAGCTGACAAGAACCACGAACTGAGCTACGAGCAGTGGAAGAGAAGAACCACGAGCTGCCATGGACGCAAAACCACGAGCTGCCATGATGCTGCGAGCAGAAGAAGGAGCTGAGATGGACCGAAGCAGACTTAGAAAGGACCAAAAGGGCAGAAAAGGACCCAGAGGAACACGAAAAAGATGGGAAAGGGCAGAAAAAGGGCCCAGAGAAACGCAAAAAAGAAAGATGGAAAGAAAGAAAAAAGAAAAAAGGAACCCACGCACGCGGTCTCTCCTCCAACAGGGGTCGAATTGTCTTCGGGCTGAAATTTTTTGATGGAATATTATATTCCCACGTAGAGGCGGAGGAATCATCTTTCTTTCCGTTAAATAATGAAACGCAGCGTTCTACAGAATAGTCTTTCCATCAATCCAAATGTTGGAATTACACATTCTAACTCTTTTTTTCTTTTTATTCTATCAAATCAAATATGCCATAATTAATCAGCTACTATTAGCATATATGGATAGAAAAGTTTTTTTTTTGTTTGTGTTTTACTTTGATTTATGTCCATATACCCAGTTAAATCAAGACAAATCTTTTAAAATATTTTATAAGATAAAAAAATACATATTAATAAAATTAATATTTAATAAGTATATAAAATATATTCATTATAAATTATATATTTTCCTCCAATTTTATTTTATAAAATTTTTAAAAAATACCAATATCCCCACACTAAGTAACCAACCTAGATTTCAAGCAGATAACTCACTTAAAAAGAGATGTGCTCCATGCTTCCACGAACTGAATAATGATCCTCAACCTAAGTGATATATGATCACCATTATAATTATAAAATAATTAATGAATTTTAAATTACAAATAGTTATTATAAATTAAAAATTATTTTTTAAGTGTCAGATATTGATAACATTATTTTTTTATTTTAAAATTAAGAAATAATAATTAATTTTTAAATTTGAAATAAACAAATATCTGAATGTTTTAAAATTAATTTAAAAACTTCCCATCCTTAACGACATTATTTTTTATAAGATTCCATAATTTTTTAAAAATATCAATAATTATCCAAATTCTTTTTCTAAGGCCGCATAAAAATTAATGACTTGAATACCATTACAATATAGTATAGATAAATTTATATAAAATATAAAGCTAGAACGTATTTTTTACACCGAAAAAGAAGATTAAGGTTTTCATTTTATGGATATATTTTATTATTTATTACTTTATATTTTCATAACATATAAACATGAAAATATAAATAACATGTTGGTTATTTTATGCTCGAATATTATCTTTGAGAGTTTTGGCAAAAAATAAAAGTAAAATAGACGGCTCCTAACAAGCAACACCCTCATGGTGATTGGTGAGGCTGAGGCTGTACCACGAAACTAAAACCCGGTTCGATTATCCGGCCCGAATAACACCCAGCCCAACTTCAGCGCCCGTCTGAGCAAACCCATGCTCGCCTTCCTTTCTTCCTACGGACTCTCTGAGACTTCACCGCCTTCAGCTTGCTTGTTCCTTACCCTCCTCGACGCGTTGGATGGCTTAACTCACAATCTTTCATGGATACCAGATGAGGAAACCAACGCCCTTTATCAGCCTCGGTAAGTCTCTTCTCCATAATCATCTCCCTAAGCCCTTTTCTTCGATTGCTTCTCTTCCCAAGCCAGTTATCGTGGAACCCGAACCACCCGACCTTTCCTCCCAGATCTTTACCATCCTGTCTCGCCCAAATTGGCGAAAAGATTCCTCGTTTTTTAAGTTAATCCCATCTATAACCCCATCCCATGTTTCTTCCGTCTTCAACCTCAACGTCAATCCCCATACTGCATTAGCTTTCTTCAGATGGATCGAGCAGAAACCTGGGTACAAGCACAATGTTCATTCTTATGCGTCTTTGCTTCTAATTCTGGTCCGCAATGGGTTACTTCGTGCTGCGGAGAATATTCGGAATTCGATGATTAAATCATGTGCTTCCGCTGACGATATTAGGCTTGTGTTGGATTTATTGCGGAGAATGAATACGAATGACGGCGGAGAATTGGCATATAAGCTTTCTCTTACTTCCTATAATAGGCTTCTAATGTGCTTGTCGCGGTTTCTTATGATTGATGAAATGAAAAGTTTGTACATGGAGATGTTGGATGATAATATTTCTCCGAATACAATTTCGTTAAATACAATGCTAAATGCATATTGCAAGTTGGGGAATATGATTGTAGCAGAATTTTATTTAAGTAAGTTACTGCAATCCGGTTTCTGTCCAGATACATTTACATACACTTCCTTGATATTGGGCCATTGTAGAAATAAAGCTTTTGAGAAAGCTGTTAGAGTCTTTCAGCTTATGCCACAAATGGGTTGTCGAAGGAATGAAGTTGCATATACTAATCTTATACACGGCCTTTGTGAATATGGGCAAATTGATGAGGCTCTCAAGCTGTTCTCGCAAATGAAGGAGGATGATTGTGTACCTACAGTTCGAGTATACACAGTTCTCATACATGCTTTATGTGGATTGGGTAAGGAAATGGACGCTCTGAAATTTTTTGAAGATATGGAGGAAAGAGGTTGTGAACCTAATGTTCATACTTATACTGTGTTAATCAGTTACTTCTGTAAGGAAAGTAAACTTGAAGAGGCCATGAATTTGTTTGACAAAATGTTGGAGAAAGGTTTGGCTCCCACTGTCTTCACATTCAATGCCTTAGTTGATGGGTATTGTAAACTGGGAATGATGGAGGATGCAATAAGTATGTTGGGTCGGATGGAATCAAATAACTGCAGTCCAAATGCTCGTACATATAATGAACTGATTTGTGGATTTAGTAGGAACAAAAGTATGGACAGGGCAATGGCGCTGCTTAATAAAATGCTGGAGAGGAAGCTGTCACCAGACATTATTACATATAACTCATTGATTCACGGACTATGTAAGGCAGGTGTAGTAGACAGCGCTAGTCGATTGTATAATTTGATGGTCAAAGATGGGTTCAGTCCTGATCAGTGGACTTTTAGTGCTTTTATTGACAGTCTCTGCAGAATAGGCAGAGTTGAAGAAGCTCATCAAATCTTTGAGTCCCTCAAGGAAAAAGATGTCAAAGCAAATCAAGTTATTTATACTTCATTGATTGATGGTTACTGCAAAGTTGGGAGAATTATCGATGCCCATCTGTTGTACAAAAGGATGCTTGATGAGCAATGTTTGCCAAACTCAATCACTTTCAATGCATTGATTGATGGCTTGCGAAAAGAAGGAAAAGTGCAAGAAGCATTGTTACTGGTGGATGAGATGGTAAAGTCTGATGTGAAGCCTACAGTTTACACATACACAATTCTCATTGAAGAAATGTTGAAGGAAGGTAACTTTGACCGTGCTGATGGGATTCTTAACCTAATGATTTCATCAGGACACCAGCCTAATGTGATCACATATACTGCATTTATCAAGGCATATTGCAGCCAAGGAAGATTGAAAGAAGCTGAGGATATGGAGGTTAAGATGAAAAAAGAAGGCCTAGTGCCTGACTCAATGGTTTACAATTTATTAATTAATGCATATGGATGCATGGGACTACTCGATAGTGCATTTGGTGTTCTCAAGCTCATGTTAAATGCTGGTTGTGAGCCATCTCGTCAAACATATTTCATCTTATTGAAGCATCTTATAAATGAAAAGCATAACAGGGAAGGCAGCAATGCTTTGGGACTTGCTTTAAGTTCAAATGCTGTCTCAGTTGATAGTGCTGATTTATGGAAGACAGTTGACTTTGAAATCACATCTGTGCTTTTTGAGAAAATGGTTGAATATGGCTGTGCACCTAATGCCAACACTTACTGCAAGCTTATTAAAGGACTTTGCAAAGTGGAGCGCTTGGAATTAGCCTTGAGGTTATTTGATCATATGAGAGAAAGTGGAATTTCTCCCACCGAAATTATTCATAATTCTCTTCTAAGTGGTTGTTGCAAGTTGGGAATGTATGGGGAAGCAATGACATTGTTAGATTCTATGATTGAGTGTGGTCATTTAGCACATCTTGAGTCCTACAAGCTTCTCATTTGTGGGCTATTTGAACAAGGGAACAAAGATAAGGCTGAGGCAGTGTTTCACACGTTGCTATGTGGTGGCTATAATGATAATGAAGTAGCTTGGAAAGTTCTAATTGATGGCTTACTTAAGATGGGTAATATTGATCAATGCTCAGAACTGCTTAGTCTTATGGAGAAGAATGGTTGCCAGTTACATCCTGATACATACTCAATGTTAATTCAGGGATTAGATGGGATTTAACAAAATTATTATTCATTCATTTTTTTGCACCAGAATGGAATAAGGGGAAAGAGGCTTCCCTTTGATCTTCTTTGATGATTCTGGCTAAAGTCAGATGGATGGAACAACTGAACTTTTGTAATTAGTTTTATAATGCCTAGGTGGAAAATCGCTTTACTTTGTATCAGCAAGTGGGCAGCTATTCTTTTTTGCAAATATAGTAATATTATTATGTGCTTGTTGACAGCCAAGTGCGACTGACAACCACTTAGGCTGAGATTAAACTGCGAAGGATCAAGAGGCAAGTGAGTACTAAATTTTCCATAATTCCTCATTGCATTCTTTTATTTGCACTTCCACCTTTCCCTTGCTTTCTTAAAGCCTCTTACCTCCGCAAGTTGGTGCATTATTTTTGCCTTTATAATTTTTTTCTTGTGTTATCTGACTTGCTACTCTGCTAGAGCCAATCTGGGCATTTCAGACTTCTATTTAATAAAGTGGTTTTTATTCTCTCTGTTGGTGAATACATGTTAGTGATCCAGGAGATTGATCACTATTTGAAGTAAATGTGCAAATTCGTGATTAATATATCCATACATTTCTATGTGGGAAAGTTATTTGTTTTTGTTATTTTTGAGGGAGACGAAATTGCTAGTGGTGTTCAAGGTGGTTACTGTTGGGTCCGAGTTAATGGTAATACATAGATGTGGAGACATTCATACGAGTATGTTTAGAAACATTGTAACGTCATCAGATCTTTCTTTTTTTTTTCTTTTTTTTTTTTGGGTTTGATGTTAGTAGTTGTATAATTGACAAAAGAGCTGGAAAAAGGTGTTTTCTGGTGAGAAGTAAGTTGTTGGCACTTGGCACAAAAAATTGACCTTCTTGATTGTTCATTGTGGTACTATGATTGGATAAACTGATGTCTTGGCTCAAAGGTGGAGTGAGTTTGACTTTGCTATGTGGATGCCTATTTGTAATTTCTGTTTCATATAAAAACTTGGCTGCGTTGTAAATTTATTATGTGAGTTATGCTGTATTCCTATGGACATACGTGATACTGATGAGACTTGTCTTTTGAAAGAAATAGAAAAACAACTGAATGACCTGAACTTGATCTTACCAACCGTTATTATCCATTTTTTATCTTGTCGCAGGCTAAAGATGTTGTATTCTTATTGCAACTTGCGACCCACATTTGTACCTGTGATAGGACTAACCTTACTTTTCACCGATTGAACCCTTGAATCTCTTCTGACACCTAGAACTATGGTTGCAGGATCAAGGATAAGCTATAGTCAAAAACACAAAAGTACTAGCAGAATGCATTTCAAATGGAAGTAGTTGCTGGAGCGAATCGGAGCCTAGTTTCCTCAGACAAGAATTATGTAAAGTAAAACATTTTCCCCGAATGTCATGGTCATTAGATTTTTTTTTTTCTTTAAAAAAGTTCCATGATATATCTGATCCATGCATTATATTGTGAAAGATGTGCTTGTGTATTGAAATCAGGAAATGTTCTCACTAAGATATTCATGAAATGGATATTTGCTTATATTTCTTTCGGTTGTCAATTATGGTTCCTTCTGTAGTTTTACAAATGTAATGTGGTGTGCTCTGTTATCGTAGTTTTTTTTATCCGTTATTATGTTTTGAATAAGGACACTGAGCATTTAATGCCATTTTGACATACTATTTTCAACCCTGTTCAGGTCATTCGCTGTCATTTGCTCCTCATAAGTATATTCTTTCAGGTAACTTATAGCTTTTATATTGGTCTTCCACTATGTAGAACACTGCCACGGATGATGTATATGTAATAGAATACTCTCTCTTTCTTTTAAGAATTTAGAAGAATGCCAAAATTTGAAGAGAAACAGAATTGTAAGCCTGTCCATCTTGATGTCAAGATAATCGTAGGCTTTTGAATTAGTTCCACAAAATGAAGTATTGTTTTTCAGGTCTGAGAAGCTTTACCTCTTGTTGACAAAAGTGCAGCATAAGTTGGTGAAGTTTTTTCAGATCCTATCGGGGTTGAAGATTCACGATTGTGGTTCAGGGTATTTGGTTTAAAGCTGGAGCTGTGAATGCCGGGAATATGCTTTATATATGTTTGTAGATGGAGGAAGCTTGAAGAATTGAGCATTTCTTTTATGTAAATTAATTGAAAGCGTACGTGTCCATTTTGTATAAATATACGGGTGAAATAAATATTTAAAGTCAGATGAACTACAGGCAATACAATATTCAGCAATTCAACAGATATTTGGTGTTGGATTTTTTTTTTTTTTTGAGCAAAGATTTGATGTTGTATTCATGAATTACTAGTTTTTTTTTTCTTCGACTACTAAAGTATTCTCTACTTAATTGGATAGAATATTAATTCTTTTTGACGTGTAACAGATAAAGTCTTTTTTAAATTAAATAATTTGCCGATAAAGAAGATCAATAATTTTGCCATTTGAACAGTTTGTCATTCCTTTAGCCTTTACTTTGCGGGAGCTGGTGGCAAAATTATTTGAGAAACTTGCTTCTCGGGATAGGTTATTTGGGTTATTCACTAAGACTACGTCTGTTCTTCATTAGTCACTGTAGACTGTTTTTTTTTTTTTTTTTAAATGTTGATTCATGAAATTATAATAAAAAAATTACATCATAAAAAACAGAGTTCAGTATTAGTATATTAAGATGAAGTAAGAAAATGTTAATCTTTAAAAAAAAACAAAAAATTAGAAATTAGTATTAAATAAAATAAAAATAATAAACTTCTCAAATACTTTATTGAAAACTATAAGTTAATGTTGCAGAAATACATTTCATACAAGATAATATAAATAAAATAAAAAACATAAATTAATTTTTTAAAACTTTTTATTAAGATATGAGTAAATAAGATGTATAATTGAGTATAAGAAATATAAAATTTCAAAATTTTAAATACTCTTCTACGGAAAGAAAAGAAAAAAATAATTATCATAAAAAGAAGAAGGAAATATCATAAATAAGAAGAAGCCAAGAGGGACTTGCGGAGGGGCAGGAATTTTGTTGTTGGGCGATCTTGTCTCTCTTCCATGCCTATCCATGCCTCTAATAAAAACCATAGCCCCACAACCCATCCAAGTGGAGTTAATCTTCATCCTCCTCTTTTCCCTTTTTCACAATGTTTATCTGTTCTAATTCCTCTAATAAAAGCAACAAAATAATAGAGTTGATTCTGATCAAACAGCAGTACCAGATAAGATATATCTTACATTTAAGAAAAAGAAAAAAGAAAAAAAGGGGGGTTAATTATGAGAGAGAAAAAGAAAGATGGAAGAGACCATACTGAGGGTTGTGCAAGAGCAGCATAGCTCAAGGGGGATGACCTTCACTAAATCAAGGTCCACCCTCATGTGAACCCCATCAACTTGGCAATATGTGGGGCCTACTCTACATACACAGCCCACAACTCACACATACTATAACTTGGCAATGGACGCTGGGGTGCTCAGATTTACGAGAAGCACCAGCGCGTTTGGCTGGGCACTTTCAACGAGGAAGAAGAAGCCGCCAGAGCATAGGATATCGCCGCCCAGAGGTTCTGCGGTAAGGACGCTGTCACCAACTTCAAGGCTCTCGCCGGCGCCCCCGAAGACGACAACGACGACATCGAGACGGCGTTCCTCAACTCGCATTCCAGAGGTGAGATCGTAGACATGCTGAGGAAACACACGTACAATGATGAACACGAACAGAGCAAGCGCAACCACGGCCTGGCGGAAGGAAAGAGAAAGTCGCTGAAGGACGGTGGGGAAGCCGGCGTTGGAGCAGGCGCGTGCTTCTAGCGGTCCCAGAAAGCGCGTGAGCAGCTATTCGAGAAAGCTGTTACGCCGAGCGGACAAATTTAACTAACGGACAAACCTTATTGACTTAGTTGACCTCGATCTCTGCACCCACCAACTTTCGTTAATAAAAAAAGTTTATTTTTTAATTACAGTGACAGGTGATTGTTTAAATTTTAATATATAATAAAAATTTATAATTTTTGAAATATCACTAACTTATTGGGCACACCTTTTTTTACTGTTCATGACCTTGACACAATTTTTTGTTCTGCAGATCCTTACGCACACTTTTTTTTACTGTTCAAGCGACACGGGCGACAAATAAAAGTGGTTGACTTTTTATTTTAAAATTATTGGACTGGGACACTGACAGATCAATAATCACAGATTATAAGAGAAAAATAACAGGTTATTTTTCTTATTTTTTTCCCAGTCTCTCTTGCGTCGCTGGCTGCGGTTTTACACTTTCTAATTTATATAAAAAATTCTTTTAAATTGAACAAATTTGCGTCTGTACTCCACTTGTGCTCACTATGCAAAATTCATAATAAATTTCTCCGAGGTGTTTATACCTGTATAACAGAGGCCAAAGATGCAGAGGAACCCGACGAAGGAGTCTTATGGTGAATCAGGAAGAAGGGGCAGAGTTGGGTTCTTTCCTTTTACTTTTTTCTGCTGAGGAGAGTGAATGAATGGGTTAATGGGTTTCATGAAGTAACAATAAGGCCTGTGTCTAGCATCCATTCCCAAGGAATATGGAAATTCCTATATCGCTTACTTGTACTATCCCTTGTTCTCTCCATAGTGCTCACACTTCTCTCCAACCTGCACATGCAAAAAGTGGATCTTGTGAGTATTTTCGGGCATTGCATAAGAACACCAACTTACTGAATCTTAATTTTGTTGTACATGCTCGTCTGTCTTGCAGTGCTTGCATCCTCTTTAAGGCCTGAGCCAACGGCTCTCTGGGATTGTCCTCAAATGATGAAACTTCAGATTCCAGGTTCTTGAGATCTCGGTGGGATTGTCCTCAAACATAGCCAATAACTGACCCACACAGTTATTATCACATTTGTCCCTTTCTCATTGAGGAGTGCCTCTTCCAACTAACAAAGACAAATTGATATAGACTGATGAAGCAAAAAAAGAATATAATTTAATGTCATAAATTCTTTTTTTTTTAAAAAAAAAAAATCTCATATGTTTAACTTTATTGTTATAATTTTTCTCCAATTAATCCAGTTGTTGTAAATTAAAAAATGTTATTGTACCTATCTAATAATTGATGACAAAGTAAATTTAGGGAAGAGTTTTCTCAAAAATTAAATAGTAGGGTCGGGCATGTCATTGTGATTAATTGTGATGCCTATCTAATAATTCAGGCATCTTGTGTAGATGGGCACGTGAAAAAATAAACTTCGCACCCGCCTCAATCCTTATCTTCGCTGAAACCAATAGACGTTGGACAGCCACAAGTACAAGGCATTATCTAAATATATAGTAATACAAGCGGCATTTGAGAGTCAACGATCAAAGCTTTTGGAGCTATTTCTGCCATGGCCGAAGACGATAAGCTTCATATAGTACTGTTCCCGTGGCTGGCCTTTGGCCACTTGATCCCAAACCTTGAGCTGGCTAAGCTCATTGCTGGAAAGGGTCACCTTGTGAGCCTCGTGTCCACCCCAAGAAACATCGATCGCCTTCCAAAACTACCTCCAAGTTTCTCTGCTCTCATCAAATTCGTCGAGTTCCCTCTACCCAAAGTCCCCAGTCTCCCCGATGATGCAGAGGCTACCATCGATGTTCCATATAACGTCGTGCCTTTTCTCAAGAAAGCATATGATGGACTCCAAGAACCCATTACGCGCTTCCTTCAGTCTTCCAATCCGGATTGGATCTTGTACGACTTTGCTCCCTATTGGGTTGGATCCATTGCTTCCAAACTAGGCATCAAGAGTTCGTTCTTTTGCATATTTCCCGCTTCGGTTATGGGTTTCTTCGGACCCCCTTCGGTTTTGATGGGTAATGACAACATGCGGACAAATCCCGAAGACTTTACGGTCCTTCCACCATGGGTCTCATTCTCCACCACCATAGCCTGTCGTTACTTCGAGATCATGAGGATATCAGATGGCCTTGTCCCCAATGAATCGGATGTTTCGGATACGTACAGGGTCGGTGCGTCTATCCAAAACTGTGACTTAGTGACAATCAGAAGTTGCTCCCAATTTGAACCTGAGTGGATTCAACTCCTCGAAAACATTTACCAGAAACCGGTTCTACCAGTTGGCCAGCTCCCCAAAACGGCGATTGACGGAGGAGATGAAAACGACACGTGGCAGTGGATGAAAGATTGGCTGGACAAGCAAAGAAAAGGCACCGTCGCGTACGTGGCATTCGGGAGTGAAGTGAAGCCGAACCAAGCAGAAGTGAGGGAGATAGCTCTTGGGTTGGAAAAGTCGCAGCTATCATTCTTCTGGGTGCTGAGGGTTCAACGTGGGCCCACCGACCAGGAGGTGTTGAAGTTGCCAGAAGGGTTCGAGGAGAGGACCCAAGGGCGCGGGGTGGTGTACACCAGCTGGGCACCACAGATGAAGATCTTAGGCCACGAGTCGGTGGGTGGGTTCCTGACTCACGCGGGTACGAGCTCGGTAGTGGAGGCGGTTCAAGAGGAGAAGCCACTTGTGCTGCTACCTTTTTTGGCAGACCAAGGATTGTACGCAAGGGCGCTGGAGGAGAAGAAAATGGCGTATGTGATACAAAGGGACGACCAAACCGGGTGGTTTACGAGTGAGTCGGTGGCTGAATCGCTGAGGCTGGTGATAATTGAGGAAGAGGGAAGGATTTACAGGGAAAAGATAAAAGAGATGAAGGACTTATTTGCAAATGGGAATAGGCAGGAAAGGTATGTGGATAATTTACTGGCTTATCTGAAAGCTCACACAAGCCCTAAGCGAATTGAAACCATTTAACTATGTTAAGGTTGTATGTTTAGTTTTAAAATGTTACATTATTAATTTATTAAACAGTCTAAATTAACGTACTCCTTATGGTAAGGATGAAATGTAATTTGAAGTTTGCTTGTATGTTGTATCCAATTAATAATAAGCTACTCATATAATAAAAGATAAACAGGTGACATGCAGTAGTTGTCTCTTCAGCATATTATAAAGATTTATTAATTTATGCACAACAATTATGCATAACTTCAATTTCTAAATCTTAAAATTTTGTATATTTTCACATAAAATCATGCAATCAAAGAAACATATTTTCATCCATTAGGTTGATCTTGAGGAGAAGTTTTTCATAGAGAATAAATTAGTGACAAGTTGATTTCTTTATCTTGACCTCTTTAAACTTTGACGTTTTTTTTTTTTTTTTTTTACTGAGAGAAAAACTAGTTGTCTATAATATGTAGAGTGAGGACCAGTTTTTAAACTAAGGTTTTTTTTTTCTCACGTTCCATCAACGTAAATTAATATTTAAAACATGTTTTCTTAATTGACCAATAGAATTTTAATACTTAATATTATCAAACACAATTACTATTAAATTACGTAAAAATATAATTATTAATAAATAAGCCCACGTGAGCCACTAAATAAATAAAAACGTCTAACGTTTTTTCACTTGACCCATGTGGTATTATTTAACTTCATAGTTTAATAATAATAACCATAATATGTATAATTTAAGCTAAACTCTTTCATACATTAGTCACATAGTAAAACTATCTTTAAACAAAAATTAATAAGGATCATAACAGTCATATGTCATTAATTTAACATTATTACAATATTAGTTTTAAAATTAATATGACCTGTAATGAGATATATATTATAATCATCCAATAATATATATATATATATATATATATATATATATATATATATATATATATATATATATATATATTCATTAGAGACAAACTTAACAGTCACATAATTCATTCATGTATATATTTTAATAGTAACAAACATGACATTCAATACCAAAAATAATATTTAAATGAGTTTTGGGTGTCAAATAAATAAAAGCATAAAACAATAACACAATGTCAGTAATGGTATCCAATAATGTCCATTCCTTCAACATGTTCAATAAATATCTTTGGTGATAATTCTTTTGTTAATGGGTCCACAATTATAATATTGGTGCTAATATGCTTTATTGACACTCTTTGATTCTAAACTTCTTTAATTGTAAAATATTTCATTTCCATGTAATTAGGTCATCTTTAAATATGTGTCATTTTTTTAAAAAGAATACTGCATCAGAACTATTACAATAAATAAATTTTTAGAAGCTTGACAATATTGTCAATAATTCCAAGTCTTGAAATAAAGTTAAGCAATCATAAACCATAAAGGGTGGCTTCAAAGCTTGTCACAAACTCAGTTTTTATAGTGGATGCAAGAATGATAAATTGCTTCACACTTTTTTGTAAGATTGCTCCTTCGTCTAAAAGGAATAAATAGCAAAATGTTGATCTTCTTGTATCAACACATTCAATATAATTTGAATATTCAATCACCTCAAGTTGATTAGAACTCTTATAAATGAACATATGATCATTCGTTTCTTACAAATATCTTAATACTTTATTTGTACCTTTTCAATTATGCAATCTTGGATTATTTTAATATTTGCCCAACATTTTGACAACAAAACTGATATCTGTTGTAGTACAAGTCTGAACATATATCAAACTCCAACAACAATGTGTGCATTCCAATTTATTATTTGGACATTATATAAGGCTGAATTTATCTATCTTTTAAATTGGAATAACACTTGTGTAGTATTTTTTCACGTTGAATCTCTCTAAAACTTTGTGATTTGTTATGAAACATTTTGATTCTTATCACATAGAATGACTCACCCATATCTTTCATTTCAAATTTTATAGAGAGATATTTATTGGTCTCATGTAATAAGCGAAAATCATTTATAGTTAACAAGATATCATCAGCATACAAAGTTAAAAATATAAACTTTCTCCGATTGACCTTTATATATATACATCAATTAACAATGTTTTCTTTAAATCTAAAACAGATTATGGTATCGTTGAGTTTAATGTATCATTACTAGAAAGTTTATTTAAATCTATATATTGATTTCTTAAGTTTATACATTATGTGTTCCTTTTTTTTAATAGAAAATCCCTCAAGTTGATCCATGTAATCTTTTTCCTCTAAATTCTTGCTCAAAAAAGTGGGTTTCACAGTTATTTGGGAGAGCTCTAAGCTACCGTAGCTATAATAATTTTAAAATAGCTTTTTTTGAAACAGGAAAAAAGGTTTCATTGTAGTAAATACTGTCTTTCTAAATTAAACTCTTGGCAAAAAATCTAGCCTTATATAATTTGATATTTCCATTTGAGTTGTGTTTGGTCTTAAAGATCCATTTACTATCAACCCTCTTAAAAAATTTAGGCAATTCGATGAGATTTCATACTTCAATCGAATTCGTGGATTTCTACTGTTCTTTTATGGTGTTTAACCACTTAACATAATTAGCACATTCAATGGCTTGTGAAAATGAAACTTAATAGTCATAAATTCCTAGATCAAATTCTAACTCTTGTGGATAAACCACATAATTATAGAAATAACATTTTTTTTGCCTTCAAGACCTTCATAATGCTACTTCTTGTAATTCATCCACTATAAGTTCATTTGCAACAATTTTATTATGGAAAATTTAGTAAATGGACTGAGGCATTGTCTAGTTTCACCATGCTTTTCATAATATTCACCATCTCTATCAAATTTAACAATTTTCACCTTTTTGTCCAATTGTTTTTTGATCTCATTGATAAACACCACGAAAGTGTCTATTGATTGAGATTTTTATGCAATAAATAGACATAGATATAACATGAAAAATTATCAATAAAGACAATATAATACTTTTTTACACCAAAAGATGGAATATAAAAAAAAATCCACATATATCGGTTTGTATAAGTTCAAGGGGTTATTTACTTCTTGTGGTTGCTTTTTAATTGTATTTTGTATGTTTTCTTTTTATACATTATATACATATGCTAAGATCAATAAAGTTCAAACGTAGAAAGATTTTATTCTTTACCAATCTGATTATTCTTTCTTTGAATATGAGACTCAAACATTTATGCCACAAGTAAGTTGAACTTTCATCAACTAAACCATGTTTACTACCAACATTATGATAAAAGGTCAAAAGAGTCTCAATAAAAAGGTTATCAAGCTTTAATTTGTATAAACCATAAGATAAAACACCATAACCAATAGAATGATTATATTTGAACAAACTAAAACATCCATTTCTAAATTTAAAAGAGTACCAAACTATATCAAGTTTAGACAAAAAAAAACTAAATTTTTGGAAATAGAAAGAACATAAAATGTTTAAAAAAGATCTAAAAGATGTCAAGTGTCTAAAATCAAATGAGAGGTTCTGATGGCTTCAACTAGAGCTTTGACTTGATTCCCCGTGAAGATAAACTTTTCATTTAAATTTATATTTTGAGTTGTAAGGAATCCCCTTTTTTTTTGAATCATGCATTTTTGGAAATATTTCTAATAGTACCCAAGCTTTTTGCAAAAATTACACTTATTATTTTTTTGTTCCTTCTTGACAATTGGGATAGATGACACATTAATCTTATGTAATCTTTGCTTGCCTTTTCCATCTTTTTTTATAGGTTTCTTTCCAGCTCCTTGCTAACCTATAAGATTAACTGAATGAATTCATCGTTTTTTTAGCTTTGCCTTCATTATGAATGAGCATATTATGCAATTCATGTATATTTTGTTTATCCTTAATGGTATTATAATCTATTTGCAATGTGGCATACTTCGAAAGCAAGGAATTCAAAATGAACTACACAAGAAATTTATTATTCACTTCCATTTTCATAGATTTTAATTTGACTGTTATACTTGTCATCTCAGTAATATATATGCTCATACATAGTAAATGAACTATCAAATTTCATGGTGGTTAATGTAATTATTATTGACCCAACTAATGACCTATTAATAGCATTAGACTGCGAGAGCTCTTCCACAAATTTTATGTATTTCTTTACACTTTCTGTCTTAGGAATTATGGACTTGATATTATTTGCTACTATCATCTACATAAACATCATGCTCAATCTATTAAATATCAAATTTAATAGTCATAACAATTATTTAAAAATATCATATAATCTAATAGATATAAAACTTACAATATTTTGTCACTAAAGTGACAAAAAACTATTCATAATATCTATTAAAATTATATAGCATCCGTGCATACAAACATTGTACATACAATATTATAAATTTAAAAATATTATAAATTTAAAACTTTTTTATCATCAACTTTATTATAATAACATAAAAGTATACATTTTAATTATTGTAATCATTAATATATGTCTATACATATATATATATATATATATATATATATATATATATATATATATATATATATATATATATATATATATATATATATATGTGTGTATAATTTCATTATATATATGCTCACCGGCAAAACCCATTTGTACTTTCTAGTCATATAATCATTGATTTGGCACATAGGAATCATATAACATGTACTCCAAATGAATAAGAGCTACAATATCCCGCTTTGGAGGATTGAGGAGCCAGTCAAACATTCGTGGCACTTGTAACTCACTGATTTTCAATATTTTATTCGCTCAACAGCATTATCACACCACAAACTCAACTTTTAATGTATTCACTCAAAGATGAGTTAGGAATACTGAGCCTTTAATTTTATTACAATTAAGAAAAAGGGATAACATCAATGAACAACGAGCCAACCAAATACCTGAATACGAAGATCTAAGCGGCGTATATAGAATGTAAGATAACGGCTCCGTAAATTTCTTGAACGGCCAATTGAGTAGCGACCACCGCAAATAAAGACAAAAATTGACAAACATGACGAAACAAATCATAATGGTCAGAGAAACTTACTTTTGATCCATTAGATTGATCTTAAATTCTAGACAGAGAAGAACAAATTATGGACAATTTAGTTTTTCCCTCTTAATACCTTTAAATTTTGATGATTTTACTAATAGAATGAAAAATTGTCTGTTTGTAAAATAAGATTTTTTTCTCTTTTTTTTACGGTCCATCAACATAAATTAATATTTTAAAAAATATATCTTTAGTTAATTGATAAAATTTCAGCACCTAATATTATCAAACATAATTATTATTAAATTACATAAAAATATAATACTGATACATGAGACCAACTCCAATAAAAATTGCTTAACGCCTGTTGGGATTGCTTGAAGTGTGAGGCACCGTAGACTTTATCCACGGTGGCATAAAAAGCAATGAAAATTTAAGCACTATTATTTTTATAAACAACGGTGTTTAAATAAAAAAATAATATTTTATTATATATAATTATTTTATTTATTTATTATTATTAAAAATAAATTTATATTATTTTAAAATTTTTATTTATATATTTATTATTTTAAAATTTATATTAAAAATTTTATTTTACTTAAAATTTTATATTAAAATGTTATTATTAAAAATAATATTTAAAATTTTTTATGTATTTATTATTTTAAAATTAAAATTAAAATTAATTATATTTTAAATTAAAATATAAATAAATATAAATAAAATATAAAATAATTTGTGAGATCTATTTAATAAATTTTTGAGAATTACAGTATTAAAATATAGAATTGTTTAAAATAATATAATATTACTTAAAATAAAAAATCAATAATATAATAATATAAAATTTATTTAAACAACTCTTAAAATATAGAATTGCACCAACCATTGTAGATGACCTAAACTCGTTGGCCACTAAATAAAGCCTCTTGTACGACTCCTCTTTCGACACTATACAACAAAAGAAAGAGCATCATTGCCTGACACTCGTCATTTTCATAATAACCTCTCCATGGTATTGATGACTCTGCCAAATTATAATTTTTGTCATTTCAGTTCTTCCGATTAACTAAATTGCTGATGTCTTGCTATGTTACCCTTAAATGCTGAATTGGTATATTGAGTTGGTCATCAATCAACCAATATCTCTAATCTAATAGTTAGATGCTAAAATCTGAATTGGTATATATATTAAGATGACTATCAATACATCTAAAAATAAAAAAAAAGAACTTGAAAGTGACATTGATAGCAATTTGGGATTATCTTGGACCAGCTCAAGGCTAAATTCTCACCATTTTCGTTGCTATCAAAGAATGTAGACTCTTCATATACGTTCATCTCTGGAGTTTCTCCTCCAATACATGGGCAACTCTGCACCTGAACTTTCTCAAGGTTTTTGCAGCTCCTCCATAGCCCCCCCCCTTTCTCTCTCTCCCAACTTCTCTTTTATGGCATTTCCCCCGAACAGGTGTCTCCAAAATCATCCTTGCTGCAACTGAGTGGGCGAGTCAACACCGGAGCCAACTCAAGCTTTTACTCGAACCCCACCCAATGAAAAAGGAAATGTCGGGGATTTACTTTCTACTTGCGGAAATTAAGTTGGAACTGGGATTTAACGGATTCCCGTAGGACTTGGCTGGTGAAGGCCTGACCATGAATATGCTTGTGATTTGGAATTCATGGTCGTTTCGTAAGTAGTCACTTCTATTGATTCATCAATATGTTATTAACATAAGCTTAGGTACAAGGAAAAAAAGAATTCAAGTGTTTGTGGCCCTAAAAGAGGAAATGGAGATAATCTTATCAGCAAGAGGAAACGGAGTAAGAAGATAATGCAAAATTTTTTGCTATGTTATTTATCTCTCTTTTTGGAAAATATTGTAGAGCTTTCAATGGGAAAATGAACTGGTTCTTTTCTTTTTTTAGATTAAAGATTAGGTTTACTTTACAAAAATTGCTTTTCATTGCAAGCCACTTCATCAAACCAACTCAGTATTTGACAGCCACATGATAACGACGTTAGCAGTAGCACACATCAACATTTTGATTACTTCAGAAAACCAACTCAGTATATAACAGCCACATGACAGAGACATTAAAACACGACAACATTTTGATTAACTTCACGCTAATGAAGTTAACAAAGAGACTGAAACAATTGACAATTATAATTTATGGACTCAAATAAGAGAGTTTAACATTGAGCTAGGAACTTAGAGAAAATGTATCTTTCAAAGAACTAAAAAAAGAATTATGTTATATAGAGTTTATACCACAGCATGATGATTTCGTGTTCTCAAACTCAAATAAATATATGCCAATTAAATTTGTTCAGTTTTATATTTCTCCTACAAGCCATTACCACATGGGCTTGGTTAAGTGTAACAATGGTTGATAAAGAGGTTTTCTAGGGGCGAAGAATGTATACTAGAAGGACTCTATATGAAATAAAGAAAAGGAGCTCTGATCTAGACCTTAACCAAGGCTACGTTTCAACCTCTTGACTGTTGTAAAGCTAAATTCCATGATCCGTCTTTCTGGAATACCACTTTGAATAGATCATATTGTCATCAAACCCGTCAATTGCTTAGCCTTTTTGAATAAAAAGCCAAGACCAAAACTTAATTGACTTTAAGTGGAATATACTTACATAGAAGCCAAGCGGAAAAAAAACTATTAGGTATATTCTAATAAGGAATGGTGTAGGTAATTAACAAACAAATCTAAAATTCAAACTCTTCCCACATGGAACAAAAAACAAAAGAAGCCAAGCGAAGAAGAAAAACATTTCTATCATTATATAGTTATTACTTACTCGTTTGTGAAACCTCTAAAGGGACTAATACGCTGTCATTGACCGGCTTGCTTTCCATCATAATATATTAATGTTGATGGGATTAATGTAATATAATATATATTAAAAAAATATTATATTTATTATATATCAATTAATTTTTTTAATATGATTATAAAAACATAATATAATACTATTTATTCCAATAATAAATTTAATGCCTTTACATAAGATAATAATATGAAATTACTTATGAACAAGAAAAATAAAAATGATTGATTCAATTACTTTGAGTTATATTGGTATGACTAATTATTATACCAGATCGATTCCATGATCAGTTGAGCAAGCGTGGTAGTTGTCATGCTCCTACCTTCAGGGTATGTGAAACACATATACCAAGAATATATATTTTTCAAAATCATGAATATTCCAATCCTTTATTATAAAAACAGATACATATAGGTTCTCCCATACATATACCATATAAAGAATAAATCCATAAACATTATAGTAACAATAGAAGCAGAGATCCTGCTTGTGGCATATAGAGCATACTCTAGAGTATAAATATAATATAAATTAAATCTACGAGTCTTGGAAATAAAGTAAGCTCACCTAGAGATCATGTCGTCAAACAGATCAACTATCTAAAGAAAAATGATCAAACTCTATATTTTTATCTGAAAAACATATAAATAACGTGTAGTGAGTTTGATAACTCAGTGAGCAGATAAAATTTTCTATGACCTCTTAGATCAACATATGGGTATACTCTTTATTTTTAAAACTTGTTATATTGAAAATCACAATTCAGAGGTACATCTATATGAGACTCGCATTTCAAATAATCTCTGTTCAAATTTATATTCATATTCAATTCATAAGTAATGCTGTAAAAACGATAAGAAAATCATGGTATGCATTAACATGATTTTTATGAAAATATTTGAAGGATTTCATATCAGAACCACTATATTAGAGTTTAACCTCTTCCATACTTTGGTGGTATAGGATTTGTCTAAACTCAGCATTTCGCTGAAATTTGCTCTACTACCATTCAAGAGGACACGCGAAGGGACTTAATATGGGTATTTCCCAAACACACAGCAAAGGAAGTTAAATCACATTTCATATAACTGGCATCACGCCCATATAGGAGGCTTGCCACTTTCCTTCACATATTATATCCCATGTGTTGGCCCTTACACGAGGTTAGCACCACCCCCTGCTAGCTGAGGCAATCAAGGTGTGCATCAGAGCTAACATCACCTGTTGTTAGCAAATAGTATTTTCAATAGGATTCTTCCACAGAAAATACTATATACACATATGCCATATAATCCAGTATAAAATTTTCAATATAATACAAACTTTTAGTTTCAGTACAGATTCATCTGTCACAAATTCTCCATTCAGAGTTTATCACATGTACATGTCCTTTTTTGAGGCAATCATATAACTTTATAAATAATGTCACATGTATAAATATTCACTTTATCATTTAATGAGAAATACATGTAGAATCAGATATACCATAAATTCAGAAATTCAGTTTCAAAACTATACTCTTCTTGAACTGTATTTCAAATTGTAGGCAATTCAGATAATTTTAATGCATTTCAGTAACATATAAAAGTGTAAACATCTCATAAATATAATCATATACATACTTAAAGATCAAGAAGAGTATAGGACAAACCATAGGAATAATTATCTACTTACAAGGTAAGGGTTCTAGATTAGATAGCCTTAAATTGTACTTTTTCAATTCATATTTGACTAAACAGACTTCAAAAACGTGTCCGGAGGAGCCAAAAATAAAAAAAATGAATTTGGAAACTTTGTCACTATTCGTGGCTAAAAAATACTATTCACTGAGCCAGAAAAATACTATTCACCAAAAATAAAAAGTTATCAAATAGTCGAAATATTTTTAATCTTAAGGTTTATCTAACTCCTGAATCTATCTATGGTGTCAGATTTTCAATTTAAAGTCTCTAAGTAAGAGTTTCAGAACTTATATTTTTCTGAGATTTTCTATTTTAAATTTACGGTGATTTAACGGCTGATTTAAAAATTGATCGGTAAAAATCGTAGTATTTTCTATCCTGAAATCAGTGGTATCCTCAGTTTTAAAATAAAAAATAATAGACACTCCAGATCTAAAAAAAATATGAAAATACTATTTACTATTCACATTATTCATCTTCTGTAATTTTTTTCTCGGTTTCTGTCTCTCCTCTCCGTTTCTCTTTTCTTCTTTCATTTTATTTTTTTATTTTATAATTATTTTAATTATTAAATATTTTAATTTATCTTATTTTATTTCATATATATTCATATTCATTAAAAATAAAAAATTTCAGAAATTTTTCAGGATGAGATGGAGCATCAAATTCAGGTTTAGGCACTGGGGAAGGTATGACCCGATTTGACAGAGACAATCCACACAGCTATTCCATTGGCGACAAGTAATACAATTTCAGCTGCAATTCTCTTCCCTCACTCTAGCTATTCAATTTGGTATTGGGCTATTGGCCATATCTCTTTCCACGGAAGTAACATTTATCAAAAGAAAAATAGTAAATCATACATACTTTTATAAATAATATAAATTATATGTACGTAGTTATATAAAGTAACAAGCTAGTGCTTTGATTCACGCAGCACACCTTATTGGACTCTCGTTAAGGAAATTCTAAAGTGCCTCGTACGCGTGAATGGCATCTTAACCAAAAATATGCATATGAATGGTATAAACAATTAACCATACAGCTACCTTGACCCCAAGAAAAAAAATATTAACTATAGAGCGAACACGTTATATATATATATATATGTACACACTTTGCCGAACCAAGTATCCCTTCACAATTGGTTAAGGTTGCGGGCTACACCATGGCCGGAGACAACAAGCTTCACATAGTAATGTTCCCATGGCTGGCCTTTGGTCATATCATCCCCTACCTTGAACTCGCTAAGCTCATTGCTGAAAAGGGTCACCTCGTCAGCTTCGTCTCCACCCCGAGAAACATCGATCGCCTTCCAAAACTACCTCCATATTTGACTGCTCTAATCAAATTCGTCAAGCTCCCTCTACCCAAAGTCCACAATCTCCCCGATGACGCAGAGGCCACCACCGATGTCCCATACGACATAGTACAGTTCCTCAAGAAAGCCTATGATGCCCTCCAAGAACCCATGACCCGCTTTCTGGAATCTTCCAATCCGGATTGGATCTTCTACGACTTTGCTCCCTACTGGGTTGGCTCCATTGCTTCCGATCTGGGTATCAAGTCTGCGTTTTTTAGTATATTTCCCGCTCCGGCTATCGGTTTCCTTGGACCCGCTTCGGTTTTAATGGGTAATGAAACCATCCGCACAAAACTCGAAAACTTCACGGTCCCTCCACCGTGGGTCTCATTCCCCACCACCGTAGCTTTCCGTTACTTCGAGATTATGAGGATCTCAGATGGCCTTTCAGGCAATGATTCGGGTGTCTCGGATATGTACCGGATCGGTGCGTCTGTCCAAAACTGTGACTTAGTGACCATCAGAGGTTGCTCCGAATTTGAACCTGAGTGGATTCAAGTCCTCCGAAACATCTACCAGAAACCGGTTCTACCAGTCGGCCAACTCCCCAGCACGGCGTATGACGGCGTGGACGAAAACGACACGTGGGGGTGGATGAAAAATTGGCTGGACAAGCAAAGCAAAGGCAGGGTGGTGTACGTGGCATTTGGGAGTGAAGCAAAGCCGAGCCAAGAAGAAGCGAGGGAGATAGCTCTTGGGTTGGAGAAGTCGCAGCTACCGTTCTTCTGGGTACTGAGGATCCGACGTGGGCTCACTGACCCGGAGGTGCTGAAGTTGCCGGAAGGGTTCGAAGAGAGGACCCGAGGACGCGGGGTGGTTTGCACCAGTTGGGCTCCACAGCTGAAGATATTAGGCCACCAGTCGGTGGGTGGGTTCCTGACTCACTCGGGGTGGACATCCGTGGTGGAGTCGATTCAGAAAGAGAAACCACTCGTGCTGCTAACGTTTCTGGCAGACCAAGGATTAAACGCGAGAGTGTTGGAGGAGAAGAAGATGGGGTATTCGGTACCAAGAAATGAGGAAGATGGGTCATTTACAAGTGATTCGGTGGCTGAGTCGCTGAGGCTGGTGGTGATGAAGGAAGAGGGGAGGATCTACAGGGAAAAGATAAAAGAGATAAAGGACTTATTTGTAAATACAGAAAGGCAGGAAAGGTACGTGGAAAGTTTACTGGCTTACCTCAAAACCCATAGAAACCCCAAGCCGGAAGCCTAGTTATTAACTTAATGTTAACTTAAATAATGTTATTATCATTCTATGAGAACGAAGAATATTTGAGTCAGATAAAATGTTTTGTTTGAGAGGTGCTATGAAGCATAGCTTCTCCAGCACCACCGTAGATGGTTTCTTTGGATATCTTAGCCTGGGATTAAATAACAGAATTTATAATTGATTAGAGTCTATATATATTTGTATAAGTATTTTTATATTAAAAAATTATTTAAATAAATTTAAATAAATAATTTATTAATTTTTAATAAATTAATTTATTTTCTTTTATAAATTAATTTTAATTTCTTTTATAAATTAATTTTAATTTCTTTTATAAATTAATTTTATTAATTTATTAATTTTTTTTAAATTTAAATTTATGTTATTAAAAATTATTTTATATTTTTATAAAATTAAAAAAAATTATATTTAAATATTTTAAAAAAATTTATAAATTTAAAATATATTTTTTTAAATATATATTTAAACGTTAAATAATTTAATTTAATTTTTTTTTATAAATATTTTTTATATAAAATTTTATTTTATAAATATTTAAATTGGGCCTTTGCTAATGTGTTTGGTAGTTCCGCTTTTTTCATCTTCCGCGTGAGTGGTGCGCAAGTATAGGTAATAGTCGATCTTTTCCCCAAGACTGCGATGTCCCATCCACATTATAGTAATTAAGACCTATCAAATTTATAATATATATATTTCGATTTTTGAATATTACATACATCGAATGAGACAGACAGGATAAGCACGGATTCCAAAAGTGGAAAGGTTGAATTGGAACTTGGAAGCAAAATCGAAACTGGATATCTCAAGTTCTCATCTGTTATATAGAAATACCGGCGGCTAAGATTGACATTGGACATTTAAGGGATGAATTGCAAGGTTGAGGAAACTTTGCAGAAAGAGTCCAAACTCAAAATGGCATTTCCCCTAACACTTCTACACTGGCGCAAAAGCTTTAGTACAATAATAGCCCAAACAAATATTCTTGAACTATCTCGCTGTTAAAAATCTGTTAAACTTATATTCTTGAACATTTTTATTGTCTTATAAGGCTATTATCATAATTAAGCAGACATTTCAATTTTCAAACGTTAACTTAATTCCATAAATAGCATTAAAAGACTATAAAATTACTAAAAGTACAAGTGAAACGTACTTTTCATAATAAAATTGTTCTATGGTTATAATATTCTCACGATTATTTTTATAAAATTAAAACAAAAATACTACAACGCGGTTAAGTATTAATAAAGAAAATCACAAAAGAAAATAGAATAACACATTTTAAACTACTTAGAGATAAATCATAATTAATCCTAAAATAATTCCATAATAAAAAGAATATTGCTGTTAGTTTTAGTAGAAAAAATTTCCATGAAAAAAATATTCTTTTATTTGAATCATATGGAAAAAAGAGAGCAAATAGCAGACAAGGATGACGAAATAATGGTTGGTGATGTAATGACGAGTGGCAGGGACTCCATGGTAGAATGGATGCTATTTTAGCCCTAGCTAAACCTAAAAAAAAAAGAAAAAAATATTTACCAACAGATGGACCCAACTCCAATTTATTTCCAAAATTTTTACTTCGACAAAATAGAAATGCCCAAATATATTAAGGCCCAACTTCACATGAATAAAAATGTTTAAGCAATATTCATTTTTAAAATTGTTATTTTGATTCAAATAAAAATACCTAAGCTGGGCTTCTACTCAAAATTTCTATTTGGGTTCCAAGTTCATCCTAAACAGAAATGTTTAGGTCCACATGCATTTTCAAAATTCTTATTTTAGTCAAACTAAAAATATTTGGATCTAAGCCCAAACCTAGATCCAATTCGTTGAAAAAAAAAACTAATTTTGTCCCAGCAAAAATGTCTATATTAAGGCTTGAGTTCAGGCTCAGCTTGTTTTCAAAATACTAATTTAAGCCTAAGTTCGGGCTACGTGGACAAAGATGATAGCAATGGTCCCCACTATGAGTGATGACTAAGGTGATAAGTTGGTAGGAGTTGAGGAAAATTGACAAATCACTTCCATATTTTTGAGAAAATATTTTCTGAAAAATTGAAGTAAAGTTTAAATTAGTAGAAAAGAAAATGAAAATGAAATTTTTTTCTCGCAAAACAAGCACAATTTTTTTCCTCCAAATTTTTTTTCAACGAACAATTGTAGAAATCCTTCATTAGAATATTTCTTACTGTGACTGATTGCTAGATTGGGAATGAAAACTTGACAGTGCAGCCATTTGCTGCTGCCGGAGCTGCATTTGAGGATGTCTGGCATTCACGGCATTGAAAGTGTTACTATCAATCGGGAATTCTGACGGGTTCTCAATCTTGACTTGAATCATAGTCAATCAATGATCAAATATTACAACATGCTGGCACAGGGTAGTTATGCTTTGAAGAGGATCCTGAAAGGATCCTGTATCGGCATTTTCTGTTCTAGCGTGTGTCCACATGTTTGTCCATGCTTCAGACCAGGAACATTAACAACATTAAATAATGTACAAAGAAGTAGAAGATGCAAGTACTTGCTGAGGTAGACGAAGAGAATTCTGCTGTTGTGGCTGCACTTGTGCGACTGAATTCCATGTACTTGTGGTTGACTTTGTCGTACAATATTCTTGGAGCCATCCTTAACGAGATCCATCAATGGCCCAAAATTACTACAAGCAAGTGGGGGAAAATGTTAAAATCGTTGCATAAGGTGATAATGTCATCTTGATCTATTAAGGGTAGAACCGCATAAAAAGTGCATGCAACAAATAAGCCTACTTGTAGAAAAGACATCAGGACACCCTCTTCATATTTGGCAAGAATGAGTGCATAGTACAAAGTTTTTGTCATATATTCCTCGTCCCCTACAACAGTACTTTATTTATTTAATTTCTTATGTAACACATATTGCAGAATTACACTAGTATTAGTCACAGGGCAATCGCCTTTGGAATATATTAATGCAGAGTGTGCTCAAGATATATCAATATCCGCTAGTAAATTGCCTTTTACAATATTCTCATGACGATGTTAATTCATTGGTAATTAAATAAAGCATCAATGTCAGATGAGGTAGATCAATGGCATATTGAAGAGAGGAAAAGCAGACAAATCGAACTTGGATCTATATATAAATTTAACTTCATAAACCTTAAGATCATGGTAAACAAAAAACATTGCTGTAATTGAAATTGAATTTTCAAAAAGGAAAAAAAAAATTATAAACTCACCTAGAACCAATTGTTTTAAGCAACATCTTTAGAAGTTCAATGGCTGAGCACTGCTTTCTGTAATTATCAGCAAGCACTTTCAAATTTTTGCCTAATTTACAGATGTGACAGCTCATAATTGAGAGAAGACTTCAGTAGGACCTTCCATGGCAGCCTCAAGCCCTACACCTGTCAACATTCGGGCTATGACCTTTCGAGACATTTTTTACGCTTGCTCGTGACCAAGAATTTTCCCGTTTCCCTCAGGTGCAATTTTCCCACTGTAGAAGTTTCCTCCATGTTCCATGTTCAGGTACTCAGGCCTAATACCAAGCCGCTCAAGCATAACCGGACTCCTGTAACAGGAGGTAAGGTATCAAGAACTCCAAATAACTTGACTTTCTGGTTATTTTCCAGTCTGCTAGCAAGAGGAAGTGCACTGTCAGGTACACAATTCAATGCAAACATTATTTCTGGAAAAATGGATGAATCATCAGCGACTGATGTCTTGGCTCAAAGGTGGAGTGAGTTTGACTTTGCCATGTGGATGCCTATTTCTAATTTTTGTTTCATATAAAAACTTGGCTGCGTTGTCAATTTAATGGACATACCTGATACTGATGAGACTAGTCTTGGAACCTGAACTTGATCTTACCAAACATTATTATCCATTTTAGTATTTGGTTTAAAGCTGGAGCTGTGAATGCCGGGAATATGCTTTATATATGTTTGTAGATGGAGGAAGCTTGAAGAATTGAGCATTTCTTTTATGTAAATTAATTGAAAGCTTACGTGTCCATTTTGTATAAATATACGGGTGAAATAAATATTTAAAGTCAGATGAATTACAGGCTATACAATATTTCAACAGATATTTGTCGTTGGATTCCTTTTCTTTTTTTTTTTGAAGCAACGATTTGGTGTTGTATTCATGAATTACTGGTTTTTTTTTTTTTTGCGACTACTAAAGTATTCTCTACTTAATTGGGTAGAATATTAATTCTTTTTACTTGTAACAGATAAAGTCTTTTTTAAATTAAATAATTTGCCGACAAAGATGATCAATAATTTTGCCATTTGAACATTTTGTCATTTCTTCAGCCTTTACTTTGAGGCATATGGTGGCTAAGTTATTAGAGAAACTATCTAGTAATTGATAACAAAGTAAATTTAGGGAAGAGTTTTTTCAAAAATTAAATAGCAGGGTCGGGCATGTCACTGCGATCATGGTACCTATCTAATAATTCACGGCATCTCGTGTATATGAGCACGTCAAAATATGAGCTCTGCACCAGCCCCAATCCTTATCTTCGCTGAACCAATAGACGTTGGAGAGAGACAAGTACAAGGCCTTATCTAAATCTGTAGTAATACAAGCGGCATTTGAGAGTCATCGATCAAAGCTTTTGGAGCTGTTTCTGCCATGGCCGAAGACGATAAGCTTCATATAGTACTGTTCCCATGGCTGGCCTTTGGCCACTTGATCCCAAACCTTGAAAGGGTCACCTTGTGAGCTTCGTGTCCACCCCAAGAAATATCGATCGCCTTCCAAAACTACCTCCAAGTTTCGCTGCTCTCATCAAATTCGTCAAGTTCCCTCTACCCAAAGTCCCCAATCTCCCCGATGATGCAGAGGCCACCATCGATGTTCCATATAACGTAGTGCCTTTTCTCAAGAAAGCCTATGATGGACTCCAAGAACCCATCACCCGCTTCCTTCAATCTTCCAATCCGGATTGGATCTTGTACGACTTTGCTCCCTATTGGGTTGGATCCATTGCTTCCAAACTCCGCATCAGGAGTTCGTTCTTTTGCATATATCCCGCTTCGGTTATGGGTTTCTGCGGACCCCCTTCGGTTTTGATGGGTAGTGACAGCATACGGACAAAACCCGAAGACTTTACGGTCCTTCCACCATGGGTCTCATTCTCCACCACCATAGCCTGTCCTTCCTTCGAGACCATGAGGATTTCAGATGCCCTTGTCCCCAATGAATCGGGTGTTCCGGATCTGTACAGGCTCGGTGCGTCTATCCAAAACTGTGACTTAGTGACAATCAGAAGTTGCTCCCAATTTGAACCTGAGTGGATTCAACTCCTCGAAAACATTTACCAGAAACCGGTTCTACCAGTTGGCCAGCTCCCCAAGACGGCGGTTGACGGCGGAGATGAAAACGACACGTGGCAGTGGATGAAAGATTGGCTAGACAAGCAAAGCAAAGGCACCGTCGCATACGTGGCATTCGGGAGTGAAGTGAAGCCGAACCAAGAAGAAGTGAGGGAGATAGCTCTTGGGTTGGAAAAATCGCAGCTACCATTCTTCTGGGTGCTCAGGGTTCAACGTGGGCCCATCGACCCGGAGGTGTTGAAGTTGCCAGAAGGGTTCGAGGAGAGGACCCAAGGGCGCGGGGTGGTGTGCACCAGCTGGGCACCACAAATGAAGATCTTAGGCCACGAGTCAGTGGGTGGGTTCCTGACTCACGCGGGTACGAGCTCGGTAGTGGAGGCGGTTCAAGAGGAGACGCCACTTGTGCTGCTACCTTTTTTGGCAGACCAAGGATTGTACGCAAGGGCGTTGGAGGAGAAGAAAATGGCGTATGTGATACAAAGGGACGACCAAACCGGGTGGTTTACGAGTGAGTCGGTGGCTGAATCGCTGAGGCTGGTGATAATTGAGGAAAAGGGAAGGATTTACAGGGAAAAGATAAAAGAGATGAAGGACTTATTTGCAAATGGGAATAGGCAGGAAAGGTATGTGGATAATTTACTGGCTTATCTGAAAGCTCACACAACCCCTAAGCGAATTGAAACTATTAAACTATGTTAAGGTTGTATGTTTAGTTTTAAAATGTTACATTATTAATTTATTAAACAGTCTAAATTAAAGTACTCCTTATGGTAAGGGTGAAATGTAATTTGAAGTTTGCTTGTATGTTGTTTATAATAAAAGATAAACAAGTGACATGCAGTAGTTGTCTCTTCAGCATATTATAAAGATTTATTAATTTATGCACAACAATCATGCATAACTTTAATTTCTAAATCTTAGAATTTTGTATTTTTACACATAAAATCATGCAATCAAAGAAACATATTTTCATCCATTAGGTTGATCTTGAAGAGAAGTTTTTCATAGAGAATAAACTAGTGACAACTTGATTTCTTTATCTTGACTTCTTTAAACTTTGACGGTTTTTTTTTTTTTTACGGAGAGAGAGGATCAGTTTTTAAAGTAAGGTTTTTTTTTCCCTCACGTTCCATCAACGTAAATTAATATTTAAAACATTTTCTTAATTGATCAATAGAATTTTAATACTTAATATTATCAAACACATTTACTATTAAATTACGTAAAAATATAATTATTAATAAATAAGCCCACGTGACATTCTATACCAAAAATAATATTTAAATGAGCTCTGGCTGTCAAATAAATAAAAGCATAAAACAATAACACAATGTTAGTAATGGTGTCCAATAATGTCCATTCCTTCAACATGTTCAATAAATGTATTTGGTGATAATTCTTTTGTTAATGGGTCCACAATTATAATGTTGGTGTTAATGTGCTCTATTGACATTTTTTGTTTCTGAACTTCTTTAATTGTAAAATATTTCAGGTACTCTTTGAATACTTGTTATTTTTTAAAAGAATATTGTATCAGAACTATCACAATAAATTTTTAGAAACTTGACAATATTGTTGACAATTCTAAATCTTGAAATAAAGTTAAGAAACCATAAACCATAAGTGGTGGCTTCAAAACTTGCCACAAACTCAACTTTCATAGTAAATGCAATAATGACAAATTGTTTCACACTTTTTTGTAAGATTGCTCCTTCATCTAAAAGGAACAAATAGTAAAATATTGATCTTCTTGTATCAACACATTCAATATAATCTGAATCTAAATATTCAATTACCTCAAACTGATTAGAACTCTTATAAGTGAACATATGATCCTTCATTCCTTACAAATATCTTAATGCTTTCTTTACAGCTTTTCAATGATGCAATTTTAGATTATTTTAATATTTTTTTAACATTTTGACAGTAAAACTAATGTCCTGTTGTACTACAAGTTTGAACATACATCAAACTCCCAACAACAATTTGTACATTCTAATTCCTTCTTTGGACATTATATAAGGTTGAATTTATGTCTCTTTTGAGAATTGGAACAACACTTGCATAGTATTTTTTTACGTTGAATCTCTCTAAAACTTTGTGATCTGTCATGAAACATGTTGATTCTTATCACATAGAATGCTTCGCCCATATTTTTTATTTCAAAGTTCATAGAGAGATATTTTTTGGTCTCATGTAATAAGCGAAGATTATTTGTAGCTAACATGATATCATTAACATACAGAGTTAAAAATATAAAATTTCTCCTATTGACCTTTATATATATACATCAATCAACAATGTTTTCTTTAAATCTAAAATAAGTGATGGTATCATTGGGTTTAATGTATCATTACTGGGAAGCTTATTTAAATATGTATATTTATTTTTTAAATTTACACATCATGTGTTCCTTTTCTTTAATAGAAAAATCCCTCAGGTTGATCCATATAATCTTCTTCCTCTAAATTCTTCCTAAAAAAAGTGATTTTCACATTTATTTGGTAGAGTTCTAAATCTAATGTGCTAATAATTTTAAAATAGTCCTTTTTTGAAACAAGAAAAAAGGTCTCATTGTAGTCAATACTGTTTTTCTAAATCAAACTCTTGGCAAAAATCTAGCCTTATATAATTTGATATTGTCGTTTGAGTTGCGTTTGGTCTTAAAGAACCATTTACCATTGACCCTCTTAGAACATTTAGGCAATTCAATGAGATTCCAGACACCAATGTGATATGTGGATTTTCACTATTCTTTTATGGCGTTTAGCCACTTAACATAATTAGCACATTCTATGGCTTGTGAAAATGAAACTTAATAGTCATAAATTCCTAGGTCAAATTATAACTCTTGTGGATAAACCACATAATTATAGAAATAACATATTTTTTTTTTGCCTTCAAGACCTTCTTAATACTACTTCTTGTGATTCGTCCACTATAAGTTCATTTGCAACAATTTTATTATGAAAAATTTGGTAAATGGATTAGGGCATTGTCTAGTTTCACCATACTTTCCATAATGTTCACCACTCCTATCGAATCTAACAATTTTCACCTTTTTGTCCAATTGTTTTTTGATATCATTGATAAACACCACGAAAGTTTCTATTGATTGAGATTTTTATGCAATAAATAGACATAGATATAACATGAAAAATTATCAATAAAGATAATATAATACTTTTTTGCACCAAAAGATGGAATATAAAAAAAACCCCACATATATCGGTTTGTATAAGTTCAAGGGGTTGTTTACTTCTTGTGGCTGATTTTTAATTGTATTTTATATGTTTTCCTTGTATACATTATACACATATGCTAAGATCAATAAAGTTAAACCTAGACAGATTTTATTATTTACCAATCTCATTATTCTTTCTTTGAATATGAGACCCAAACGTTTATACTACAAGTAAGTTGAACTTTCATCAACTAAACCTTGTTTATTATCAACATTATGATAAAAGGTCAAAAGAGTCTCAACAAAAAGATTATCAAGCTTTAATTTATATAAACCATCAGAACCAATGAAATGATTATGTTTGAACAAATTAAAACATCCATTCCCAAATTTAAAAGAGTACCAAACTATATCAAGTTTAGACACACAAAAAAACACTAAATTTTTGGAAATAGAAAGAACATAAAATGTTTAAAAAGATCTAAAAGATACCCAATGTCTAAAATCAAATGATAGGTTCTAATAGTTTCAACTAGAGCTTTGACTCGATTTCTTATGAAGATAAACTTTTCTTTTAAATTTATAGTTTGAGTTGTAAGAAATCCATTTTTTTCGAACCATGCCTTACATTTTTGGCAATCTTTCTAGTAGTGCCCAGGCGTTTTTTACACTTATTATTTTTTTGTTCCTTCTTGACAATTGGGATAGATGACACATTAATCTTATGTAATCTTTGCTTGCCTTTTCCATATTTCTTTACAGGTTTCTTTTCAGCTCCTTGCTAACCCATAAGATTAATTGAATGAATCCATTGTTTCTTTCGCTTGCCTTCATTATGAATGAGCATATTATACAATTCATGTACATTCTGATTATCCTTAATGGTTAAATGTGGCATACTTTGAAAGCAAGGAGTTCAAAATGAATTGCACAAAAAAAAATTTCATTCATCACTTCCATTTCCATAGATTTCAATTTGACTGTTATACTTGTCATCTCAGTGACGTGCTCATACATAGTAAATGAACTATCAAACTTTATGGTAGTTAATGTACCTATTATTGACCCAACTGATGACCTGTTAGTAGCATTAGATTGCGAGTGCTTTTCCATAAATTTTATATATTTCTTTACACTTTTAGTGTTAGAAATTATGGACTTAATATTATTTGCTACTATCATCCGCATAAACATCAGGCTCCATCTATTAGATATCAAATTTAGTAGTCATAATAATTATTTAAAAATATCATATAATTTAATAGATATAAAAATTACAATATTTTGTCACTAAAGTGACAAAAAACCATTCATAATATCAAACATTGTACATACAATATTATAAATTTAAAACTTCTTTATCATCAACTTTATTCTAATAACATAAAAGCATACATTTTAATTATTGTAATCATTAATATATGTCTATATATATATATATATATATATATATATATATATATATATATCTCTCTCTGTGTGTGTGTGTGTGTAATTTCATTATATGCTCACCGGCAAAACCCATTTGTACTTTCCAGTCATATAGTCATTGATTTTGCACATAAGAATCATACACTCGTAACTCACTGATTTTCAATATTTTATTCGCTCCACAACATTGTCACAACACAAACTCAACCTTTAATGTATTCGCTCAAAGATGAGTTAGGAATACTGAGCCCTTAATTTTATTACAATTAAGAAAAAAGGATAACATCAATGAACAACGAGCCAACCAAATACCTGAATACGAAGATGTAAGCGGCGTATATAGAATGTAAGATAACGGCTTCGTAAATTTCTTGAACGGACAACTGAGTACCGACCACTGCAAATAACGACGAAAATTGACAAACATGACAAAACAAATCATGCGTTTTGTAAACATATATCTATTCCGTAATAGCGATCGGTTATAAGAAAATCACAAGTTTCTAAACCTACTCTGATATCACATATACAAATTTCTTAATTTATGCAGAATAATCAGGTATAACCATAATTCTCAAATCTTACAGTTTTGCAATTTTTATAGATAAACTCAAATAATGGTCAAAGAAACATTCTTTTGATCCATTAAATTGATCTTGAAGAGAAATTCTAGACAGAGAAGAACAAATTATAGACAATTTAGTTTTTCCCTTTTAATACCTTTAACTTTAAGCTTTGATGGTTTTACTAATAGAGTGAAAAACTGTCTGTTTGTAATAGGTAAAGAGATTATCCGTTTTTAAAATAAGATTTTTTTTTACGGTCCATCAACATAAATTAATATTTTAAAAAATATATCTTTAATTGATCAATAAAATTTCAGCACCTAATATTATCAAACATAATTATGATTAAATTACATAAAAATATAATACTAATATATAAACTCGCATTGGCCACTAAATAAATAAAAATATCTAATAGGATTTCCATAGATAAAGTCTCTTGTACGACTTCCATAGATAAAGTATTGATGACTCTGCCAAATTATAATTTTTGTCGTTTCAGTTCTTCCGTTTAATTAAATTGCTGATGTCTTGCTATGTTACCCTTAAATGCTGAATTGGTATATTGAGTTGGCTATCAATCAACCAATGTCTCTAATCTAATAGTTAAATGTTAAATTCTGAATTGGTATATTAAGATGACTATCGATACATCTTTAAAAAAAAAAAAAAAAAGAACTTGAAAGTGACATTGATAGCAATTTGGGATTATCTTGGACCAGCTCAAGGCTAAATTCTCACCATTTTCGTTGCTATCAAAGAACGTAGACTCTTCATATACGTTCATATCTGGGTTTCTCCTTTTCAAGCTTTTCTACGAGGGCCCAAACACTCATATAATCCTCCAATATATGGGCAACTCTGCAGCTGAACTTTCTCAAGGTTTTTGCAGTTCCTCCATAGCCCCCCCTTTCTCTCTCTCCCAACTTCTCTCTTATGACATTTCCCCCGAACAGTTGTCTCCAAAATCATCCTTGCGGCAACTGAGTGGGCCAGTCAACACCGGAGCCAACTCAAGCTTTTACTCGAACCCCACCCAATGAAAAAAGAAATGTCGATGATGTACTTTTTTTTTTTTTTTTTGGGTTTCCCACAGGTCTCCTTCACTTAGTGAAGGCAATCCTGCTCGAGGCACGTCGGGCATGAAATGTGGGCACCTCTCCTCCCAGCGAAGATTCGAACCGTGGTTCGCCACTTTGTGGGGGACTAGTCCCTTCCACTAGACCCAACCTTCGTTGGTCGATGATGTACTTTCTACATGCAGGAATTAAGATGGAACTGGGATTTAACGGAATCCCGTAGGACTTGGCCGGGGAATATGAAATTACTTAAGAACAAGAAAAATAAAAGTGATTGATTCAATTACTTTGAGTTATATTGGTATGACTAATTATTATACCAGATCGATTCCATGATCAGTTCAGCATGAGATGGAGCATCAAATTCAGGTTTAGGCACTGGGGAAGATATGACCAGATTTGACAGAGACAATCCACACAGCTATTCCATTGGCGACAAGTGATACAATTTCAGCTGCAATTCTCTTCTCTCAATCTAGCTACTCAATTTGGTATTGGGCTATTGGCCATATCTCTTTCCACAGAAGTAACATTTATCAAACGAAAAGTAGTAAATCAAAAATACTTTTCTAAATAATATTAAATTATATGTACGTATATATTTATATAAAGTAACATGCTAGTGCTTTGATTCACGCTGCACACTTTATTGGACTCTCATTGAGGAAATTCTTAGTTTTAGTAGAAAAATTTTCCATGAAAAAATATTCTTTTGTTTGGATTACATGGAAAAAAGAGAGCAAATAGTAGACAATGATGACGAAATAATGGTTGGTGATGTAATGACAAGTGGCAGGGACACCATGGCAGAATGGATGCTATATTAACCCTAGCACAACCTAAAAATAAATAAATTTACCAAATCATGGACCCAACTCCAATTTATTTCCAAAATTTTTATTTGGAGCAAATAGAAATGACCAAATCAATTAGCGTCCGTTTGGTACATTTATTTGGAGGGATGAATTTCCATTCCATTATATATGACGTTTAGTTGATAGAATATAATTTTTAAAAAATACATTTTATTTTATGTACTAAAATGCAAAATAACTCTTAAAAGGGATGAAAAAAATGTGAATAAAATGAAATTAATTTTAAAATAACTAAAATATTCTTTTCATTTATATCTTTTCATTTCTTGCTTTTTTTTTTTTGCATTTCCTTTTTACATCATCGCTGGTGTTCATCTTTTCATTTCCTTTTTTTTTTTTGCATTTTATTTTTGCATCTAGTGTTTTTTTTTTCATTTTTGCAAAAATTGCCTAGAAAGAAATTCACCATTACGTAAAAAATTGAAAACACAATCCTCAAATAATTTAAAAATTAAAAGAAAGAATAAATTTTTTATTATTATTAATAAAATAAATAATATTTAAATTATTTTTTAAAATTATTAATATTTTTAATAAATTTTTTATATTACTATTTATTTATTTTTATAATATTTTTAAATAAATTTTAAGTTAAAATAATATTATTTTAATAATTTTATTTTTTTATTAATTTTTTATTTTATTCTTATATTATTTATGACATATCAAATGCAAAAAAAATAGAAATTATATTCTTTTTCATGATATATCAAACATAATTTTTTTTCCAGTATTTTATTTTATTCTATTTTATTTTTAATTTTAATTTTAATTTTTTTTTATTATCAACCAAAGGACACCTTAAAGTCCAACTTAACATGAATGAAAATGTTTAAACAATGTTGATTTTCAAAATTGTTATTTTGATTCAAATGAAAATACTAAGGTCTGAAACAGAACCTAAGCTTGGCTTCTACTCAAATTTTCTTTTTGGATTCCAAGTTCAAAAAAATCAATTTTGTCCCAGCAAAAATGTCTATATTCAAGCTTGAGTTCAGGCTCAGCTTGTTTTCAAAATACTTATTTAAGCCTGAGCTCGGGCCACGTGGACAAAGATGATAGCAATGGCCCACTATGAGTGATCATGAAGGTGATAAGTTGGTAGGAGTTGACGAAAATTGAAAAATCACTTCCTTACTTTTGAGAAAATATTTTCTAGAAAAATTGAAGTAAAGTATAAATTAGTTGAAAAGAAAATGAAAAACTTTTCTCGCTAAACAAGCACAAAATCTTTTTTCTTGAAAAACATTTTTCAACGAACAATTGTAGAAATCCTTCATTAGAATATTTCTTACTGTGACTGCATTGAGGGTATCTGTAGGGAACCCATCTGTCTGAACTGATTGCTAGATTGGGAATGGAAACTTGACAGTGCAGCCATTTGCTGCTGCCTGAGCTGCATTTGAGGATGTCTGGCATTCATGGCATTGAAAGTGTTATTATCAATCGGGAATTTTGACGGGTTCTCAATCTTGACTTGAACCATTGGTCTGTCCTTTTCTATATCCACAGCCGGGCGGGGAGAAGACGCTTGGCGCCTTCGCATTCTCTCTAGCTGCTGCTGCTGCTGTTGTTGCTGCTACTGAAAAGCTTGCAGTCTAGAGCTATCAGGTAATATATGATGCAACTTGCATTAAGTGCACTATGAAGTAGAAAGGACTGAGGTTCAAATTGTGTCCCAAAATTCATTTTAAATCGGAACAAATTATTCTCCTTCACAGGATGCAACAACCCATGGGGTCAAAAGGTTTTTTTGTTTGTTTCTGTTTTAAATGTAAATTTTAATGTTCAGAAACTCAGAAAGTGTTATTTTATCTGTGTCATGGAGACACCTTGGGTTGCTGTATACTGGACACATTCTTAAACACACCTCATATAACTTGAGGTAAATTATTTTTTGAATGGACGCTAGTAATCTTAGTCAATCAATGATCAAATATTACAACATGCTGGCACAGGGTAGTTATGCTTTGAAGAGGATCCTCAAAGGATCCTGTATCAGCATTTGCTGTTCTAGCGTGTGTCCACATGTTTGTCCATGCTTCAGACCAGGAACATTAACAACATTAAATAATGTACAAAGAAGTAGAAGATGCAAGTACTTGCTGAGTTAGACGAAGAGCATTCTGCTGTTGTGGCTGCACTTGTGACTGAATTCCATGAACTTGTGGTTGACTTTGTCGTACAATATTCTTGGAGCCATCCTTAACGAGATCCATCAATGGCCCAAAATTACTACAAGCAAGTGGGGGAAAATGTTAAAATCGTTGCATAAGGTGATAATGTCATCTTGATCTATTAAGGGTAGGACCGCATAAAAAGTGCATGCAACAAATAAGGATACTTGTAGAAAAGACATCAGGACACCCTCTTCATATTTGGCAAGAATGAGTGTATAGTACAAAGTTTTTGTCATATATTCCTCGTCCCCTACCACAGTACTTTATTTATTTAATTTCTTATGTAACACATATTGCAGAGTAAGGGCAATCACCTTTGGAATATATTAATGCAGAGTGTGCTCAAGATATATCAATATCCGCTAGTAAATTGCCTTTTACAATATTCTCATGACGATATTAATTCATTGGTAATTAAATAAAGCATCAATGTCAGATGAGATATATCAATGGCATATTGAAGAGAGGAAAAGCAGACAAATCGAACTTGGATATATATATATATAAATTTAACTTCACAGAGCTTAAGATCATGGTAAACAAAAAACATTGCTGTAATTGAAATTGAATTTTCAAAAAAAAAAATTATAAACTCATCTATAACTAATTGTTTTAGAATAATGATTTGATACACCGTCGGTGGACAAATTTTTGTCCACCGGCGATGTACCGTATATTTTCCCATTGTTTTAAGCAACATCTTTAGAAGTTTTTTTTTGGTACAATGAAAGCCTGAAAGACTAAGAACAAATGAAACGAGAGACTGATTCTCCCTTTACATCATCAAGTAACAGCCTACCCAGACCCAATGGAGGTCTGTCATGGATATGTAACCCACACTCAGAGTTATGCGCATCATTTGCTAGCCAGTTCGCCACCTGGTTCCCTTCTCTGTAGCAGTGTTGAATGCCCACCTTCCAATCACGATCCATGAAGTTCTTAATCTGAATAATGATCCTAGCTTCTGGAATTCTGCAATTGTACTCGTCATTGCATAGCTCCACTGCCAACTTGGAGTCAGATTCAATCACAACATCCTTGAATCCTCTTTCCCAAGATAAGTCTAAGGCCGATAGAATGCCCCAGAGCTCAGCCCCTGTCACGCTGCAAGGACCCATTTTTTTTGGTAAAACCGAAGATCTAGTCCCCTCCCGCGTTCCTCAGGGCTCCTCCGCTAAGGCCATCCTGAAGTTGCGAACCGATCCATCAACATTGAACTTAACTTGATTTCCAGTCGATGGCTTCCATGCAATCTCCACAAAGGTCCTCAATGTACCCTGGATTGTGTCTGCAGCCTTCATCCAGTCTAAGTGTTGTTTGGCCCGGTTGAAGCACTCGAAGAAGAGATCAATGGAGTTGTATTTTTCGGGTTGGAAGATGCGTTCACATCTCCTAATCCAGATGGACCAAGCCGATGTTCCAAACAGGGCTCCCCAAGGCAGGTTGGAGCAAGAAGTGTTGCCTAGGTTCTGCGATAGGTTTAGCTCAATCCACTCTAGTATCTCTCCCGAGAAGAACCTAGGCCAGTGTCATGGTTGGACGAACCTCATCCAGAGGTTCTTAGCACTTGTGCAATCTCTTAGGCAATGAATTACTGACTCTTGAGAATTCTTACATAATAAACATAAGCCCGTATCTTCTAGATGACGATCGAATCGCATCTTGCTTGTAAGTAAGTTGTTGTTGCCTGCAAGCCAGAGAAAGGCTCTAATTTTTTGGGGACCAAGCCATCCCCAGATCTTCTTCCACACTGGTTGGGGGCTGACTTGCCCACCCAATCTATTAGCATAAGCTGAGCTTACGGAAAACTCTCCATTGGGGCTGTGTTTCCAGGTCACTTGATCCTCTTCTGCATCGCTGTTTTGGGGGGAGTCGTAGAAGCTAGAATGGTTTTGATGTAATCTGGAAGTAATCCTCCCAGTTTCTCCCAATCCCATAGCCCTGAGTCATCCACCATGTCAGCAACTTTACAATCAAATGCATCCTCGGTAATATGTCCTATCGCATGCAACCTCAGGGGCCCCATGTTCAGTAGCCAGTCATCCTGCCAGAAGGCAATTGATTTGCCATTGCCCATGGTCCAAGTAATCCCCTTTCCAACCTCTTTCCACACCTTAGTTATACCTTTCTAGAGATTAGATGAATCAGAGTATTTGTCTTAGAGCTTAGGCACGGGATCTGGGAAGCATTTGTATTTAGCTTTAATTGTTCTCACCCATAGTTCATTGGGGCTCTGAATCAATCTCCAAGCCACTTTCATTAAGAAGGCTTCATTCATTTCTCTTAATCTTCTTAAACCCAGACCACCATTAGCTTTTGGCTCACAAAGCCTCTCCCACTTGACTAGATGTAGTTTCTTTGTCTCATTCGAATCTCCCCAAATGAAACTTCTACTAGCTTTCTCTAACTCATCACATAGGCCTAGAGGTAGAAGGGCTGTTTGCATTGAATAGTATGGAAGGTTGTTCAGCACACTATTAGTGAGGGTGATTCTACCTACGAGAGATAGGGAAGAAGCCTTCCAACCACTTAGTCTAGCCTTGACTCTTTCAGTGATGTGTTTGTAGGTTCTCTTAGTAACTCTCTTGTGAATTAGAGGCATACCAAGATAGGAGCCTAAATCTTCAGTCAGTTGAAACCCCAACTCATGACTATACTGTTCAGCTCGAATGTGATTGAGAAAAGACTTTAGTAGGACCTACCGTGGCAGCCTCAAGCCCTACACCTGTCAACATTCGGGCTATGACCTTTCGAGACATTTTTGACGCTTGCTCGTGACCAAGAATTTTTCTATTTCCTATCACATTTGATGTTTGCGAATGATCTCCTACTATTTTCTGAGGCTAATAGAGACCAATGCCAAACAATTAGAGAATGTTTGGAAATCTTCTGCCTTAGCTCTGGGCAGCTAGTAAGTGAGAACAAATCTAGATGTCTCTTTTCCAAAAATGTTAGCTACACCAGGGTGGAGCAGTATAGCAGAGATTTATGATTCTCACCCACGCATGATTTGGGAAAGTATCTGGGCATGCCTTTGTTCCACTCAAGGGTCAACAAGAACACTTTTGGGCATATACTGGAAAGAGTGAAAAAAAGGCTAAATAATTAGAAATCCAAGACCTTGACTTTGGCAGGGAGAGCTACATTAACAAGCAGTGTTCTTAATAGCTTACCCTTTTATTCTATATTAACGACCTGGCTGCCCCTTGGTTTATGTGATGAGTTGAAAAAAGTCAGCAGGGGGTTTATATTGGGAGACAGTGAAGAAAAGAGGAAGATTCATCTCTATCTCTGAAAGCACAGTAAACCTTCTCTAATCATAGTTTTAGAATATGGCATATATATATATATATATATATATATATATATATATATATATATATATATATATATATCAAAGAAAGCCAGCTACTACCATGTTAGCTATCTAACTGATAATGGGCGGCGAAGAATTATTTTACTAATAAATTATATGGCTTGCGATAGCATTGATTAATATGGGAAACATTGTTGTGGCTATATTTATTTTGATTTTTGAATATTACATACACCGAATGAGACATACAGTACAGGATAGGCACGGATTCCAAAAGTGGAAAGATTGTAGTTGGAACTTGAAACTGGATATCTTAAGTTCTCATCGGTAATATGTATTTATTCTTATAATAAAAAATTGAATTATGTATATTTATAGAGATTATCTTATATTTTTTTTTAAAAAATTTTTATCTTACGTAATATAAGTTAGGGGCATCACAAGTTAGTATCAGAGCATTAGGTTTTCCTGTAACTATCAGAGCAAATGATTCTTTAGTAGGACCTTTAATATCGATATGAGCCGGACATATTTATACTTCAGGTGCTATTAAGGGATTCTATAGGGTTTTAAATTTCTTTCTATTCCAAGATTGCTAAAATTCATAGTATAAGATTTATTGAATATTGTGACATTTTAAAAAAAATATCTATGGGTCAATTATTGCTTGAAAGTGAAAGGGATAGGCATCCTTGAGAATTTAAAGAATTGAGACAAATGCCAATTATGATCGTTTCTGAATATAATATTCGTTTTACTCAGTTGTCTAGTTATGATAGACTTTGATGTGATACTGAAAATAGAATGGTTGGTATCAAGCCATGTCATTCAAAATGTCACTTTAAGGTGATTAAATTCAATATTCTTGGAGAATTTTCTTTCTTGATACAGAGAGATAATAGTGAGATATCCAATAATCTAATCTCTGTTTTAGCAGCCCATAAGTGATTACAAAAAGGTGCCAAGGATATTTGGCAGTGGTGAGAGATATTGATATAACGTATGCTAGTGTAAATCAAGTTCTAGTGGTCAAATTTTTTTTGATGTAATTCCTAAGGAATTGTCAAGATTACCTTGAAACGTAAAATAAAATTTGGTATTGATTTACTTCCTGGAATCTAACCAATGTCTGTCTATACCCCCTTATAGAATGATATTGACTAAACTTAAGAAAAAAAATAGTTACAAGACTTGTTAGACAAAGAATTTATACTCTCTAGTACTCTTCTTGAGGTGCTTTAGACCTATTTGTGAAAATAAAGAATGGATCACTATGACTATGCATAGATTATAGACAGTTGAATAAGGTGACAATGTGAAAAAAAATCCATTATCTCGTATCTGTTTAACTAGTTATAAGGTACTCAGTATTTTTTTTTCAAAAAAAAACTTGATTTGGGATATGAGTATCATGAATTGAGGATAAGGGAAGAGGATATTCGAAAAAAATTTCTTTTAGGACTCATTATGGACATTATGAATTTTTGGTTATGTTATTTAGTTTGACAAATGTCTAAACTTTATTCATGGACTTAATAAATGGAGTACTTAAGCCATTTATGGATCAATTTGTTATTATAATTATTGACGATACACTAAAATATTCTAAGAGTTTAAAGTATCATAATTAAAGATAATTTTACAAACTCTAAAGGAGTATGTTTAGTAAGGATGGTATCCAAATAGATCCTAAGAAAATAAAAGTGGAACAGCAATGGCTACGTTCTACTACAGTTATAGATGAAGATCCAAATCTAATTTGTGCTTCCTGCGGTTGTCTGCCGTCCATTCTATTTAAGCAATAGTTGGATTAGGTACATGAATATATGCTTGTAAGGCATCAATCAACTCCTCAGCATTTGAAGCCGAGATGAGAATTCGTCGTGCTGAGTGTGGGATAAACCTTTGTTCCACAACTTGATCTAGAAACGACAACAGACCATCAAAGAAGTGATTAACATTTAACAAACCTATCGATTTGTGATGCATATTCAGTTGTGCCCAAAAGACTATTTGAAAAATCTCCTCTAAAGTACCAAAATCACCTAGTAAGGCAATGAAGGCGTCAGCATTGCTCATCATTCTAGCCATGCGTTCATGCATGGAAGCTTCTCTATATTCTTCCCCAATTGTCTTCCCTATGATGTTGGATGCAGCTAGAGCTGTAAGAATAATACCTAGAACTTGGCATCCTCCTACATGTGCAGCTGTACCCACACACCCCATTAACCCACGGTTACCTCCACCATACACTAAATGAATTCTTCTCCTAGCCAGCACCATACCCAGATTTTGAACTACTTTAACATACTCCCCATCTTTTCCAGGACTGGAACCACAAAAGACACAAATATTTCGAAACTGACGGAATGCAGTACCCTCCATAATTTCTATCACCTTAACTTTGATTATAGACAAAGATACTAATGTAAGTATTTATAGAACTCAGAGAAGGGCATATTTATAATAGTTATGCGAATAGGCCATGTATTATTAGAATAACTATGTGAGTGATTGGTTGATATCAGCTAAATTAAAGGTTAAAAAAAATTATAAAATGACGGCAAGTATGTATATGTACAGTAGTTATGACTGTAACCCATATTAAGCACATAAAGAGCATAAGATAAGATATCGCCAAAAATATGTCTTTTTCTTGTTGTCTTTGATGAAGCATTGATGTCTCGATTCTTGTAGAAAAGTTGTAGGTGATAGCCGTCATTGTAAAAAAAAAAAGTAAAAATGCAAACCAATTAATTGTTGAAGAGAAACAATCAAATGATTTATTTTATTTTCTTAATATTTTTGTCAGTTGATTATCGGTATTATTAAGTCGACTGGTTATTTTGAGAAATTTTAATTTAGACTGGTTATTTTACAGTTGATTGATTACATCTATTTTGAAGCAATCAACTGTATCATACCAGTTAACTACGTATTCTTTGTTTTTCACAGACTTTTATAAGTTTGGAAATGTTTCTTTTCCACCGAATATCAACAGCTTTAAAATAGATTCTGGCACATATATTCAAAATTTGCGGCCACCGATTTTTGCCGAAATCGTAGATAGCTTTTGTTTACAGATTTTCAAGAATTACGGCCACTGATTTTAATGTTTTTCAATGCTTTGTCCAAATTTTTGACTTTCTATTTTAGTACCATTCTCTATTATGCTTTTCGTCTATTTCACAGCATTCTCCCTCATTAATGGTTGGCATTAAATGCAAGGTTCTTTTGCCTTATTACAAGAAAAGTTAATTTCTTTTCTTTGAAACTCAATTATTATGATATTGGAGTAATTAGTAAGTTAAAATAATAGAGATTTTGATAGGATTTATCTACCAAAGAAGGTACTTTAAAAAAAATTATTATATCAAGTATGTATAACTGTGTAAGTTGGCATATTATGTGTAAATTAGAAAATATATCATGCTAAGTTAAGTCTAGTATTTAGGATTTGAATTATGTTGAGATTGGAATTCCACGTGTAAATAATTGTTGAGAAATGAGGTTTCTGAAGAAGCCATAAATTGTGAGTATGGATAATCCGAGGCAATAAGTATATAATAAGATATGAAAGAATTGTACTAGTATAATGGAAAAAATAAGATATAAGTGCAATTTTTTCGTTGTTTTGTATGTCAGCAAGAAAAAAAATTTGGATATATTGTTTCAGGAGAACTATTCAAGAAGCCTAAGGATCTTTGTTAGATTATAGTATAGCTGATAGTAAATCTAATTGATGTGTTTATGCATTAGAAGTTATGTTTCAGGTATCTTTATATAATTTTAGTGAAAATTTGGAGAAAATCATTTATCTTTAGTTAAACTTACCCCTATCAGTAATTATTAGCCCAACATACAAATGACACTATTTAAAGTCTTACATAAAACATTGTAGGTCTCCTAGTGGATAAATGAGTTGAGTAAAGTTAAGTCCACAGTATATAGGATCGGCCCAGTAGCTTATCGTTGGGCTTTGCCATCTGAATTGAGTAATATTCATCCAATCTTTTACGTGTCTATGCTACGAAAGTATCTACCAGGCCCAACACATGTTATTCAATGTTGGAAAATTTAGTTAGACAAATATTTGTCATATAAAGAAAAATCAGTGACTATAGTAGATAGACAAATGAAGAAATTACATTCAAAAGAAATGTCACGGTGAAAGTGATGTAGTAAAAGTACTTTTCAGGGGAGGCTACTTAAGAAAGAGAGAATAATATGCGCGCCAGATACCCACATATTTTTGAGTGAGAAGGTTAGTATCTATTTGCAAATATGGCGATAAAATTAATTAGAAAAAGAATATAATCAACTTAGTACATGCCAAAAGTCTATAAGGACCATAAATATTAGAGCACTAGACATTATCAGTTGGTGACCAAATATTCTTGAAGAATTTATGGTTGAAGAAAATTTCTATGGTTAAGGTTATATGGCAAAATCACTAAAGTGAAGAGACTTCTTAGAGAGTAAAGATAATATACAAAGGAGATACTCTCAATAGTTTGAGTAATGAGGTTAATAATTGTAATTTATGCCTTGAATTCATTCCCTATTTGTGATAGAATGAATTGAAATTCGGGGACCGAATTTCTTAAGGGGGAAGAATGTAATATCCCGTAATTTTATTTTTAAATGATAATGTTTTGCTATGAACAAATATATTTTTATTTGTTTAAAAATGATTATGTTTTGCTAAAAGCAAGTATATTTTTAATTAAAATGATTTATTTTTGGTTACAATAATTATATTGGCTTCTAATGAATTTTTGTTGTATTTTTAGAAATATTCTTTCTTTTAATATGAATAAAGATGTTAATTTCGAGATTTATTTTATAACGATTTTTATCAAGAAAAATTATGATTTAAGAGTTTAACTAAAGATTTATGAGAATGAAAAATTTTAGAAATTTTTTGGATATTTTATGGTGAAATACGAAATTTATATGAATTTATATATAAAAAAAATCTAATTATTAATTATTTAATAATTATTATTATATTAAAAATAATAATAAAACGAAAGCGGGGAGGGGAAACGAGTAATAAGTTTTGAAAGAAAAATCGAAAAAGATGTATAGTAAGTGAATAGTGGGTGAATAATAACCTACAACATTTTCTCTCAATTTGAAGTACTGATTGGCTTCTGATCTCAAAACTGAAGGTGCTACTGGATTCAGAACGAAGAGTACTACAGTTTTGACTGATCAATTTTTCAAATCAGCCGTTGTATCGCCGTAAAACTGAAGTAAAAAATCTTGGTAAAAGGTAAATTCAGAAACTCTTATTTAGATATCTCAAATTAGAAATCTGACTCCGTAGATGGATTCAAAAGTTAAATAAATATTAGGATATGAATTCGTTTCGGTCATTTGGTAACTTTTTATGTGGCTGTGAATAGTAGTTTTCGGCAATGAATAGTGTGATGAATAGTATTTTTCGACGGTGAATAGTATCTATAGCGTTGACCGAGCTCCTAGAGGTCAACTTTAGCAAATTCATAGTCATTTTCAAGATTTTTGGACTTTCTGAACTCAATTTTGGGGTTTATTTTACCAAATTCGGACCAAAAACGAGGATTTTAGGGCTGTCCAATATGGAGCCCTTACCAGTGAGTAGATGATTCTTCTTATGGTTTGTCCTATACTCTTCTTGATATTTGAGCATATATATGATTATGTTTATGAGATATTTACACTTTGATATGTTTCTAAAATACATTAAAATGATCTGAACTGCTTATAATTTGAAATATGATTCAAGAAGAGTATAATGTTTAAAAATGGATTTCTGAACTCATGATGTATATGATTTCACTTGTATTTATCATTATTTGATAAAGTGTATATTATGTGCACGTTGCATTGATTTGTAAAGCTATACACTTGTGAAAATGATGCATGTTATATTATAAATGAGATTGAATGGCAAGCGTAAAGCTAATAGCGAGTTGTTTGATAATTTTATATGTATTTATATGTATTGATGAATATTAGCTAGTTGTATGGCTTATGACGGTACCAAATAGGGGACGTCCTATTAGCCTGAGTGAGTCGGGGGAGGGCCGCTCCAACCGGGTGACAGTGGTTATGTGAGGAGACACGAGGATGATGTACTCACATTCCCTGATCACTTACTGTGACTAGGGTCGAGGTCACTATATGTATAGCAAATATTTTCATTACATTGACCAGATTGCTGAGTGACAGTGGTAATGTGAAGATGCAGTAGGGTGATGTACTCACATTCCCTGATCACTTATTATGACTGAGGTCGAGGTCACTATATGTATAGCAAATGTGTTCTATTTTCATTATATTGACCAGATTGCCGAGCGAGGCAGGTGTATTAAAAGAAATGATTTTACCTTCAAATCATAATATTTTACTATAGCTTATACAGCTGAGCATAACATTTGTTTAATGATCATACCGTGCAACATATGATTTTGAATATCTGAATATCTTTTGATTTGAGTATATTTGAAATACGGGTCTCATATGAATGTACTTCTGAATTGTATTTTCTATGTGACATATTTTAAAACATAAGTACATCCATATGCTGACCTAAGAGGTCATAGGAGGAATTATTTGCTCACTGAGTTGTCAAACTCACTACACGATATTTCTACATTTTTCAGATAAGAATATCATAGTCTGATTCGGTAGATAGGTGATATATTCTCTGGGTGAGTCTACGTTGCTTCCAAGACTCACGGTCTTTGAATTATAGTGTATTTGTATTCTAGAGTGCTTGAACGCTACAGGCAGGATCCCTGTTTCTACTGTACTATGATGTTTATAGAATTAGTCTGTATATTATGTATACATGAGAGATCCTATATGTATTTGTTCCCATGATAAAGAATTGAATTATGTATATTTATGGAGATTATCTTACATTTAAAAAAAATTATTTATTTTACGTAACGTAAATTAGGGGCGTTACACCATCAACCCGAGTATGAAACAAGAACTGCTTAAGATTCCAATAGTCTGTGAATTTCTAGAGGTTTTTCCTTCTAAAATTTTTGAACCTCCACTGAAGAGAGAAGTGGAATTTTCCATCGATCTAGCACCAGAGGCGAGGCTTATTTCTATCACTCCCTATAGAATGTCTCTTGTGGAACTACAAGAGCTGAAGAAGCAGATCGAAGAGCTGTTAGAAAAGAATTTTATTAGACCTAGCATATCACCTTGGGGAGCGCCTGTATTGTTTGTAAAGAAGAAAGATGGCAATTTGAGATTTTGTATTGATTACAGACAATTGAATAAGGCAACTATTAAGAATAAGTATCCATTGCCTAGAATAGACAATCTATTAGATCAATTAAAGGGAGCTACTATTTTCTCTAAGATAGACTTGAGGTCAGGATATCATCAGATCGGAATTAAAGAAGAAGACATTCCAAAAACAGTTTTCAGAACTCGGTATGGACACTATGAATTTTTAGTCATGCCTTTTGGGGTCACAAATGTACATACAGTCTTTATGGACTATATGAATCGCATTTTTAGACCCTACTTGGATCAATTCGTAGTAGTGTTCATAGATGATATTTTAATCTACTCTAAGAGTGAGGAAGAACACAACTAGCATCTTCGATTAGTACTTCAAGTCTTGAAGGAAAAAAAACTTTTCGCTAAGTTGGAAAAATGTGAATTTTGGTTGAAAGAAGTGAAGTTTTTGGGTCACGTAATTTCTAAAGATGGTGTGTCGGTGGATCCCAGTAAAACTGAAGCAGTGCTAAAATGAGAGAGACAAAAAATTGTGACTGAAATTAGAAGTTTCTTGGGTTTAGTAGGATATTACAGAAGGTTTATACAAGGATTCTCTCAAATAGTTTTGCCTTTGACTCGATTGACCAGAAAAGGAAGTATCTTTAATTGAACTGAAGAATGTGAGAATATTTTCCAAGAGCTTAAAGTAAAATTGACTTCTCCACCTGTTCTAGTTGTTCCTAACCCTTCTGGATGCTTTGTAGTCTATACAGATGCTTCCAAGGAAGGTTTAGGTTGTGTTTTGATGCAAGAAAGTAGGGTAGTTGCTTATGCGTCTCGGCAATTGAGACCACATGAGGAGAACTATCCTACTCATGATTTAAAGTTGGCTCCTATAGTTTTTGCCCTGAAGATGTGGAGACACTACTTGTATGGAGCTGTATTTGAAATATACAGTGATCACAAGAGTTTAAAGTATCTCTTTGACCAAAAAGAATTGAATATGAGGCAAAGAAGGTGGATGGAATTCATTAATGATTACAAATTTGAATTAAAGTATCACCCAGGGAAGGCAAATGTAATAGCTGATGTGTTGAGCCGAAAGTCGTTGCATTTAAGTCAAATACTGATAAAAGAAATGGAGCTAATTGAGGAATTCATAAATTTGAAATTATCAGTTATGACTATCCTTGGTAGTTTGATTGTTAGTAAATTAAGAATTGAAAGTGACTTGAAGACTCAGATTAAAGAAGCGCAGACACATGATCAATTTTTACAAGATCGAAGAGATCAACCTGACTTTGCAATGTCAGAGGATATAATTATTATGTACCGGGGCAGAACATATATACCACAAGGAGAGAATTTGAAGACTAAAATTCTAGAAGAAGCTCATCAAAGTAAGTATACAATCCAATCAGGATCTATAAAAATGTATCAAGATTTGAAAAGATTATACTGGTGGCCAAGAATGAAGAGAAACATAGTTGAATATGTGTCTAAGTGTCTAGTTTGTCAAAATGTGAAGATAGAACATCAAAAACCTTCTGGGATGTTACAACCTTTAGAAATCCCTGAGTGGAAGTAGGATAGTATATCTGTGGATTTTATTATTGGATTACCTAAAACTTAGACAAGTCATGATGCTATCTGGGTAATAGTTGATACATTGACGAAATCTGTGCACTTTTTACCCGTTAAGAAAAATTACTCATTGAATAAGTTAGCCCAATTGTATATGAAGGAAATTGTACGGTTGCATGGAATTTCTAATAATATCATTTCAGATCGAGATCTTCGATTTACTTCTAGATTTTGGAGAGCACTACAAGAAGCTTTTGGTACTCGTTTATGTTTTAGTACTGCATATCATCCTCAAACAAACGGTCAAACGGAGAGAACTATACAGACTTTAGAGGATATGCTACGAGCGTGTGTGCTAGAGCAAGGAAAATGATGGGATAGATATCTGTCATTGGCTGAGTTTGCATATAATAACAGTTATCATTCTAGTATCGGAATGGCACCATATGAAACTTTGTATGGTAGGAGATGTAAATCGCCATTATGTTGGAATGAAGTGGGGGAGAAAAAGTTATTGGAACCCGAGTTAGTGCAACATACTTCTGAGCAAATACAGATAATTCAAGATAAAATGAAAACAGCTCAGAGTCGACAAAAGAGCTATTTCGATAGGAGAAGGAGACCGATACAATTCCAAGAAGGTGAGCATGTGTTCTTAAAAATTTCTCCTACTACCGGAATTGGCCGAGCAATGAAAATTAAGAAATTGAGTCTGAGATATTTAGGACCTTATCAAATTCTGAAAATGATAGGGTCATCGACGTATTAGATTGCACTTCTTCCGCATTTATCAAATCTGCATGACGTGTTCCATGTTTCTCAACTTCGAAAGTATCTACCAAATCCATCGCACATAATTCAAGAAGGAATAATAGTTGTAGGCGAGAATCTAACCTACCGACCGATGCCGATAGTAATTCTGGATAAAGAAGTGAAACGGTTGAGAAATAAAACCATTCCATTGGTGAAGGTAGGTTGGGAGAGTTTAACAATGGAAGAAGCCACATGGAAAAGGGAAGATAACATGAGACAGAAGTATCCACAATTGTTTGAAAATAGGTAAACCTTGAATTTTGAGGACAAAATTCAATTTAGGGGGGAGAATTGTAACATCTCCGATTTTTTTTTCTTATGTTACTAATTGAAATTTATTTCTTTCAAAAGAGTCTCAACAAAAAGATTATCAAGCTTTAATTTGTATAAACCATCAGAACCAATGAAATGATTATGTTTGAACAAACTAAAACATTCATTCCCAAATTTAAAAGAGTACCAAACTATATCAAGTTTAGACACACAAAAAAAAACTATATTTTTGAAAATAGAAAGAACATAAAATGTTTAAAAAAGATCTAAAAGATGCTCAGTGTCTAAAATCAAATGATAGGTTCTAAGGGCTTCAACTACAGCTTTGACTCGATTTCTTGTGAAGATAAACTTTTCATTTAAATTTATAGTTTAAGTTGTAAGGAATCCATTTTTTTTGAACCATGCCTTACATTTTTGACAATCTTTCTAGTAGTGCCTAGGCCTTTTTTTACACTTATTATTTTTTTGTTCCTTCTTAACAATTGAGATAGTTGACACATTAATCTTATGTAATCTTTGCTTGCCTTTTCCATATTTTTTTAGGTTTCTTTTCAGCTCCTTGCTAACCCATAAGATTAATTGAATGAATCCATCATTTCTTTAGCTTGCCTTCGTTATGAATGAGCATATTATGCAATTCATGTGCATTTTGATTATCCTTAATGGTAAAATGTGGCATAATTCGAAAGCAAGGAGTTCAAAATGAACTGCACAAAAAACAATTTCATTCATCACTTCTATTTTCATAGATTTTAATTTGACTGTTATACTTGTCATCTCAGTGACGTGCTCATACATAGTAAATGAACTATCAAACTTTATGGTGGTTAATGTACCTATTATTGACCCAACAGATGACCTGTTAGTAGCATTAGACTGCAAGTACTCTTCCATAAATTTTATGTATTTCTTTACAATTCTAGTGTTAGAAATTATGGACTTAATATTATTTGCTACTATCATCCGCATAAACATCAGGCTCCATCTATTAGATATCAAATTTAGTAGTCATAACAATTATTTAAAAATATCATATAATTTAATAGATATAAAAATTACGATATTTTGTCACTAAAGTGACAAAAAACCATTCATAATATCTATTTAAATTTTATAGCATCCGTGCATACAAACATTGTACATACAATACTATAAATTTAAAACTTCTTTATCATCAACTTTATTATAATAACATAAATGTTATATAATAAAAGAACTAGAAGATGATGAATAATCCATATATCACCATACAAAACATCATGTCAAATTATCAAGATATATATATAAAACAGAAAGCGTACCTGAATCCATCGCTATCCGCAGTATAGATATTGGCCTTCTAAGGTAGCAAATACGAACCACCTTTTTTCTCTGGAATGGGAGCAGAAGAGAAACCGTATGTGAAAATAATTTCACCGTATCTATACCTTAGGGACCATACCCTATTTATACTTGTATATATGACATCAGTCTTCAGCCCATCACAAAAGACTTTAAGTCACATCGAGCTTCTATACATAAGGTGGCCCATACCCAAGACTTTTGATATTTTGAAAGCTCATTAATTTAATTGATCACTTTATTTAGGCTCTTTATTAAATAGCAGTCCATGTACAATTAATTAACATATGTAAGCCCATAAAATATTCTAACAATCTCCCACTTGGGCCACATATGTTATCCGGATATTGTACATGATAAAATTGAATTGAGCTTAACTTTGCTATCTAAACCAAAATATCTTCTAACAATCTAGTCTATCAATTATACCAATACAGGATCAAAGCGGCCTTTGCTACTCTTAAATGTAACTAGACCCATCAATGATCACAATATAGACATAATCAATAACATAGATCAGGTATAAATGTGTAGCATGGAAATTACATGAAATGTGATCTAAACATGTCTATTTCCAACTGGCCCTCCTTATGACTCAAAGAGTCCAATAATAGATTTTCAAACAATAAATGCTAAACTGCAATGAAAGTCGTCACTTTATTTCAGAGTAATCAAAAAACACATAATCTTTAATCTGTACAGAAACATTAAATATGTCAATTAAACAAATACAAAAATCAAATAGAAACTCCCACTATATGGGTATATCTTCTAAAAGAATAACACCCATGTGAGCTACATGCTCATGAAACACCTTGGGCGGCAAACCCTTAGTTAGCGGATCCGCAATCATAGAGTTTGTACTGATATGTTCAATTAACACTTGACCACTCTGAACTCTTTCTTTCACAACCAGAAATTTGATGTCAATATGCTTTGATTTTGACGAACTTCGGTTGTTCTTGGAATATAACTCGGCGGCTTTATTATCACAATTTATCTTTAATGGTCTCTTAATACCATCAACTATACGCAGCCCTGTGATGAAGTTCCGCAGCCATATACCTTGATTGGATGCCTCATAGCAGGCTATAAATTCTGCCTCCATGGTGGAAGAAGCTATGAGTGACTTTTTGGCACTTTTCCATGATATAGCTCCTCCAGCTAACATAAAGACATAACCTGAAGTGGATCTTCTGCTATCAAGCCAACAAAATTGGAGTCTGAATATCCAACAATCTCTAAATGGTTAGATCTCCTATATGTGAGCATGAAATTCTTTGTTCTCTATAAATACCGCATAACCCGTTTTGCTGCTTTCCAGTGATCCATGCCCGGGTTACTCAAATATCTGCCCAACATTCCCACAATATACGTAATATCTGGACGCGTACAAACCTGTGCATACATGAGACTTCCCACTGCTGAAGCATAAGGGAACTTTTCCATTTCTTTCTTCTCAAGTTCATTTTTCGGATATTGGTGCCAGTTAAATTTATCACCTTTTGCCACAGGTGTGTCACCTAGTGCACAACCACTCATGCCAAATCTACTTAGCACCTTATCAATATAGGCCTTCTGTGACAGTCCAAGTATACCTCTTGAATGATCCCTATGGATCTGTATACCTAAAACAAAAGATGCATCACCAAGATCTTTCATTTCAAAGTTATTGGATAGAAATCTCTTGGTTTCATGCAATAAGCCAATATCACTGCTTGCTAGTAGAATATCATCGACATATAGCACTAGGATAATAAACTTACTCCCACTGATCTTGAGATATATGCACTGATCAATGGTATTCTCTTTAAAACCAAACGAGGTTATCACTTGGTCAAATTTTTGATACCACTGACGGGATGCCTGTTTTAACCCATAAATGGACTTCTTAAGCTTACATACAAGGTGCTTTGAATCTTTAGATTCAAAGCTCTCTGGTTGTACCATCTATATATCATTTCATCAATGTCACCATTGAGAAACACTGTCTTAACCTCCATTTGATGTAGCTCTAAATCATAATGAGCTACAAGTGCCATGATGATTCTAAATGAGTCTTTCGTCGAAACTGGTGAGAAAGTCTCTTTATAATCAATGCCTTCCTTTTGAGTGAAACCTTTGGCAACTAGACGTGCTTTATACCTTTCGACGTTGCCTCTTGAATCCCTTTTGGTCTTAAATATCCATTTGCAACCAATCGGTTTTATACCTTTAGGCAACTCTACTAAGTCCCATACGTCATTGTCATCTATTGATTTCATCTCATCCTTCATGGCATCTATCCACTTTTGAGAGTTAGAACTATTTATGGCTTGACAAAAGATGATTGGATCATCTTCCATCACTCCAATATCTACTTCATGTTCTTGGAGGTACACGACATAATCATCTGGAATCGCGTTTCTCCTCTCTCTGGTGGATCTCCTTAATGGCACTTCCTCTTGAGGTTGTTGATGTATTTCTTCATGAGCAGACGATAACTCAGGTGTGTCAATAATTCGTTGGTTCTCTGGATTTGTATCCTGAATAATGTTAGGAATCAATTCTTGAACATTTTCAGTTGAAACAACAGGAACGTTAACACATTCCTCTTCAAAATTGACTTTCCTGAGTTGATTACTCCCACTAAACTCAACATCCTTAATAAATTTGGCATTACCTGTTTCAAAAAAGGATCTGTTCGAGGGATCATAGAACTTGAAGCCTCTCGATCTTTCAGAGTATCCAACAAAGTAGCAGCTTATAGTTCTTGAGTCTAGCTTTTCCTCATTAGGCCTATAAGGCCTAGCCTCTGCTGGACATCCTCAAACATGTAAATGCCTAATGCTAGGCTTCTTGCCTGTCCATAATTCATAAGGGGTTTTTGCTACTGCTTTGCTTGGAACTCGATTTAGGATGTAAACTACAGTTTTGATGGCTTCACCCCAAAGTGATTCTGGTAAAGAAGAATAACTAATCATACTCCTCACCATATCTATTAGGGTTCTGTTTCGTCTCTCAGCTACACCATTTTGACTTGGAGTCCCTGGCATGGTGTATTGAGGAACAATTCCACATTCCATCAAATACTTAGCAAAGGGTCCTGGACGTTGTTCTCTTGATCCATCATATCTACCGTAGTATTCACCCCCACGATCAGATTTGACAGCTTTAATTTTCTTGCCTAGTTGATTTTCAACTTCAGTTTTGAAAATTTTAAACATGTTCAAAGATTGTGACTTCTCACTGATCAAATACAAGTATCCATAGCGAGAGTAGTCATCTATGAAAGTGATAAAATATTGTTGTCCATTCCATGAAGCTGTTGAAAATGGACCACAAATGTCTGTATGTATCAATTCCAAAGCCCTTATGGTTTTGTTTTTAGACTTTCTCCAAAAGGCTTCATACTCATGGAGATTGTATCCTTACTTATATTACTATATTCTTCTCAATATCTAGTCAATGTGGGACTTTGTTTGCATTCCTAACACTCTGATAAGAGTCATATTATTGCACTTTTGTTATGATTTAAATATTGATATTTGTGTGAAAATTGTGGTTATTTGATTATTTAATCCACAAATGTCATTTCACGGGTATTTCGTGTTTAAAGTGTAATTTCAGGTAAAATCATAAGTTTGGAGAAGTTTGGGACAAATGCCAATGACCGGGATTGAGTTAGAATCAAGAAAAGCAAGATTTCAAGGTTTGGAAATCTGGCCGCGGCAAGAATATTTTGGCCGCGGCGAGAATGATGCAGCAAATTTTCCCGAGAGCGCGATTTTTGCATTCGAATCTGGCCGCCGGCGACATCATTTGCGCCGGCGGCGAAATGAATTCGCCGGCGGCGAAATATGGATCGTCGCTGGCGAAACACGAATCGCGCCGCGGCGACAATATTCTCGCCGCGGCGCGATCATTTCCCAGAAACTCGCCGCGGCGAGAATTACTTCGCCGGCGGCGAGTTTCGGCGGCCAAACGCGTTTTCCAGACTTTTTGTTCCAAATTTGTCCCCAAAACCCTGGATCTATAAATACCATAAGGTACAGAGAGAGTGGACGGCGAAATAGACCTAGAATAGGCGTTTTTGGAGGAGAGGAAGCCATTTTGGAGATCAAGCTTGGAGAATCTTGAAGGATCATCACCATAGTTGCTGCCAAGTGTTCATCTCCAAGAGTTTTTCATCTCTTCTCCTTAGCTTTGTTTTTCTGCAGTTTATTTCGAATTTGTATTGATGTATTCAGTTGAGATAATTGTTTTTCTTATTTCCATTATGAGCTAATTCATTTTTTTGTTAAGGCTATGATGTAGTTGAATCATGAAACTCCGATTTTTGTGGTTATGGTTATATGAGTTCATTGTTTTCAAGTTGAGTATTTATTTCCATGCTTAATGCTTCTGAATTTTTGGCCAAGATTTAGATGATTAGTTGCATTATATTGAGACCGAGAGGAGATGTGTAATGAATGCTTCTTGTGATGAGTACCATATGTTGAATGCGAGTGTGAGAACTAATGCATGATGTATGTGGTTATCCTGGAAATTCCATAGATCATAATGTGCTTGTTTGTGATTAATCTTCATAGAAATATAGTTGAGTAGCATAGACAAGTAATTCTAATATAACTTGAGAAAGAGTATTAGATAAGTTTGGGTTTTTCAACCATCAATTGTAACTTTGATCCTCATATAACATGCCATGAAATTGGAGTGAATTGATTCAGCAAAATCAAATGCCTTAGCATTTTAATCATTTGTGAACAAACATTCAATTGTGTTCTTTGCATTTATTTGTAAGTTAATTTGTCTTTTACACAATCAACAATTTGGTTTTCAGATAAAATTAGGATTAGTCAATTTCGGTACTTAGTAACACCATTCCTTGTGGGTTCGATATCCGTACTTTTGTACACTTTATTACTTGAACGATTCGTACACTTGCGAAAATACGCATCAAGTTTTTGGCGCCGTTGCCGGGGAATGGTTTGATTATTAATATCGATACTACCTAATCTTAGTTTTAATTTGAAGTTAATTTGCCTTATACATTGTTTCAGTTTTAATTTTTATTCTAACTTGAGTTTGTGAGTTGTGTTGAACATTTGTTCATTTAGAGTTGTTGCTGCTTGTTTGCATTATTTACTGTAGTCATTTCTTGCAGATTTTTCAGTTATTTGTTTTGCTCTTCTATTTTATTTATCATAAAAAAAAAGGTAACTTAGTGTTGTGTGAGTGCTGGTTGATTTTTCAGATTGTAGGACTTTTGTATGCGACGTGCACGAAGCCTTAACCTTCTTCCTTTTGATCCGAAAATTGATCGAACATATAGGCGTCTAAACCGAGAGAGAAGGCGTTCAACCTCCGCTCCTAATAGACAATCAGCCATGGATCCACAATTTGTTGAGGGAGGTGAAAATCGTAGAGCTATGAGGGATTATGCTGCGCCTAATGTTGCTAGAACCACTTCGGGTATAAGGAGGCCAACTGTTCAAGCCAATAACTTTAAGATAAAGCCATCTTTTATCCAAATGGTTCAATCAAATCAGTTTGGGGGAATGTCAAAGGATGATCCTAATGCACATATTGCTTACTTTCTGGAGGTGTGTGATCTTTACAAGATAAATGGTGTTTCTGAAGATGCCATAAGATTAAGGGTTTTTCCTTTTTCACTTCGGGATAGAGCCAAGGAGTGGCTAAACTCATTACCACCGGGATCAATTACAACATGGAATGAGTTGGTTCAGAAGTTCTTGTCAAAGTTCTTTCCTCCTGCTAAGACAGCAAAATTGCGGAATGAAATCACATCTTTCACACAATATGATCAAGAATCATTGTATGAAGCTTGGGAGAGATTCAAAGAAATGTTGAGGAAGTGCCCACATCATGGTATACCAATTTGGCTGCAAGTCTCTACATTTTATAATGGGTTGGTTTCAAACTATCGGGCAATGATTGATGCTGCAGCTGGAGGGTCTTTAATGGGAAAAACACCGGAGGATGCACATGAGTTGTTAGAGATTATGGCAGAAAATAACAATCAGTGGCATTCAGAGCGGGTAACTGCAAAAAGACCAGCAGGAGTGCATGAAATTGATTCCGTGAATGCTTTGTCGGTTCAAGTTGCTGCTCTTTCAAGAAAGGTGGATTCTTTGTCATCCAAGTTCGAATCCAAACGAACTGCAGAATGTAATTTATGTGGTGGAAATCATGCTAGTATGGAGTGCCAAGTTGGAAATCCATTTGCTTCACCAAATGCTGAACAAGCCAACTATGTTTCAAATTTCCAAAGACCTCCACATAACCCATATTCGAACACCTACAATCCAGGTTGGAGGAATCATCCGAATTTGTCATGGGGAAATAACCAAGGGGGATTCAAACCGTCATCTTCTTACCAACCCCAAGAGAAGAAACCAACAGATTTGGAAGAAATTTTGGGGAAGTTCATTGAGGAGTCAAGAACAAATTTCAGAAATCAAGAGGCAATCAACAGGGACATCCAAAACCAACTGGGGCAGCTTTCAAAGCAGATTGCAGAAAGGCCTCAAGGATCATTGCCAAGTGACACAATAAATCCTACAGAGCATGTAAAGGCTATCACATTGAGAAGTGGTAAAGAACTTGAATGGCAGAAGAAACCGGAGCAAAAGATGGAGGAATTTAAAGAAAAGCCATCAACATCCCAAGATGTTCAATCTTCCATATATGCAAAATATGAGCCTCCTATCCCATATCCTCAAAGATTGCAGAAGAAAAAGCTTGATAATCAATTTGGTAAATTTCTGGAAATTTTTAAGAAATTACATATTAACATTCCTTTTGCAGAGATGTTGGAACAAATGCCCAAATATGCAAAATTCATGAAGAAAATTCTATCAAAGAAGAGGAAGCTGGGAGATTATGAAACTGTCATGCTAAATGAGGAATGCAGTGCAGTTCTTCAAAGAAAACTGCCACAGAAAGTAAAAGACCCAGGGAGTTTTACTATACCTTGTACTATAGGAAGTTGCAATTTTGATAAAGTCCTATGTGATTTAGGATCAAGTATTAATTTGATGCCACTTTCTGTTTTCAGGAAACTAGGCCTGGGAGAAGTAAAACCTACTTCAATTTCTCTACAATTAGCGGATAGATCGGTGAAATATCCTCGAGGGGTAATTGAGGATGTTTTAATTAAAATTGACAAATTCATTTTCCCTACAGATTTTGTGGTGCTTGACATCGAGGAAGATATAGAGATACCATTGATATTGGGGAGACCATTCCTTGCAACTGGAAGAACATTGATTGATGTTCAGCAAGGAAAACTCATTCTAAGGGTGCAAGATGAACAAGTAACTTTCGATGTTTTTGAAGCAATGAAATCTCCAAGTGAGGTATATTCTTGTTTTCAAATTAACACCCTTGACAGGTTAATCCCGGAAACTTTTGAAAAGAGACCTCCATTGCTACCACTAGAAGCTTGCCTTTTGAAATCTGCAACAATTGAGGAGAAAGACGAGGGAGTGAGACAATGTTTAGAATTACTGGCAGAACATGATGCATATTTGTTTAGTGATCAAACATTCAAGGACTTGGGAACAAATGAAACTCCAACCTCAGTGGTCAAGAAGGAAGCCAACCAGATTGAGCTAAAGCCACTACCATTCCCATCTAGGGTTAAAATAAAAACCCGTTGTTTTCCTTTCTTACATTGAGGACAATGTAAGGTTTTGGTTGGGGGTGCGATGAACGGTACATTTTTCTTAATGTCATTTTAGTTTTGTTTGTGTGTTTAATTGTGTTTAACTTTGATTTTCCATTTATTTTTCTTCATTTTGATTTAATTTCTTTTATTGTCTTATTTTAATTTTTTATTTTTATTTTTATTTTTATTTTTGTCTCATTTGCATTCTTCTTGTTTTAATTTGCACGTTGATGATAATAATGTGATTGTGATAACACGTAGCTTTTAGAAGACATTAAATTTTGCTTCGGTTTAAAGATAATTTCATATGTTGATTTTACTTAGTTGGCGACTCTTTTGGTATGTGGTACGACTTGGTTGATTAGTTTAAATGCTTAGAGAAGTCTTATGTGCGAATTTTTCATGGACATTTTTGTGATCTCAAAAAACTCTAGAACTCATTTGAAAACCTCTTGAGGCGAAATAATTTGGAATTGCACTGTTTAGGATATGATATAGGCCGTTTTTGGATCGATTGTGCCATTTTTAAGCTTACCTTGTTATTCTTATATATCACTAGTTACCTCTTTGAGCCTATTTATATACATTGTTAGCCTTATTTTTCTTTCTTTTTCCTTTCTATAATCTACCTTTTATTTAGCCACAATATATATATAATTCCTACCTTATTTGTTAAGAGCACTTAATTTTGAACACAAACTTGTAAAGAGCAATTGGGATGCTATTTTCCACATATATTGAAAGAATTTAGTTGGGGGTTATCTATTGTAAAAAAAAAAAAAAAAAAAAAAGAAAGAAAGAAAGAAAGAAGAGGGCTTTCACATTATAGTAAATAAAAGAGTGTCAGTGATGGTTATACTGAACTGAATGATTGAGAAAGAATTTTGTTTATCCTTGGAAAAATGGGATATGATCAGAAGAAACAATGTGGGTTTAATGGTTTTATTTTTGCTTAATTGGTTGTGTTTAATCTAATAAGTTCTCTTATTTGTATTTTGACACTTCCCATTTTTCTTAACCAAATACCTAAGCCTAACATTACAAGCCATATTAAGTCCTATTGATCCAAAATGGTGTATTTTTCTTTTATTAGTGGAGAGAGGTTTGAAAAATGAGCATATGGAGTTTGAAATTTCACCTTTGTGTTTGTGGATATTGTGCATAATATTATCTAGGCATTATGGCTATTGGTTTGTGGTATGATGGATGTTTAAGAGTCAATAACAAAAGTGACATTGGCATTTGAGATTTCTTAAAGTTTAGGTGACATTTAGTTATTCTATGTGTTATGTGATATTTACAATTTTTGAAACATTTGTGCAAATTAATTGTTGCGTGATTTGATTATTTTGAGTTAGTATAAATTAAAGTAAGATGTTTGTGGGTATCATCACTGGAAGCCCTCACGAGACTACAACTCGTCCTACTAGGGCCGCCTAGGGGTTTAAAGGCTTATTGCATACGCTTAATGCAATTTTGTAAATGGAATAAATTTTCTTTGAATTCTTCTTTTAATGTCTCCTTTGAATTTATTTATAGATCGCTTTTCTTGCTAGAGACTAGCAAGAAGCTGGTTGGGGGTTGTTGATAAGAGTCATATTATTGCACTTTTGTTATGATTTAAATATTGATATTTGTGTGAAAATTGTGGTTATTTGATTATTTAATCCACAAATGTCATTTCACGGGTATTTCGTGTTTAAAGTGTAATTTCAGGTAAAATCATAAGTTTGGAGAAGTTTGGGACAAATGCCAATGACCGGGATTGAGTTAGAATCAAGAAAAGCAAGATTTCAAGGTTTGGAAATCTGGCTGCGGCAAGAATATTTTGGCCGCGGCGAGAATGATGCAGCAAATTTTTCCGAGAGCGCGATTTTTGCATTCGAATCTGGCCGCCGGCGACATCATTTGCGCCGGCGGCGAAATATGGATCGCCGCCGGCGAAACACGAATCGCGCCGCGGCGACAATATTCTCGCCGCGGCGCGATCATTTCCCAGAAACTCGCCGCGGCGAGAATTACTTCGCCGGCGGCGAGTTTCGGCGGCCAAACGCGTTTTCCAGACTTTTTGTTCCAAATTTGTCCCCAAAACCCTGGATCTATAAATACCATAAGGTACAGAGAGAGTGGACGGCGAAATAGACCTAGAATAGGCGTTTTTGGAGGAGAGGAAGCCATTTTGGAGATCAAGCTTGGAGAATCTTGAAGGATCATCACCATAGTTGCTGCCAAGTGTTCATCTCCAAGAGTTTTTCATCTCTTCTCCTTAGCTTTGTTTTTCTGCAGTTTATTTCGAATTTGTATTGATGTATTCAGTTGAGATAATTGTTTTTCTTATTTCCATTATGAGCTAATTCATTTTTTTGCTAAGGCTATGATGTAGTTGAATCATGAAACTCTGATTTTTGTGGTTATGGTTATATGAGTTCATTGTTTTCAAGTTGAGTATTTATTTCCATGCTTAATGCTTCTGAATTTTTGGCCAAGATTTAGATGATTAGTTGCATTATATTGAGACCGAGAGGAGATGTGTAATGAATGCTTCTTGTGATGAGTACCATATGTTGAATGCGAGTGTGAGAACTAATGCATGATGTATGTGGTTATCCTGGAAATTCCATAGATCATAATGTGCTTGTTTGTGATTAATCTTCATAGAAATATAGTTGAGTAGCATAGACAAGTAATTCTAATATAACTTGAGAAAGAGTATTAGATAAGTTTGGGTTTTTCAACCATCAATTGTAACTTTGATCCTCATATAACATGCCATGAAATTGGAGTGAATTGATTCAGCGAAATCAAATGCCTTAGCGTTTTAATCATTTGTGAACAAACATTCAATTGTGTTCTTTGCATTTATTTGTAAGTTAATTTGTCTTTTACACAATCAACAATTTGGTTTTCAGATAAAATTAGGATTAGTCAATTTCGGTACTTAGTAACACCATTCCTTGTGAGTTCGATATCCGTACTTTTGTATACTTTATTACTTGAACGATTCGTACACTTGCAAAAATACGCATCACACTCCATAGCCCCCCTTTCCTCTCTCTCCCAACTTCTCTTTTATGGCATTTCCCCCGAACAGGTGTCTCCAAAATCATCCATGCTGCAACTGAGTGGGTGAGTCAACACCGGAGCCAACTCAAGCTTTTACTCGAACCCCGCCCAATGAAGAAAATGTCGGTGATGTACTTTCTACTTGCGAAAATTAAGTTGGAACTGGGATTTAACGGAATCCCGTAGGACTTGGCTGGTGAAGGCCAGACCATGAATATGCTTGTGATTTGGAATTCATGGTCGTTTGGTAAGTAGTCACTTCTATTGATTCATCAATATGTTATTAACATAAGCTTAGGTACTGGGAAAAAGAGAATTCAAGTGTTTGTGGCCCTAAAAGAGGAAATGGAGATAATCTTATCAGCAAGAAGCAACGGAGGAAGAAGATAATGCAAAAAAATTTGCTATGTTATTTATCTCTCTTTTTTGGAAAATATTGTAGAGCTTTTCAATGGGAAAATGAACTGTTTTTTTTTTCTTTTTTTAGATCAAAGATTAGGTTTACTTTACAAAAAATTGCTTTTCATTGCAAACCACTTCATCAAACCAACTCAGTATTTGACAGCCACATGATAGAGACGTTAGCAGAGTAGCACACATTAACATTTTGATTACTTCAGAAAACCAACTCAGTATATAACAGCCACATGACAAAGACATTAAAACACGACAACATTTTGATTAACTTCACGCTAATGAAGTTAACAAAGAGACTGAAACAATTGACAATTATAATTTATGGACTCAAATGAGAGTTTAACATTGAGCTAGGAACTTAGAGAAAATGTATCTTTCAAAGAACTAAAAAATATATATTATATATAGAGTTTATACCACAGCATGATGATTTCGTGTTCTCAAACTAAAATAAATATATGCCAATTAAATTTGTTCAGTTTTATATTTCTCCTACAAGCCATTACCGCATGGGCTTGGTTAAGTGTAACAATGGTTGAGAAAGAGGTTTTCTAGGGGCGAAGAATATATACTAGAAGGACTCTATATGAAATAAAGAAAAGGAGCTCTGATCTAGACCTTAACCAAGGCTACGTTTCAATCTCTTGACTGTTATAAAGCTAAATTCCATGATCCGTCTTTCTGGAATACCACTTTGAATAGATCATATTGTTATCAAACACGTCAATTGCTTAGCCTTTTTGAATAAAAAGCCCATACCAAATCTTAATTGACTTTAAGTGGAATATATTTACATAGAAGCCAAGCGGAAAAAAAACTATTAGGTATATTCTAATAAGGAATGGTGTAGGTAATTAGCAAACAAATCTAAAATTCAAACTCTTCCCACACGGAACAAAAAACAAAAGCCAAGCGAAGAAGAAAAACATTTCTATCATTATATAGTTATTACTTACTCGTTTGCGAAACCTCTAGAGGGACTAATACGCTGTCATTGACCGGCTTGCTTTCCGTCATAATATATTAATGTTGATGGAATTAATGTAATATAATATATATTAAAAAATATTATATTATTATATATCAATTACTTTTTTTAATATAATTATAAAAACATAATATAATACTATTTATTCCAATAATAAATTTAATGCCTTTACATAAGATAATAATATGAAATTACTTATGAACAAGAAAAATAAAAGTGATTGATTCAATTACTTTGAGTTATATTGGTATGACTAATTATTATACCAGATCGATTCCATGATCAGTTCAGCAAGCGTGGTAGTTCAGCATGAGATGGAGCATCAAATTCAGGTTTAGGCACTGGGGAAGATATGACCAGATTTGACAGAGACAATCCACACAGCTATTCCATTGGCGACAAGTGATACAATTTCAGCTGCAATTCTCTTCACTCAATCTAGCTATTCAATTTGGTATTGGGCTATTGGCCATATCTCTTTCCACAGAAGTAACATTTATCAAAAGAAAAATAGTAAATCATACATACTTTTATAAATAATATAAATTATATTTACGTAGTTATATAAAGAAACAAGCTAATGCTTTGATTCACGCAGCACACCTTATTGGACTCTCATTGAGGAAATTCTAAAGTGCCTCGTATGCGTGAATGGCATCTTAACCAAAAATATGCATATGAATGATATAAACAATTAACCATACAGCTACCTTGACCCCAAGAAAAAAATATTAACTATAGAGCGAACACGTTATATATATATATATATATATATATATATATATATATATATATATATATATATATATATATATATATATATATATATATATATATATCCCTTCACAATTGGTTAAGGTTGCTGGCTACACCATGGCCGGAGACAACAAGCTTCACATAGTAATGTTCCCATGGCTGGCCTTTGGTCATATCATCCCCTACCTTGAACTCGCTAAGCTCATTGCTGAAAAGGGTCACCTCGTCAGCTTCGTCTCCACCCCGAGAAACATCGATCGTCTTCCAAAACTACCTCCATATTTGACTGCTCTAATCAAATTCGTCAAGCTCCCTCTACCCAAAGTCCACAATCTCCCCGATGACGCAGAGGCCGCCACCGATGTCCCATACGACATAGTACAGTTCCTCGAGAAAGCCTATGATGCCCTCCAAGAACCCATGACCCGCTTTCTGGAATCTTCCAATCCGGATTGGATCTTCTACGACTTTGCTCCCTACTGGGTTGGCTCCATTGCTTCCGATCTTGGTATCAAGTCTGCGTTTTTTAGTATATTTTCCGCTCCGGCTATCGGTTTCCTTGGACCCGCTTCGGTTTTAATGGGTAATGAAACCATCCGCACAAAACTCGAAAACTTCACGGTCCCTCCACCGTGGGTCTCATTCCCCACCACCGTACCTTTCCGTTACTTCGAGATTATGAGGATCTCAGATGGCCTTTCAGGCAATGATTCGGGTGTCTCGGATATGTACCGGTTCGGTGCGTCTGTCCAAAACTGTGACTTAGTGACCATCAGAGGTTGCTCCGAATTTCAACCTGAGTGGATTCAAGTTCTCCGAAACATCTACCAGAAACCGGTTCTACCAGTCGGCCAACTCCCCAGCACGGCGTATGACGGCGTGGACGAAAACGACACGTGGGGGTGGATGAAAAATTGGCTGGACAAGCAAAGCAAAGGCAGGGTGGTGTACGTGGCATTCGGGAGTGAAGCGAAGCCGAGCCAAGAAGAAGCGAGGGAGATAGCTCTTGGGTTGGAGAAGTCGCAGCTACCGTTCTTCTGGGTACTGAGGATACGACGTGGACTCACTGATCCGGAGGTGTTGAAGTTGCCGGAAGGGTTCGAAGAGAGGACCCAAGGACGCGGGGTGGTTTACACCAGTTGGGCTCCACAGCTGAAGATCTTAAGCCACCAGTCGGTGGGTGGGTTCCTGACTCACTCGGGGTGGACCTCCGTGGTGGAGTCGATTCAGAACGAGAAACCACTCGTGCTGCTAACGTTTCTGGCAGACCAAGGATTAAACGCGAGAGTGTTGGAGGAGAAGAAAATGGGGTATTCAGTACCAAGAAATGAGGAAGATGGGTCATTTACAAGTGATTCGGTGGCTGAGTCGCTGAGGCTGGTGGTGATGAAGGAAGAGGGGAGGATCTACAGGGAAAAGATAAAAGAGATGAAGGACTTATTTGTAAATACAGAAAGGCAGGAAAGGTACGTGGAAAGTTTACTGGCTTACCTCAAAACCCATAGAAACCCAAAGCCAGGAGCCTAGTTATTAACTTAATGTTAACTTAAATAATGTGATTATCATTCAATGAGAACGAAGAATATTTGAGTCAGATAAAATGTTTTGTTTGAGAGGTGCTATGAAGCATAGCTTCTCCAGCACCACCATAGATGGTTTCTTTGGGTATCTGATGTGGTTTAGTGTAGTGTGTTTGGCAGTTTCTGCTTTTTGTATCTTCCGCGTGAGTGGTGCAGCAAGTGTAGGTAATGGTCGATCTCTTCCCCAAGACTGCTATGTCCCATCCACATTATAGTAATTAAGACCTATCAAATTTATAATATATATATATTTTAATTTTTGAATATTAAATACACCGAAACAGACGGATCGGAATCTTATGCGGCGCAAAAATCACAGCACCGCGTGTTGTGGTTTTTTGTCAGTCACACCAGTCGACTAGTGTAACTGGTGAGACGGGCTGTGTCTGTACACACCGCAGAGAATCTGACACAAAACAGACAGGTAAGCACGGATTCCAAAAGTGGAAAGGTTGAATTGGAACTTGAAAGCAAAATCGAAACTGGATATCTCAAGTTCTCATCTGTTATATAGAAATACCGGCGGCTAAGATTGACATTGGACATTTAAGGGATGAATTGTAAGGTTGAGGAAAATTTGCAGTAAGAGTCAAAACTCAAAATGGCATTTCCCCTAACACTTCTACACTGGCGCAAAAGCTTTAGTACAATAATAGCCATAATTAATAGAACAACACATTTTAAACTACTTAGAGATAAACCATAATTAATCCTAAAATAATTCCATAATAAAAAGAATATTGCTGTTAAATTTAGTAGAAAAATTTTCCATGAAAAAAATATTCTTTTGTTTGAATCATATGGAAAAAAGAGAGCAAATAGCAGACAATGATGATGAAGTAATGGTTGGTGATGTAATGACGAGTGGCAGGGACACCATGGCAGAATGGATGCTATTTTAGCCCTAGCTAAACCTAAAAAAAAGAAAAAAAAAATATTTACCAAAAGATGGACCCAACTCCAATTTATTTCCAAAATAGTTACTTGGATCAAATAGAAATGCCCAAATATAGTAAGGCCCAACTTCACATGAATAAAAATGTTTAAGCAATATTCATTTTTAAAAATACCAAGGTCTGAAACAGAACCTAATCTGGGCTTCTACTCAAAATTTCTATTTGGGTTCCAAGTTCATCCTAAACAGAAATGTTTAGGTCCACATGCATTTTCAAAATTCTTATTTTAGTCAAACTAAAAATATTTGGATCTAAGCCCAAACCTAGATCCAATTCGTTGAAAAAAAAAACTAATTTTGTCCCAGCAAAAATGTCTATATTAAGGCTTGAGTTCAGGCTCAGCTTGTTTTCAAAATACTAATTTAAGCCTAAGTTCGGGCTACGTGGACAAAGATGATAGCAATGGTCCCCACTATGAGTGATGACTAAGGTGATAAGTTGGTAGGAGTTGAGGAAAATTGACAAATCACTTCCATATTTTTGAGAAAATATTTTCTGAAAAATTGAAGTAAAGTTTAAATTAGTAGAAAAGAAAATGAAAATGAAATTTTTTTCTCGCAAAACAAGCACAATTTTTTTCCTCCAAATTTTTTTTCAACGAACAATTGTAGAAATCCTTCATTAGAATATTTCTTACTGTGACTGATTGCTAGATTGGGAATGAAAACTTGACAGTGCAGCCATTTGCTGCTGCCGGAGCTGCATTTGAGGATGTCTGGCATTCACGGCATTGAAAGTGTTACTATCAATCGGGAATTCTGACGGGTTCTCAATCTTGACTTGAATCATAGTCAATCAATGATCAAATATTACAACATGCTGGCACAGGGTAGTTATGCTTTGAAGAGGATCCTGAAAGGATCCTGTATCGGCATTTTCTGTTCTAGCGTGTGTCCACATGTTTGTCCATGCTTCAGACCAGGAACATTAACAACATTAAATAATGTACAAAGAAGTAGAAGATGCAAGTACTTGCTGAGGTAGACGAAGAGAATTCTGCTGTTGTGGCTGCACTTGTGCGACTGAATTCCATGTACTTGTGGTTGACTTTGTCGTACAATATTCTTGGAGCCATCCTTAACGAGATCCATCAATGGCCCAAAATTACTACAAGCAAGTGGGGGAAAATGTTAAAATCGTTGCATAAGGTGATAATGTCATCTTGATCTATTAAGGGTAGAACCGCATAAAAAGTGCATGCAACAAATAAGCCTACTTGTAGAAAAGACATCAGGACACCCTCTTCATATTTGGCAAGAATGAGTGCATAGTACAAAGTTTTTGTCATATATTCCTCGTCCCCTACAACAGTACTTTATTTATTTAATTTCTTATGTAACACATATTGCAGAATTACACTAGTATTAGTCACAGGGCAATCGCCTTTGGAATATATTAATGCAGAGTGTGCTCAAGATATATCAATATCCGCTAGTAAATTGCCTTTTACAATATTCTCATGACGATGTTAATTCATTGGTAATTAAATAAAGCATCAATGTCAGATGAGGTAGATCAATGGCATATTGAAGAGAGGAAAAGCAGACAAATCGAACTTGGATCTATATATAAATTTAACTTCATAAACCTTAAGATCATGGTAAACAAAAAACATTGCTGTAATTGAAATTGAATTTTCAAAAAGGAAAAAAAAAATTATAAACTCACCTAGAACCAATTGTTTTAAGCAACATCTTTAGAAGTTCAATGGCTGAGCACTGCTTTCTGTAATTATCAGCAAGCACTTTCAAATTTTTGCCTAATTTACAGATGTGACAGCTCATAATTGAGAGAAGACTTCAGTAGGACCTTCCATGGCAGCCTCAAGCCCTACACCTGTCAACATTCGGGCTATGACCTTTCGAGACAATTTTGACGCTTGCTCGTGACCAAGAATTTTCCCGTTTCCCTCAGGTGCAATTTTCCCACGGTAGAAGTTTCCTCCATGTTACATGTTCAGGTACTCAGGCCTAATACAACTCATACAATATAATATAAATAAAATAGAAAAATATAAATTAATTTTTTTTAGTCTTTTTTATTAAGATACAAGTAAATAAGATTAAATATAAAAATATAAAATTGCAAAATTTTAAATACTCTTTGAATAGAAAAAGAATTTTTTATAAGAAAAAAAATAATTCTCATGAAAAATTGATGACAAAAATTAAATGGTAGGGTCGGGCATGTCATTATGATTAATTGTGATACCTACCTAATAATTCACGGCATCTCGTGAAAAAATAAGCTCTGCACCAGCCTCAATCCTTATCTTCAATGAAACCAATAGACGTTGGACAGCTACAAGTACAAGGCCTTATCTACATAGTAGTAAAAGCGGCATTTGAGAGTCATCGATCAAAGCTTTTGGAGCTGTTTCTGCCATGGCCGAAGACGATAAGCTTCATATAGTAATGTTCCCATGGCTGGCCTTTGGCCACTTGATCCCAAACCTTGAGCTGGCTAAGCTCATAGCTGGAAAGGGTCACCTTGTGAGCTTCGTGTCCACCCCAAGAAACATCGATCGCCTTCCGAAACTACCTCCAAGTTTGGCTGCTCTCATCAAATTCGTCAAGTTCCCTCTACCCAAAGTCCCCAATCTCCCCGATGATGCAGAGGCCACCATCGATGTTCCATATAACGTAGTGCCTTTTCTCAAGAAAGCCTATGATGGACTTCAAGAACCCATCACGCGCTTCCTTCAATCTTCCAATCCGGATTGGATCTTGTACGACTTTGCTCCCTATTGGGTTGGATCCATTGCTTCCAAACTCGGCATCAAGAGTTCGTTCTTTTGCATATATCCCGCTTCGGTTATGGGTTTCTTCGGACCCCCTTCGGTTTTGATGGGTAATGACAACATGCGGACAAAACCCGAAGACTTTACGGTCCTTCCACCATGGGTCTCATTCTCCACCACCATAGCCTGTCCTTCCTTCGAGACCATGAGGATTTCAGATGCCCTTGTCCCCAATGAATCGGGTGTTCCGGATCTGTACAGGCTCGGTGCGTCTATCCAAAACTGTGACTTAGTGACAATCAGAAGTTGCTCCCAATTTGAACCTGAGTGGATTCAACTCCTCGAAAACATTTACCAGAAACCGGTTCTACCAGTTGGCCAACTCCCCAACTCGGCGTTTGACGGCGGAGATGAAAACGACAAGTGGCAGGGGATGAAAGATTGGCTGGACAAGCAAAGCAAAGGCACCGTCGTGTACGTGGCATTCGGGAGTGAAGTGAAGCCGAACCAAGAAGAAGTGAGGGAGATCGCTCTTGGGTTGGAAAAATCGCAGCTACCATTCTTCTGGGTGCTAAGGGTTCAACGTGGGCCCATCGACCCGGATGTGTCGAAGTTGCCAGAAGGGTTCGAGGAGAGGACCCAAGGGCGGGGGGTGGTGTGCACCAGCTGGGCACCACAGATGAAGATCTTAGGCCACGAGTCGGTGGGCGGGTTCCTTACGCACTCGGGTACGAGCTCGGTAGTGGAGGCGGTTCAAGAGGAGAAGCCACTTGTGCTGCTACCTTTTTTGGCAGACCAAGGATTGTACGCAAGGGCGTTGGAGGAGAAGAAAATGGCGTATGTGATAGTAATAATCATAATATATAACAAGGTGACCTTTAATATATAACCTTTAATATTAAAAAAAATATTTTTAAAAATATAATAAAAATTTGTTAATGGTCAATATATAACATTTTTTTCACTTATTTAACTTCATAGTTTAATAGTAATAATCATAATATACATAATTTAAGTTAAATCCTTTCATACATTAGTCATGTCATAAAATTATCATTAAACAAAAATTAATATGGATCATAGTAGTCAAATATCATTAATTTGATATTATTATTTTTATGTATCACTATTAGTTTCAAACTTAACATGATTTGAGATATATATTATAATGATCCACTAATAATATAGAGGCAAATTTTGTTAATATTTGTAATATTTTGTAATTTTTAAATAATAATTTTTTATTATAAATAAATATTTTTTTATTGTAAATGATTATATTTATTTAAAAGTAAATACGTTTTTAATTTAAATGATTTTTGATTTGTTTAAAATAATTATATTTGATTTTAAATAAAATTTATTTTTATTTTTATAATTTTTTTAATATGTATAAAAATATTTTATATTATGATTTTTTTTAAATAATATTATTATCATTCTGTGAGAACGAAGAATATTTGAGTCAGATAAAATGTTTTGTTTGAGAAGTGCTATGAAGCATAGCTTCTCCAGCACCACCGTAGATGGTTTCTTTGGATATGGGATTAAATAACAGAATTTATAATTGATTAGAGTCTATATATATTTGTATAAGTATTTTTATATTAAAAAATTATTTAAATAAATTTAAATAAATAATTTATTAATTTTTAATAAATTAATTTTAATTTATTTTATAAATTAATTTTAATTTCTTTTATAAATTAATTTTAATTTCTTTTATAAATTAATTTTTTTAAATTTAAATTTATGTTATTAAAAATTATTTTATATTTTTATAAAATTAAAAAAAATTATATTTAAATATTTTAAAAAAATTTATAAATTTAAAATATATTTTTTTAAATATATATTTAAATGTTAAATAATTTAATTTTAACTTAAATAATTTGATTATCATTCAATGAGAACGAAGAATATTTGAGTCAGATAAAATGTTTTGTTTGAGAGGTGCTATGAAGCATAGCTTCTCCAGCACCACCATAGATGGTTTCTTTGGGTATCTGATGTGGTTTAGTGTAGTGTGTTTGGCAGTTTCTGCTTTTTGTATCTTCCGCGTGAGTGGTGCAGCAAGTGTAGGTAATGGTCGATCTCTTCCCCAAGACTGCTATGTCCCATCCACATTATAGTAATTAAGACCTATCAAATATGTCCCATCCACATTATAGTAATTAAGACCTATCAAAATATATATATATATATATATATATATATATATATATATATATATATATATAATTGTCACAATATAATTTGACATTTCTGTGAATATTTTATTCTTCAATTTAAAATAATACAAGTTATTTCAGAGGTGGGATGGGGACACTTATTAACAAAGGATTCGAAATGATACTAGACTTTGGCAGAATTAATTAATTAAAATCTCTATCTTTGAAAGCACAGTGAACCTTCTCTAATCATAGTTTTAGAATATGGCATATATATATATATATCAAAGAAAGCCAGCTACTACCATGTTGAGCTGTCTCACTGATAATGGGCGGCGAAGAATTATTTTACTAATAAATTATATGGCTTGCGATAGCATTGATTAATATGGGAAACATTGCCGTGGCTTTATTTATTTTGATTTTTGAATATTACATACACCGCATGAGACAGACGGGATAACCACGGATTCCAAAAGTGGAAAGGTTGTAGTTGGAACTTGGAAAGCAAAATCGAAACTGGATATCTTAAGTTCTCATCGGTAATATGGAAATACCAGCGGCTAAGATTGACAATGGACATTAAGGGATGAATTGTAAGGTTGAGGAAAATTTGCAGAAAGAGTCCAAACTCAAAATGGCATTTCCCCTTAACACTTCTACACTGGCGCAAAAGCTTTAGTACAATAATAGCCCAAACAAATTTCGGCAGAGACCAAACCGAACTCAGAGGGTCTCCATGGATGTAATTATGCTTGTACCTCGCTCTAAACTCATCGAGTGTGCTATTCAACACCTCTGGATTTTGTTTCATTACTACTTGACAACCCTGTGGTATTTACGTTGAAATTTTAGCACAAACTATCATGTGAATGTCAAAATTAAGAACTATCTCACTGTTAATTAAAAATCTGTTAAACTTATATTCTTGAACATTTTTATTGTGTTATAAGGCTATTATCATAATTAAGCAGACATTTCAATTTTCAAATGTTAACTCAATTCCATAAATAGCATTAAAAGACTATAAAATTGTTAAAGGTACAAGTGAAACATACTTTTCATAATAAAATTGTTCTATGGTTATAATATTCCCATGATTATTTCTATAAAATTAAAACAAAAAATACTACAATGTGGTTAAATATTAATAAAACAAATCACAAAAGAAAATAGAATAACACATTTTAAACTACTTACAGATAAACCATAATTAATCCTAAAATAATTCCATAATAAAAAGAATATTGCTGTTAGTTTTAGTAGAAAAAAGAACGAGTGTATAGTACAAAGTTTTTGTCATATACCTCTTCCCCTACCACAGTACTTTATTTATTTAATTTCTTATGTAACACATATTGCAGAATTACACTAGTATTAATCACAGGGCAATCACCTTTGGAATATATTAATGCAGAGTGTGCTCAAGATATATCAATATCCGCTAGTAAATTGCCTTTTACAGTATTCTCATGATGATGCTAATTCATTGGTAATTAAATAAAGCATCAATGTCAGATGAGGTAGATCAATGGCATATTGAAGAGAGGAAAAGCAGACAAATCGAACTTGGATATATATAAATTTAACTTCACAGAGCTTAAGATCATGGTAAACAAAAAACATTGCTGTAATTGAAATTGAATTTTCAAAAAGGAAAAAAAAAGAATTATAAACTCACCTATAACTAATTGTTTTAAGCAACATCTTTAGAAGTTCAATGGCTGAGCACTGCTTTCTGTAATTATCAACAAGCACTTTCAAATTTTTGCCTAATTTACAGATGTGACAGCTCATTAATTGAGGGAAGACTTCAATAGGACCTTCCATGGCAGCCTCAAGCCCTACACCTGTCAACATTCAGGCTATGACCTTTTGAGACATTTTTGACGCTTGCTGATGACCAAGAATTTTCCTTGTTTCCCTCAGGTGCAATTTTCCCACGGTAGAAGTTTCCTCCATGTTCCATGTTCAGGTACTCAGGCCTAATACCAAGCCTCTCAATCCTAACCGGACTCCTAGTTGTAACAGGAGGTAAGGTATCAAGAACTCCAAATAACTTGACTTTCTGGTTATTTTCCAGTCTGCTAGCGAGAGGAAGTGCACTGTCAGGTACACAATTCAAAGCAAACATTATTTCTGGAAAAATGGATGAACCTGAAGAGAAAATGAAATAAACCAGAAAAATTCTATTCATTCATTTCAACATAAAAATACAAGTAACTAACTCTTTATATATAGGAAGAGTTAGTAAGTCTAGCTGGATATTATGCTGCCACATCAGCTTATACAGAATCAAAATACTGTAAACTCTAATACCCCCCTCAAGCTGGAGCATGCAAGGTTCAAATGCCCAGCTTGGAAAGAGAATCACAAAAAGGAGCCGAGGCAAGTGACTTGGTGAAGCAATCGGCCAACTGATTATGAGAAGAAACAGGGAGCAAATGAACAAGGCCAGATTGCAGCTTCTCACGAACAACATGACAATCAATATCAATGTGCTTGGTGCGTTCATGAAAGACAAGATTTTGGGCAATGTGGATGGCTGACTGGTTGTCACAAAAAATAGTGACAGGAGCTGAAGAAGAAATGCGTAGATCACGTAACAAGTAAAGTAACCATTGAATCTCACAAGTAGTGGAAGCTAGAGCATGATATTCCGCCTCAGAAGAAGAGCGAGAAATGGTAGACTGCTTCTTGGATTTCCAGGATATAAGACTGGAACCAAGAAAAATACAGAAGCCTGTCACGGATTTGCGCGTAAGAGGACATGCAGCCCAGTCTGAATCCGAGTATGCAGTGAGAGTCAACGAAGAGGAAGCAGAGAAAAAGAGACCCTGTGCAGGATTGGCTTTTAAATAACGAAGAACCCGATGCAAAGCCTGTAGGTGAAACTCAGTGGGTGAATCCATGAATTGGGATAATTTTTGAGTGGCAAAACTAATATCAGGACGAGTGTTACATAGATATAATAATTTGCCAATCAAACGACGATAGGAAGTGGCATCAGGTAAAACTGGACTGTTGGGAGGTGGTCTAAAACGAGAGAGCATGGGAGTAGAAATAGGCTTGCAGTTGTTAAAACCAGTATCATGCAGAAGATCTAAGGTATATTTTCGTTGACAAATATGAATGCCATCAGGAGAACGCTGAACCTCAAAGCCAAGGAAGTAGGTCAGGGAGCCAAGATCTTTGATCTTAAAGGTGGAATGCAAAAAGTGTTTAAGATCAGTGATAAGAGCAGTATCATTGCCAGCAAGAAGAACATCATCAACATAGACAAGCAGAAAGAGAAAAGCAGAACCTTGCACCTTAATGAATAAGGAAGGATCAGAGGATGCTTGTGTAAACCCGTGAGAGAGTAAGGCTGTAGTGAGTTTTGCATTCTATTGACGGCTGGCTTGCTTTAATCCATATAAGGATTTGGTAAGCTTGCAGACTTTACGAGGATCAGAGGAATGAAAACCCGGTGGCAACTGCATATACACATCCTCATGAAGATCACCATGTAGAAAGGCATTATCAATGTCAAGCTGCTGAAGATGCCATCCATGATGAGTAGCAAGAGCAAGTAAAGTCTGGATAGTGGTGAGCTTGGCAACCGGTGAAAAAGTATGCAAGTAATCTAAACCATTCTGCTATGTGTAACCCTTCGCAACAAGACGGGCTTTGAAATGCTCAACAGAACCATCAGCAAGATATTTGATCCGATAAACCCATTTGCAGCCTATGGGTTGTTTATCAGGAGGCAAATCAGTCAGTACCCAAGTGTTGTTTTGCTCCAAGGCACGAAGCTCAGCAGTCATAGCATCTTTCCAACATGGATATTTTATAGCCTCATTATAACTCTGAGGAGTGCAAGGAGAAGAAGGGTGAGAAATAGGAAGGGAATGAGGAGACGTGACAGAAAAAGCTGAAGGAGGAAGGAAGGCACAATGATAATCATGAAGATAAGAAGGAGGTTTATGAAGACGGTTGGAGCGACAAAGACAAGGAGAGGAAGAAGGAGGAGGAGGAGAAGAAGGAGGTGCAAGAGAAAGAGGAATAGAGGAAGAAAAAGACAAGGAAGGATCCGCTGGTGGAATAGAGATTGAAGCAGGAAGAACAAAATCAAAGGATGGAGTAGGAGAACGTGGTTGAAAACCAGGTTGAAAAGGAAAGGAAGATTCATAAAAGTACACATCACGAGAAACAAAAACTGTAGAGGAGTGAAGAGAATAAACTCGGTACCCCTTAGTTGCAGGAGGGTAACCAAGAAAAATGCATTCATGTGCTCGACTGTCAAATTTGGTCCTATGAGATTTAACAGTAGAAGCATAGCATAAGCAACCAAACACACGGAGGTGAGAAAAGGAAGGAGGATTGCCAAACAAAATCTAAAAAGGAGTGTTATTATGAATAATAGGAGATGGTGTACGATTAATAAGATACACTGCATGAGCAACGCAATCTGCCCAGAAAGTAAGAGGAAGATGTGCATGAAACTTGAGGGACCGAGCAACGTTGAGAATGTGTTGATGCTTACGTTCAACAACAGAGTTTTGTTGAGGCGAGTAGACACAAGAAGTTTGGTGAATAATGCCTTTGGAAGCATAAAAGTGAGGCATACGAAATTCAGCTCCATTGTCAGATCGAAAGCATTTGATGGAAACAGAAAATTGAGTCTGAACATAATGACAGAAATTTTGCAACAATTGCTGAGTTTCAGATTTGGACTTCATAAGAAAAATTCATGTATAATGGCTTTTATCATCAACTAAAGTAAGAAAGAAACGATGACCATACAAAGAAATGGTATGAGAAGGCCCCCAAATATCAACATGGACTAAATCAAAACTTGATTGATACAGAAGTACTTATGGGAAATGAAATGCGTTTCTGCTTTGCAAAATGACATGAACTACAATGAGTAAAAGATGGAAGAGTAATAGAATCATCAAACTGTTGCAACAACCGTAATCTGGGAGAGGATAAATGTCCCATCCTAAAATGCCAATTGTCATGAGAAGTCTCTTTATTCACAGTACATATAGTAGGAAAAGAAGAAACATCTAATGCAGAAGAAAAAGTACAATCTGGAAAAAATTGATAGAGCCTATTTAGCTTTTTAGCTAATCCAACCATCTTCCAGCTCTGAAGATCCTGAATGAGACAAAAGGAATGGTGGAAAATAAGAGTATGAATAGGCAGAAGTGAGTTTACTAATGGAAACTAAATTGAAAGAGAAATGTGGAACATATAAAACATGACGAAGGATTAAGTGCTGTGTGAGCTGAACAACCCCTACATGAGTGACAAGGACTTTCTGTTTGTTGGGCAGATGTACAAAAATGTTGGAAACGGGTTTATAAGATAGGAAAACATCAAGTGAACAAGCAATGTGATGAGTAGCCCCTTTATCTAATATCCATGAAACACGTTGGGGCAGATTTTTATCAATACAGGAAAGACTCAGAGTACCTTGATCAATATCCAGGGGAACAAAATTTGAAGTGAGCTGATTAACATGAACAGCTGAGGATTTGTCTGTGACATTTGCTTGCTGCAGTAAATGCATGAGTTTCTTGTATTGATCTGGAGTAATAGATGGCTGAACAGTGGAACACTCTTGAATCACTGAATTGAATGCTGGAGCCCGTGCGGAATGACATGAATTTGTAGCAAGCTGTTGATCATTCACCACTGTCTCAGAAGTTGGAAAAGAGGCATCGACATAATTGTCTTCACCTGAGCCATTAAGGCTTACTTGATTTGCCTGAACCTGATTAAATTTTCCTCGTCCTTTAAATCCTACAGGATAACCATGTTTCTTATAACATGTATCCACAATGTGCCCAGTGTAGTTACAATAGCTGCAAACTGGATTCTGTCCAACACCAGTATAATATTTTCTCGGGGAATTATTAAACCTCTGAAAGGATTGTACATCAGGTCCATTAGGAAAACACTTATTCGATGAAGCTCTGAAGGATCCTTGACTAATAAAAGCAGCAGGTTCTTCATTGATAGGTAATAAAACATTAAACTGCCGTTCATGTTGCAGTACCAATGAGAACAATTTATTAATGTTTGGCAAAGGCTCCATCAACAATATCTGAGATCTAATTGTAGAAAAGTTTTCATTCAATCCCTTTAAAAACCGAATTGCATAATCAGTTTGCTGTGAATTTTTAACTATCTTAAGTGCATCACACATACATCTAGGATTACAGGTACATGTTGGAACTGAACGTAGATTACTATACTCATCCCAAAGAATCTTAAGCTATGTGAAGTACTCCGTAACTGAAAAACTATTTTGCTTGAAAGAATAAATTTCTTCCTGTAAATCTGAAATTCGAACAGCATCTGCTTGTGAAAACCGGTCATGAAGATCCTTTCATACTTCAGCTGCATCATCAATCCATAGGATACTTTTCGCAATCGAATCAGATAAAGATCTTACTAACCAAGAGTATACCATTGTATTACACCTCTCCCGAGCTGGAAACAGAGCATCATGTTTGTCTGGTGCTTGAATAGTTCCATCTACAAACTTCAACTTATTCTTTGACAATAAAGCCATATGCATAGATCTTTTCCAGGAGTGATAATTTGAGCCTGAAAGAACCGGCGATACCAACACCAGAGACGGATTCTCATTCGGATGCAAATAATAAGGACTAGCTGGATTATCTTCCTGTCTTGCATTCGATGCTGCTACTTGCCTTTGATTATTCAATATTTCAGAATACGACATTGTGATCGAAGAGAATTATCAAAAATTCAATGTGTTTGGTTCCCGAGAAAATTTTCCCCGCTCTGATACCATGAAGAGAAAATGAAATAAACCAGAAAAATTCTATTCATTCATTTCAACATAAAAATACAAGTAACTAACTCTTTATATATAGGAAGAGTTAGTAAGTCTAGCTGGATATTATGCTGCCACATCAGCTTATACAGAATCAAAATACTGTAAACTCTAAAAGAACCATCAGCGACTGATGTCTTAGCTCAAAGGTGGAGTGAGTTTGACTTTGCCATGTGGATGCCTATTTGTAATTTCTGTTTCATATAAAGACTTAATTGGCTTCGTTGTCAATTTATTATGTGAGTTATGCTGTATTCCAATGGACATACCTGATACTGATGAGACTAGTCTTTTGAAAGAAATAGAAAAACAACTGAATGACCTGAGCTTGATCTTACCAACCATTATTATCCATTTTTAATTTTTTTCGTAGGATAAAGATGTTTTATTCTTATTGGAACTTGCGACCCACATTTGTACCTGTGATAGGACTAACCTTACTTTTCACTGATTGAACCCTTGAATCTGCTGACACCCAGAACTATGGTTGCAGGATCAAGGATAAGCTATAGTCAAAAACACAAAAGTACTAGCAGAATGCATTTCAAATGGAAGTAGTTGCTGGAGCGAATCGGAGCCTAGTTTCCTCAGTCAAGAAAAATTATGTAAAGTAAAACACTTTCCCCGAATGTCATGGTCATTAGATTTTTTTTTTCTTTAAAAAAATTCCATGATATATCTGATCCGTGCATCATATTGTGAAAGATGTGCTTGTGTATTGAAATCAGGAAATGTTCTCACTAAGATGTTCATGAAATGTATATTTGCTTATATTTCCTTCGGTTGTCAATTATGGTTACTTCTGTAGTTTTACAAGTGTAATGTATTGTGCTCTGTTATCGTAGTTTTTTTTATCCGTTATTATGTTTTGAATAAACACACTGAGCATTTAATGCCATTTTGACATACTAATTTCAACCCCGTTCAGGGCATTTGCTGTCATTTGCTCCTCATAAGTATATTCTTTCAGGTAACTTATAGCTTTTATATTGGTCTTTCATTATATGGAACGCTGCCATGGATTATTTATATGTAATAGAATATTCTCTCTTTCTTTTAAGAATTTAGAAGAATGCCAAAATTTGAAGAGCAACAGAATTGTAAGGCTGTCCATCTTGATGTCAAGATAATCGTAGGCTTTTGAATTAGTTCCGCAAAATGAAATATTGTTTTTCAGGTCTGAGAAGCTTTACCTCCTGTAGACAAAAGTGCAGCATCGATTGGTGAAGTTTTTTCAGATCCTATCGGGGTTGAAGATTCACGATTGTGGTTCAGTGTATTTGGTTTAAAGCTGGAGCTGTGAATGCCGGGAATATGCTTTATATATGTTTGTAGATGGAGGAAGCTTGAAAATTTGAGCATTTCTTTTACGTAAATTAATTGAAAGCGTACGTGTCCATTTTGTATAAATATACGGGTGAAATAAATATTTAAAGTCAGATGAATTACAGGCTATACAATAATTCAACAGATATTTGTCGTTGGATTCCTTTTTTTTTTTTTTGGAGCAACGATTTGGTGTTGTATTCATGAGTTACTGTTTTTTTTTTTTTTTTGCGACTACTAAAGTATTCTCTACTTAATTGGGTAGAATATTAATTCTTTTTTACTTGTAACAGATAAAGTCTTTTTTAAATTAAATAATTTGCCGACAAAGAAGATCAATAATTTTGCCATTTGAACATTTTGTCATTTCTTCAGCCTTTACTTTGAGGGATATGGTGGCTAAGTTATTAGAGAAACTATCTAGTAATTGATAACAAAGTAAATTTAGGGAATAGTTTTTTCAAAAATTAAATAGCAGGGTCGGGCATGTCATTGTGATCATGGTACCTATCTAATAATTCACGGCATCTCGTGTATATGGGCACGTCAAAATATGAGCTCTGCACCAGCCCCAATCCTTATCTTCGCTGAACCAATAGACGTTGGAGAGGGACAAGTACAAGGCCTTATCTAAATATGTAGTAATACAAGCGGCATTTGAGAGTCATCGATCAAAGCTTTTGGAGCTGTTTCTGCCATGGCCGAAGACGATAAGCTTCATATAGTACTGTTCCCATGGCTGGCCTTTGGCCACTTGATCCCAAACCTTGAGCTGGCTAAGCTCATAGCTGGAAAGGGTCACCTTGTGAGCTTCGTGTCCACCCCAAGAACCATCGATCGCCTTCCAAAACTACCTCCAAGTTTCGCTGCTCTCATCAAATTCGTCAAGTTCCCTCTACCCAAAGTCCCCAATCTCCCCGATGATGCAGAGGCCACCATCGATGTTCCATATAACGTAGTGCCTTTTCTCAAGAAAGCCTATGATGGACTCCAAGAACCCATCACCCGCTTCCTTCAATCTTCCAATCCGGATTGGATCTTGTACGACTTTGCTCCCTATTGGGTTGGATCCATTGCTTCCAAACTCCGCATCAGGAGTTCGTTCTTTTGCATATATCCCGCTTCGGTTATGGGTTTCTGCGGACCCCCTTCGGTTTTGATGGGTAGTGACAGCATACGGACAAAACCCGAAGACTTTACGGTCCTTCCACCATGGGTCTCATTCTCCACCACCATAGCCTGTCCTTCCTTCGAGACCATGAGGATTTCAGATGCCCTTGTCCCCAATGAATCGGGTGTTCCGGATCTGTACAGGGTCGGTGCGTCTATCCAAAACTGTGACTTAGTGACAATCAGAAGTTGCTCCCAATTTGAACCTGAGTGGATTCAACTCCTCGAAAACATTTACCAGAAACCGGTTCTACCAGTTGGCCAGCTCCCCAAGACGGCGGTTGACGGCGGAGATGAAAACGACACGTGGCAGTGGATGAAAGATTGGCTGGACAAGCAAAGCAAAGGCACCGTCGCGTACGTGGCATTCGGGAGTGAAGTGAAGCCGAACCAAGAAGAAGTGAGGGAGATAGCTCTTGGGTTGGAAAAATCGCAGCTACCATTCTTCTTGGTGCTCAGGGTTCAACGTGGGCCCATCGACCCGGAGGTGTTGAAGTTGCCAGAAGGGTTCGAGGAGAGGACCCAAGGGCGCGGGGTGGTGTGCACCAGCTGGGCACCACAAATGAAGATCTTAGGCCACGAGTCAGTGGGTGGGTTCCTGACTCACGCGGGTACGAGCTCGGTAGTGGAGGCGGTTCAAGAGGAGACGCCACTTGTGCTGCTACCTTTCTTGGCAGACCAAGGATTGTACGCAAGGGCGTTGGAGGAGAAGAAAATGGCGTATGTGATACAAAGGGACGACCAAACCGGGTGGTTTACGAGTGAGTCGGTGGCTGAATCGCTGAGGCTGGTGATAATTGAGGAAAAGGGAAGGATTTACAGGGAAAAGATAAAAGAGATGAAGGACTTATTTGCAAATGGGAATAGGCAGGAAAGGTATGTGGATAATTTACTGGCTTATCTGAAAGCTCACACAAGCCCTAAGCGAATTGAAACTATTAAACTATGTTAAGGTTGTATGTTTAGTTTTAAAATGTTACATTATTAATTTATTAAACAGTCTAAATTAAAGTACTCCTTATGGTAAGGGTGAAATGTAATTTGAAGTTTGCTTGTATGTTGTTTATAATAAAAGATAAACAAGTGACATGCAGTAGTTGTCTCTTCAGCATATTATAAAGATTTATTAATTTATGCACAACAATCATGCATAACTTTAATTTCTAAATCTTAGAATTTTGTATTTTTACACATAAAATCATGCAATCAAAGAAACATATTTTCATCCATTAGGTTGATCTTGAAGAGAAGTTTTTCATAGAGAATAAACTAGTGACAACTTGATTTCTTTAAACTTTGACGTTTTTTTTTTTTACGGAGAGAGAGGATCAGTTTTTAAAGTAAGGTTTTTTTTCCTCACGTTCCATCAACGTAAATTAATATTTAAAACATTTTCTTAATTGATCAATAGAATTTTAATACTTAATATTATCAAACACATTTACTATTAAATTACGTATAATTATTAATAAATAAGCCCACGTGACATTCTATACCAAAAATAATATTTAAATGAGCTCTGGTTGTCAAATAAATAAAAGCATAAAACAATAACACAATGTTAGTAATGGTATCCATGTTCAATAAATGTCTTTGGTGATAATTCTTTTGTTAATGGGTCCACAATTATAATGTTGGTGCTAATGTACTCTATTGACATTATTTGTTTTTGAACTTCTTTAATTATAAAATATTTCAGGTACTCTTTGAATACTTGTTATTTTTTTAAAAAAATACTATATCAGAACTACCACAATAAATTTTTAGAAATTTGACAATATTGTCGACAATTCCAAGTCTTAAAATAAAGTTAAGCAACCATAAACAATAAACGGTGGCTTCAAAACTTGCCACAAACTCAACTTTCACAGTGAATATAAGAATGACAAATTGTTTCACACTTTTTTGTAAGATTGCTCCTTCGTCTAAAAGGAACAAATAGTAAAATATTGATATTCTTGTATCAACACATTCAATATAATCTAAATCTAAATATTCAATCACCTCAACGTGATTAGAACTCTTATAAGTGAATATATGATCCTTCATTCCTTGCAAATATCTTAATACTTTCTTTACAGCTTTTCAATGATGCAATTTTGGATTATTTTAATATTTTTTTAATATTTTGACAGCAAAACTGATGTCCTATTGTACTACAAGTTTGAACATACATCAAACTCTCAACAACAATTTGTACATTCTAATTCATTCTTTGAACATTATATAAGGTTGAATTTATTTCTCTTTTGAATTGGAACAACACTTGCATAGTATTTTTCTACGTTGAATCTCTCTAAAACTTTGTGATCTATCATGAAACATTTTGATTCTTATCACATAGAATGCCTCGCCCATATTTTTTATTTCAAAGTTCATAGAGAGATATTTTTTGGTCTCATGTAATAAGCGAAGATTATTTGTAACTAATATGATATCATTAACATACAGAGTTAAAAATATAAACTTTCTCCTATTGATCTTTACATATATACATCAATCAACAATGTTTTCTTTAAATCTAAAATAAGCGATGGTATCATTGGGTTTAATGTATCATTACTGGGAAGCTTATTTAAGTCTGTATATTTATTTTTTAAGTTTACACATCATGTGCTCCTTTTCTTTAATTGGAAATCCCTCAGGTTGATCCCATGTAATCTTCTTCCTCTAAATTCTTCCTAAAAAAAGTGGTTTTCACATTTATTTGATAGAGTTCTAAATCTAATGTGCTAATAATTTTAAAATAGTCCTTTTTTGAAACAAGAAAAAAGGTCTCATTGTAGTCAACACTGTTTTTCTAAATCAAACTCTTGGCAAAAATCTAGCCTTATATAATTTGATATTGTCGTTTGAGTTGCGTTTGGTCTTAAAGATCTATTTACCATTGACTCTCTTAGAACATTTAGGCAATTCAATGAGATTCCAGACTCCAATGTGATCCGTGGATTTCTACTATTCTTTTATGGTGTTTAACCACTTAACATAATTAGCATATTCTATGGCTTGTGAAAATGAAACTTAATAGTCATAAATTCCTAGGTCAAATTCTAACTCTTGTGGATAAACCACATAATTATAGAAATAACATATTATTTTTTTGCCTTCAAGACCTTCTTAATACTACTTCTTGTGATTCGTCCACTATAAGTTTATTTGCAACAATTTTATTATGAAAAATTTGGTAAATGAATCAGGGCATTGTCTAGTTTCACCATACTTTCCATAATATTCACCACTCCTATCGAATCTAACAATTTTCACCTTTTTGTCCAATTGTTTTTTGATATCATTGATAAACACCACGAAAGTTTCTATTGATTGAGATTTTTATGCAATAAATAGACATAGATATAACATGCAAAATTATCAATAAAGACAATATAATACTTTTTTGCACCAAAAGATGGAATATAAAAAAAAAACCCCACATATATCGGTTTGTATAAGTTCAAGGGGTTGTTTACTTCTTGTGGCTGATTTTTAATTGTATTTTATATGTTTTCCTTGTATACATTATACACATATGCTAAGATCAATAAAGTTAAACCTAGAAAGATTTTATTCTTTACCAATCTCATTATTCTTTCTTTGGATATGAGACCCAAACGTTTATACTACAAGTAAGTTGAACTTTCATCAACTAAACCGTGTTTACTACCAACATTATGATAAAAGGTCAAAAGAGTCTCAACAAAAAGATTATCAAGCTTTAATTTGTATAAACCATCAGAACCAATGAAATGATTATGTTTGAACAAACTAAAACATTCATTCCCAAATTTAAAAGAGTACCAAACTATATCAAGTTTAGACACACAAAAAAAAACTAAATTTTTTGGAAATAGAAAGAACATAAAATGTTTAAAAAAGATCTAAAAGATGCCCAGTGTCTAAAATCAAATGATAGGTTCTAATAGCTTCAACTAGAGCTTTGACTCAATTTTTTATGAAGATAAATTTTTCATTTAAATTTATAGTTTGAGTTGTAAGGAATCCATTTTTTTCGAACCATGTCTTACATTTCTGACAATCTTTCTAGTAGTGCCCAGGCTTCTTTTTACACTTATTATTTTTTTGTTCCTTCTTGACAATTGGGATAGATGACACATTAATCTTATGTAATCTTTGCTTGCCTTTTCCATATTTCTTTACAGGTTTCTTTTCAGCTCCTTGCTAACCCATAAGATTAATTGAATGAATCCATCGTTTCTTTAGCTTGCCTTCGTTATGAATGAGCATATTATACAATTCATGTACATTCTAATTATCCTTAATGGTAAAATGTGGCATACTTCGAAAGCAAGGAGTTCAAAATGAACTGCACAAAAAAAAAAAAAAATCATTCATCACTTCCTTTTCCATAGATTTCAATTTAACTGTTATACTTGTCATCTCAGTGACGTGCTCATACATAGTAAATGAATTATCAAACTTTATGGTAGTTAATGTACCTATTATTGACCCAACTAATGACCTGTTAGTAGCATTAGATTGCGAGTGCTCTTCCACAAATTTTATGTATTTCTTTACACTTTTAGTGTTAGAAATTATGGACTTAATATTATTTGCTACTATCATCCGTATAAACATTAGGCTCCATCTATTAGATATCAAATTTAGTAGTCATAACAATTTTTAAAAAATATCATATAATTTAATAGATATAAAAATTACAATATTTTGTCACTAAAGTGACAAAAAACCATTCATAATATCTATTTAAATTATATAGCATCTGTGCATACAAACATTGTACATACAATATTATAAATTTAAAACTTCTTTATCATTAACTTTATTATAATAACATAAAAGCATACATTTTAATTATTGTAATCATTAATATATGTCTATACATATATATACATATATATATATATATATGTATATATATCTATATATATATATATATGTATATATATACATATATATACATATATATATACATATATATATGTATATATATATATATATATATATATATACATATATATATGTATATATATATATAGATATATATATATATATACATATACATATATATACATATATATATATATATGTATATGTATATATACATCTACATATATATACATATATATATATATGTATATATATGTAGATGTATATATACATATACATATATATACATATATACATATATATATATATGTATATATATATATATATATGTATAGATATATATATGTATATATATATATATGTATATATATATATATATATATATATATATATATATATATATATATATATGTATATACATATATATGTATATACATATATATGTATATACATATATATATATATATACATATATATATGTATACATATATATATCTATACATATATATATATATATATATATATATATATATATATATATGTATATATATATATATATGTATACATATATATATATATATATGTATACATATATATATATATGTATACATATATATATGTATATATATATATACGTGTGTGTATAATTTCATTATATGCTCACCGGCAAAACCCATTTGTACTTTCTAGTCATATAGTCATTGATTTGGCACATAAGAATCATATAACATGTGCTCCAAATGAATAAGAGCTACAATATCCAACTTTGGTGGATTGAGGAGCCAGTCAAACATTCGTGGCACTCGTAACTCACTGATTTTCAATATTTTATTCGCTCGACAACATTGTCACAACACAAAATCAACCTTTAATATATTCTTTCAAAGATGAGTTAGGAATACTGAGCCTTTAATTTTATTACAATTAAGAAAAAAGGATAACATCAATGAACAACGAGCCAACCAAATACCTGAATACGAAGATGTAAGCGGCGTATATAGAATGTAAGATAACGGCTTCGTAAATTTCTTGAACGGACAACTGAGTAGCGACCACTGCAAATAACGACGAAAATTGACAAACATGACAAAACAAATCATACATTTTGTAAACATATATCAATTCCGTAATAGCGATCGGTTATAAGAAAATCACAAGTTTCTAAACCTACTCTGATATCACATATACAAATTTCTTAATTTATGCAGAATAATTAGGTATAACCATAATTCTCAAATCTTACAGTTTTGTAATTTTCATAGATAAACTCAGATAATGGTCAAAGAAACATTCTTTTGATCCATTAAATTGATCTTGAAGAGAAATTCTAGACAGAGAAGAACAAATTATAGACAATTTAGTTTTTCCCTTTTAATACCTTTAAGCTTTGATGGTTTTACTAATAGAGTGAAAAACTGTAAACAAAGATTTTTTTTTTACGGTCCATCAACATAAATTAATATTTTAAAAAATATATCTTTAATTGATCAATAACATTTCAGCACCTAATATTATCAAACATAATTATTATTAAATTACATAAAAATATAATACTGATATATAAGCTCACGTTGGCCACTAAATAAATAAAAATATATATCTAATAGGACTTCCATATATAAAGCCTCTTGTACGACTCCTCTTTTGACACTAAACAACCAAATAAAGAGCATCATTGTCTGACACTCATCATTTTCATAATAACCTCTGCATGGTATTGATGACTCTGCCAAATTATAATTTTTGTCGTTTCAGTTCTTCCGATTAACTAAATTGCTGATGTCTTGCTATGTTACCAATGCTGAATTGGTATATTGAGTTGGTTATCAATCAACCAATATCTCTAATCTAATAGTTAAATGCTAAATTCTGAATTGGTATATTAAGATGACTATCCATACATCTTAAAAAAAAAAAAAGAACTTGAAAGTGACATTGATAGCAATTTGGGATTATCTTGGACCAGCTCAAGGCTAAATTCTCACCATTTTCGTTGCTATCAAAGAACGTAGACTCTTCGTATACGTTCATATCTGGAGTTTCTCCTTTCAAGCTTCTCTACGAGGGCCCAAACACTCATATAATCCTCCAATATATGGGCAACTCTGCAGCTGAACTTTCTCAAGGTTTTTGCAGTTCCTCCATAGCCCCCCCCCCCCTTTCTCTCTCTCCCAACTTCTCTCTTATGACATTTCCCCCGAACAGTTGTCTCCAAAATCATCCTTGCGGCAACTGAGTGGGCGAGTCAACACCGGAGCCAACTCAAGCTTTTACTCGAACCCCACCCGATGAAGTACTTTTTTTTTTTTTTTTGGTTTCCCACAGGTCTCCTTCACTTAGTGAAGGCAATCCTGCTCGAGGCACGTCGGGCATGAAATGTGGGCACCTCTCCCAGCGAAGATTCGAACCGTGGTTAGCCACTTTGTGGGGGACTAGTCCCTTCCACTAGACCCAACCTCCGTTGGTCGATGATGTACTTTCTACATGCAGAAATTAAGATGGAACTGGGATTTAACGGAATCCCGTAGGACTTGGCCGGGGAATATGAAATTACTTATGAACAAGAAAAATAAAAGTGATTGATTCAATTACTTTGAGTTATATTGGTATGACTAATTATTATACCAGATCGATTCCACGATCAGTTCAGCAAGCGTGGTAGTTCTGCATGAGATGGAGTGTCAAATTCAGGTTTAGGCACTGGGGAAGGTATGACCAGATTTGACAGAGACAATCCACACAGCTATTCCATTGGCGACAAGTGATTCAATTTCACCTGCAACTCTCTTCTCTCAATCTAGCTATTCAATTTGGTATTGGGCTACTGGCCATCTCTCTTTCCACAGAAGTAACATTTATCAAACGAAAAATAGTAAATCATAAATACTTTTCTAAATAATATTAAATTATATGTACGTATATATTTATATAAAGTGATAAGCTAGTGCTTTGATTCACGCTGCACACTTTATTGGATTCTCATTGAGGAAATTCTGTGGCGTCCTAACTTCGGGAGGTTAACCAAATTAAACCAGAAAACAAACAAATTCACTTATTTTTCAGTTAAACCCGCGGATCTGATGCAGTTTTCAAGTCGGATATGTACCATAGCTTTCCACCTTCACTGGCGGGGCTCTAACCATGCTCGTGTTGTAACATCTTTGATTTTTTTTTTCTTATGTTACTAATTGAAATTTATTCCTTTCAGAGAGGAGAACGGATTTTAGATCTCATGGGAGAATTAAATTATTTTTACTTACGTCAAATAAGATAGTAAGAATGGTTAAAATTACATTTAATTTATGTAATTAATGGGGATGGCATTAGTGTAATTATGGATGATGGCAAGGGTATTTTAAAGATAAAGAGGTGGTAGGTAGGGGATAAGGAGGGAAAAAATAAAATAAAATAAAATAATAGGAAGATAAGAAGGAGAAGGGGAGGGAGTGACGGAGGGAAAGAGAAGAAAAAGAAAAGGAGAAAAAGAAAGGGGAAGAAGAAGAAGAGAAAGAGGAAGAAAAAGGAGAAGGAAGAGTAAAGAGAAATCAAGGAATCAAGCACCGGGTTTAAAGGAATTTGAGGTAAGTTTAACATCTTCTAATAAATTTTTGTACAAAATTATATATACATTTTTAGATTTGTTTAGATATGATTTTGGATAACATGTGGTCTGGATATTTATATGAAATTCTATTTTGGGTGTTTGGACATGCATATGGGTGCATGGGATTATATAAAAGAAAATCTAATGAGAAGATAAATTAAGCTGAATTTCGGAATAATTGGGGAAGTTTCAGTTTTTTAGAATTTTGGAAAAATTCGATAAGGATTTTAAAGAAATGGTCAACATATGAATTGTAGATATATGTCTCACGGATCTATAGGCTTTAGAATTACTTAATTTGTAGTTCATATGAGGGAGATATGGCTGATTAATTGAGCAGAGGTCGTAATTCAGGATAGTAAAAATAAGTGTTTTTATTTTAATTTTCTGGGAATAATCCGTAAAGAATTTGAAAAAAATATAAATATAAAAGTTGTAGATAATTGTCTTAGCTTCCTATAGGATTTGAAATCACCTCAATCAAAGTTCGTATAAGGGAGATATAATGGAATAAGTGAAGGAAAGTCACAAAACACGGCCAGGCCGTGTTCTGGGTTGCTTCAACACGGGTAGGCCGTGTTATTTAACGTAAGTAAAAATAATTTAATCCTCCCATGAGATCCAAAATCCATTCTCCTCTCTGAAATAAATAAATTTCAATTAGTAGAAGAAAAAAAAATCGAGGATGTTACAGTTCTCCCCCCTAAAAAGAATTTTGTCCTCAAAATTCAAGGTTTACCTATTTTCAAACAGTTATGGATACTTCTGTCTCATGTCATCTTTCCTTTCCCATGTGGCTTCTTCCATTGTTAAACTCTCCCAATCTATATTCACCAATGGAATGGTTTTATTTCTCAACTGTTTCACTTCTTTATCCAGAATTACTATCGACCTCGGTCGGTAGGTTAGATTCTCGTCTACAGCTATTCTTTCTTCTTGAATTATGTGTGACAGATCTGGTAGATACTTTCGAAGTTGAAAAACATGGAACACATCATGCAGATTTGATAAATGTAGAGGAAGTGCAATCTGATACGCCGATGACCCTATCCTTTTCAGAGTTTGATAAGGTTCTAAATATCTCGGACTCAATTTCTTAATTTTCATTGCTCAGCCAATTCCGGCAGTAGGAGAAATTTTTAAAAACACATGCTCACCTTCTTGGAATTGTATCGGTCTCCTTCTCCTATCGAAATAGCTCTTTTGTCGACTCTGAGCTGTTCGCATTTTATCTTGAATTATCTGTATTTGCTCAGAAGTATGTTGCACTAACTTGGGCCCCAATAACATTTTCTCCCCCACTTCATTCCAACATAATGAAGATTTACATCTCATACCATACAAAGCTTCATACGGTTCCATTCCAATACTAGAATGATAACTGTTATTATACGCAAACTCAGCCAATGACAGATATCCATCCCATCCTTTTCCTTGTTCTAGCACGCACGCTCTTAGCATATCCTCTAAAGTCTGCAGTACTAAAACACAAACGAGTACCAAAAGCTTCTTGTAGTGCTCTCCAAAATCTGGAAGTAAATCGAGGATCTCGATTTGAAATGATACTATTAGAAATTCCATGCAACCGTACAATTTTCTTCATATACAACTGAGCCAACTTATTCAACGAGTAGTTTTTCTTAATGGGTAGAAAATGTGCAGATTTCGTCAGTCTATCAACTATTACCCATATCGCATTATAACCTGTCTGAGTCTTAGGTAATCCGACAATGAAATTTATAGATATACTATCTCACTTCCATTTAGGGATTTCTAAAGGTTGCAACATCCCAGAAGGTTTTTTATGTTCTATCTTCACCTTTTGACAAACCAGACACTTAAACACATATTCAGCAATGTCTCTCTTCATTCCTGACCACCAGTATAATCTTTTTAAATCTTGATACATTTTTGTAGATCCTGGATGGATTGTATACTTACTTTGATGAGTTTCTTCCAGAATCTTAGCCTTTAAATTCTCTCCTTGTGGTATACATGTTCTGCCCCGGTACATAAGAATTCTATCCTCTGACATTGCAAAATCAGGCTGATCTCTTCGATCTTGTAAAAATTGATCATGTGTCTGCGCTTCTTTAATCTGAGTTTTCGAGTCACTTTCAATTCTTAATTCACTAACAATCAAACTATCAGGGACAGTCATAACTGATAATTTCAAATTTCTGAATTCCTCAATTAACTCCATTTCTTTTATCAGTATTTGACTTAAATGCAACGACTTCCGGCTCAACGCATCAGCTACTACATTTGCCTTCCATGGGTGATACTTTAATTCAAATTTGTAATCATTAATGAATTCCATCCACCTTCTTTGCCTCATATTCAATTCTTTTTGGTCAAAGAGATACTTTAAACTCTTGTGGTCACTGTATATTTCAAATACAGCTCCATACAAGTAATGTCTCCACATCTTCAGAGCAAAAACTATTGCAGCCAACTCTAAATCATGAGTATGATAGTTCTCCTCATGCGGTCTCAATTGTCGAGACGCATAAACAACTACCCTACTTTCTTGCATCAAAACACAACCTAAACCTTTCTTGGAAGCATATGTAAATATATTATATTGTATAAATATAATATGTGTGAGGTTTGTAATATATATGTAAACATATATATTGTGTTTTAAAATGTTGTATTGTATAATTATAACATGTATGAGGTTGTAATAAATATGTATATATTGTGTTTATACATATAACGTATTTAACATACGTGTTGAAAAAAAAAAACTCAGACGTTATACATTTTCCTACATGCACACAACAAAATAACAAAAATCTAAGTAAACATCGCTTAAAAAAATGGATAAATTGTTAGTTTTAGTAGAAAAATTTTTCATGAAAAAATATTCTTTTGTTTGGATTACATGGAAAAAAGAGAGCAAATAGTAGACAATGATGAAGAAATAACGGTTGGTGATGTAATGACAAGTGGCAGGGACACCATGGCAGAATGGATGCTATATTAACCCTAGCACAACCTAAAAATAAATAAATTTACCAAATCATGGACCCAACTCCAATTTATTTTCAAAATTTTTATTTGGACCAAATAAAAATCAATTAGCGTCCGTTTGGTACATTTATTTAGAGGGATGAATTTTCATTTCATCATATATAACGTTTAGTTGGTAGAATATAATTTTAAAAAAATGCACTTTATTTTATATAATAAAATACAGAATGACTCTTAAAAGGGATGAAAAAAATGTAAATAGAATAAAATTAATTTTAAAATAATTAAAATATTCTTTTCATTTCTTGATTTTTTTTTCTGCATTTCTTTTTTACATCATTGCTGGTATTCATCTTTCCATTTCCTATCTTTTTTTCTTTTTGCATATGGTGTTTTCTCTTCTTTTTTTTTTTGCACAAATTGCCTAGAAAGAAATTCACCATTAGGTAAAAACTTGAAAACACAATTCTCAAATAATTTAAAAATTAAAAGAAAGAATAAAAAAATTGTTTATTATTAATAAAATAAATAATATTTAAATTATTTTTTAAAATCATTAATATTTTTAATAAATTTTTTATATTACTATTTATTTTTTTATTTATAATATTTTTAAATAAATTTTAAGTTAAAATAATATTATTTTAATAATTTTATTTTTTAAGGGTATTTTTATTTTTGTATTAATTTTTTATTCTATTTTTATATTATTTATAACATACCAAATGCAAGAAAACAATAGAGATTTTATTCTTTTTTATGATATATCAAACATAATTTTTTTTTACAGTATTTTATTTTATTTTATTTTATTTTTAATTTTCATTTCTACTTTTTTGTATTACCGACCAAACAACACCTTAAAGCTCAACTTAACATGAATAAAAATGTTTAAACAATGTTCATTTTCAAAATTCTTATTTTGATTCAAACGAAAATACTAAGGTCTGAAACAGAACCTAAGCTTGGCTTCTACTCAAATTTCCTTTTTGGATTCCAAGTTCAAAAAATGTTTAAACAATGTTCATTTTCAAAATTCTTATTTTGATTCAAGTGAAAATACTAAGGTCTGAAACAGAACCTAAGCTTGGCTTCTACTCAAATTTCCTTTTTGGATTCCAAGTTCAAAAAAATTAATTTTGTCCCAGCAAAAATGTCTATATTCAAGCTTGAGTTCAGGCTCAGCTTGTTTTCAAAATACTTATTTAAGCCTGAGCTCGGGCCACGTGGACAAAGATGGTAGCAATGGCTCACTATGAGTGATGATGAAGGTGATAACTTGGTAGGAGTTGACGAAAATTGAAAAATCACTTCCTTACTTTTGAGAAAATATTTTCTAGAAAAATTGAAGTAAAGTTTAAATTAGTTGAAAAGAAAATGAAAAACTTTTCTCGCTAAACAAGCACAAAATCTTTTTTCTTGAAAAACATTTTTCAACGAACAATTATAGAAATCCTTCATTAGAATATTTCTTACTGTGACTGATTGCTAGTTTGGGAATGGAAACTTGACAGTGCAGCCATTTGCTGCTGCCGGAGCTGCATTTGAGGATGTCTGGCATTCATGGCATTGAAAGTATTATTATCAATCGGGAATTCTGACGGGTTCTCAATCTTGACTTGAACCATTGGTCTGTCCTTTTCTATATCCACAGCCGGGCGGGGAGAAGACGCTTGGCGCCTTCGCATTCTCTCTAGCTGCTGCTGCTGAAAAGCTTGCAGTCTAGAGCTATCAGATAATATATGATGCAACTTGCATTAAGTGCACTATGAAGTAGAAAGGACTGAGGTTCAAAATGTGTCCCAAAATTCATTTTAAATCAGAACAAATTATTCTCCTTCACAGGATGCAACAATCCATGGGGTCAAAAGGTTTTTTTGTTTTTGTTTCTGTTTTAAATGTAAATTTTAAAGTTCAGAAACTCAGAAAGTGTTATTTTATCTGTGTCATGGAGACACCTTGGGTTGCTGTATACTGGACACATTCTTAAACACACCTCATATAACTTGAGGTAAATTATTTTTTGAATGGACGCTAGTAATCTTAGTCAATCAATGATCAAATATTACAACATGCTGGCACAGGGTAGTTATGCTTTGAAGAGGATCCTCAAAGGATCCTGTATCAGCATTTGCTGTTCTAGCGTGTGTCCACATGTTTGTCCATGCTTCAGACCAGGAACATTAACAACATTAAATAATGTACAAAGAAGTAGAAGATGCAAGTACTTGCTGAGGTAGACGAAGAGCATTCTGCTGTTGTGGCTGCACTTGTGACTGAATTCCATGAACTTGTGGTTGACTTTGTCGTACAATATTCTTGGAGCCATCCTTAACGAGATCCATCAATGGCCCAAAATTACTACAAGCAAGTGGGGGAAAATGTTAAAATCGTTGCATAAGGTGATAATGTCATCTTGATCTATTAAGGATAGAACCGCATAAAAAGTGCATGCAACAAATAAGCATACTTGTAGAAAAGACATCAGGACACCCTCTTCATATTTGGCAAGAATGAGTGCATAGTACAAAGTTTTTGTCATATATTCCTCGTCCCCTACCACAGTACTTTATTTATTTAATTTCTTATGTAACACATATTGCAGAGTAAGGGCAATCACCTTTGGAATATATTAATGCAGAGTGTGCTCAAGATATATCAATATCCGCTAGTAAATTGCCTTTTACAATATTCTCATGACGATGTTAATTCATTGGTAATTAAATAAAGCATCAATGTCAGATGAGGTAGATCAATGGCATATTGAAGAGAGGAAAAGCAGACAAATCGAACTTGGATCTATATATATATATATATATATATATATATATATATATATATATATATATATAAATTTAACTTCACAGAGCTTAAGATCATGGTAAACAAAAAACATTGCTGTAATTGAAATTGAATTTTCAAAAAGAAAAAAAAAATTATAAACTCACCTATAACCAATTGTTTTAAGCAACATCTAAGTTCAATGGCTGAGCACTGCTTTCTGTAATTATCAGCAAGCACTTTCAAATTTTTGCCTAATTTATAGATGGTGACGGCTCATAATTGAGAGAAGACTTCAGTAGGACCTTCCATGGCAGCCTCAAGCCCTACACCTGTCAACATTCGGGCTATGACCTTTCGAGACATTTTTGACGCTTGCTCGTGACCAAGAATTTTCTTGTTTCCCTCAGGTGCAATTTTCCCACGGTAGAAGTTTCCTCCATGTTCCATGTTCAGGTACTCAGGCCTAATACAACTCATACAATATAATATAAATAAAATAGAAAAATATAAATTAATTTTTTTTAGTCTTTTTTATTAAGATACAAGTAAATAAGATTAAATATAAAAATATAAAATTGCAAAATTTTAAATACTCTTTGAATAGAAAAAGAATTTTTTATAAGAAAAAAAAATAATTCTCATGAAAAATTGATGACAAAAATTAAATGGTAGGGTCGGGCAAGTCATTGTGATTAATTGTGATACCTACCTAATAATTCACGGCATCTCGTGAAAAAATAAGCTCTGCACCAGCCTCAATCCTTATCTTCAATGAAACCAATAGACGTTGGACAGCTACAAGTAAAAGCGGCATTTCAGAGTCATCGATCAAAGCTTTTGGAGCTGTTTCTGCCATGGCCGAAGACGATAAGCTTCATATAGTAATGTTCCCATGGCTGGCCTTTGGCCACTTGATCCCAAACCTTGAGCTGGCTAAGCTCATAGCTGGAAAGGGTCACCTTGTGAGCTTCGTGTCCACCCCAAGAAACATCGATCGCCTTCCAAAACTACCTCCAAGTTTCGCTGCTCTCATCAAATTCGTCAAGTTCCCTCTACCCAAAGTCCCCAATCTCCCCGATGATGCAGAGGCCACCATCGATGTTCCATATAACGTAGTGCCTTTTCTCAAGAAAGCCTATGATGGACTCCAAGAACCCATCACGCGCTTCCTTCAATCTTCCAATCCGGATTGGATCTTGTACGACTTTGCTCCCTATTGGGTTGGATCCATTGCTTCCAAACTCGGCATCAAGAGTTCGTTCTTTTGCATATTTCCCGCTTCGGTTATGGGTTTCTTCGGACCCCCTTCGGTTTTTATGGGTAATGACAACATGCGGACAAAACCCGAAGACTTTACGGTCCTTCCACCATGGGTCTCATTCTCCACCACCACCTGTCGTTACTTCGAGATCATGAGGATGTCAGATGGCCTTGTCCCCAATGAATCGGATGTTTCGGATGCGTACAGGGTCGGTGTGTCTATCCAAAACTGTGACTTAGTGACAATCAGAAGTTGCTCCCAATTTGAACCTGAGTGGATTCAACTCCTCGAAAACATTTACCAGAAACCGGTTCTACCAGTTGGCCAACTCCCCAACTCTTCGTTTGACGGCGGAGATGAAAACGACAAGTGGCAGGGGATGAAAGATTGGCTGGACAAGCAAAGCAAAGGCACCGTCGTGTACGTGGCATTCGGGAGTGAAGTGAAGCCGAACCAAGAAGAAGTGAGGGAGATCGCTCTTGGGTTGGAAAAATCGCAGCTACCATTCTTCTGGGTGCTAAGGGTTCAACGTGGGCCCATCGACCCGGATGTGTCGAAGTTGCCAGAAGGGTTCGAGGAGAGGACCCAAGGGCGCGGGGTGGTGTGCACCAGCTGGGCACCACAGATGAAGATCTTAGGCCACGAGTCGGTGGGCGGGTTCCTTACTCACTCGGGTACGAGCTCGGTAGTGGAGGCGGTTCAAGAGGAGAAGCCACTTGTGCTGCTACCTTTTTTGGCAGACCAAGGATTGTACGCAAGGGCGTTGGAGGAGAAGAAAATGGCGTATGTGATACAAAGGGACGACCAAACCGGGTGGTTTACGAGTGAGTCGGTGGCTGAATCGCTGAGGCTGGTGATAATTGAGGAAGAGGGAAGGATTTACAGGGAAAAGATAAAAGAGATGAAGGACTTATTTGCAAATAGGAATAGGCAGGAAAGGTACGTGGATAGTTTACTGGCTTATCTGGCAGGAAAGGTATGTGGTTAAGGTTGTATGTTTAGTTTTAAAATGTTTTATTATTAATTTTAAAAATAATTTGTGAAGAGTTAATATTTAATAAATTAATGAATAATTTTTTATTTATTTTAAAAAATTATTTTTAATATATATTTAAAATATTATTAATAAATAAAAAATTATCGATCGAGAATAAATTAAATTATTTTATAAAAATGAAATATAATTTAAAATTTAACTAATAGGTTAGTCATATAATAAAAGTTAAATAAGTTACATGCAATAGTTGTCTCTTCAACATATTATAAAGATTTATTAATTTATGTACAACAAATATGCATTAATGGATGTTAAATTAAATATTAATTTTAATTTTAATTTTTAAATCTTAAAATTTTGGAATTTTTACACGTAAAATCATGCAATCAAAGAAACATATTTTCATCCATTAGTTATATCTTGAAGAGAAGTTCTTCATGGAGAATAAATTAGTGATAACTTTATTTCTTCATCTTGACTTCTTTAAACTTTAATTTGAACCTTTTTTTTTCTTTTTACCGAGAGAAAAAGTATTTGTCTATAATATGTAGAGTGAGGATCAGTTTTTAAACTATGGCTTTCCTTTTTTTTTTTTTCCTCACATTCCATCAACGTAAATTAATATTTAAAAAATATTTTCTTAATTGACCAATAGGATTTTAATACTTAATATTATCAAATACAATTACTATTAAATTACATAAAAATATAATTACTAATAAATAAACCGACGTAAGCCATTAAATAAATAAAAGTATCTACGAAAATTTTAATTAAAAAAAATTTAAAATAAAAAAAAGATACATAATTTTTAGTTTTAAATGATAGTATTTTATTATAAATAAATATATTTTTATTTATTTTAAAAAAAATATGTTTTATTAAAAGTAAATAAAAAATAAATATAATTAAATAATAATATTTTATTTTATATATATTTATTTAAATTTTGATTTTCATCTTAAAATATTTTAAAAAATTTTAAAAATTTAAATTTTTAAATAATGATTTTTTTTATAAAAATCGTAATAAACAAATTTCAACATAAATATTTTTTTACATATTAAAAAAAATATTTTTAAAAATACAATAAAATTTATTAAAAATCAATATATAATATTTTTTCACTTATTTAACTTCATAGTTTAATAATAATAACCATAATATACATAATTTAAGTTAAATCCTTTCATACATTAGTCATGTCATAAAATTATCATTAAACAAAAATTAATATGGATCATAGTAGTCAAATATCATTAATTTGATATTATTATTTTTATGTATCACAATATTAGTTTCAAACTTAACATGATTTGAGATATATTTTATAATGATCCAATAATAATATAGAGGCAAATTTTGTTAATATTTCGTAATATTTAAATAATAATATTTTATTATAAATAAATATTTTTTTATTGTAAATAATTATATTTATTTAAAAATAAATACGTTTTTAATTTAAATGATTTTTGATTTGTTTAAAATAATTATATTTGATTTTAAATAAAATTTATTTTTATTTTTATAATTTTTTTTAATATGTATAAAAATTTTATATTATAATTTATTTTAAATAATATTATTATCATTATGTCAGAACGAAGAATATTTGAATCAGATAAAATGTTTTGTTTGAGAGATGATACGAAACATAGCTTCTCCAGCACCACCATAGATAGTTTCTTTGGGTATTTGACGTGATTTAGTATGGGTTTGGATTAGCGGTGATTTTTGTGTAAACATGATTTTTATAGAAATAATAAAATATTATTTATACAAAAAATATATTTACACGAAAAAAAAAAAATTTAATTTTATTTACCGTAAAATCAAACACACCTTTAGTGCAGTGTGTTTGGCAGTTTCTGCTTTTTGTATCTTCCGCGTGAGTGGTGCACAGCAAGTGTAGGTAACGATCGATCTCTTCCCCAAGACTGCTATGTCCCATCCTGTCCCATCCACATTATAGTAATTAAGACCTATCAAATTTATAATATATATATATATATATATATATATATATATATATATATAATTGTCACAATATAATTTGACATTTCTGTGAATATTTTATTCTTCAATTTAAAATAATACAAGTTATTTCAGAGGTGGGATGGGGACACTTATTAACAAAGGATTCGAAATGATACTAGACTTTGGCAGAATTAATTAATTAAAATCTCTATCTTTGAAAGCACAGTGAACCTTCTCTAATCATAGTTTTAGAATATGGCATATATATATATATATCAAAGAAAGCCAGCTACTACCATGTTGAGCTGTCTCACTGATAATGGGCGGCGAAGAATTATTTTACTAATAAATTATATGGCTTGCGATAGCATTGATTAATATGGGAAACATTGCCGTGGCTTTATTTATTTTGATTTTTGAGTATTACATATACCGAATGAGACATACAGGATAAACACGGATTCCAAAAGTGGAAAGGTTGTAGTTGGAACTTGGAAAGCAAAATCGAAACTGGATATCTTAAGTTCTCATCGGTAATATGGAAATACCAGCGGCTAAGATTGACAATGGACATTAAGGGATGAATTGTAAAGTTGAGGAAAATTTGCAGAAAGAGTCCAAACTCAAAATGGCATTTCCCGTCAACACTTCTACACTGGCGCAAAAGCTATAGTACAATAATAGCCCAAACAAATTTCGGCAGAGACCAAACCGAACTCAGAGGGTCTCCATGGATGTGCTCGCTGATCGACTAAATTACACGTAAACTATTTACCGGAAGGAGAAGTCAGTCTACTTTCCTCCGACTCATGCTTTGAAGTGGAATCCCCACCCATCAATTCCTGGAATCCTTCCACCTTCACTGGTGGGGCTCTAAGCATGCTCACGTTCCTACATGCACACAATAAAACAACAAAACTCTAGGTAAACATCGCTTAAAAAAAATGGACAAATTATAATTATGCTTGTACCTCGCTCTAAACTAAATTTGCCCCGAGTGTGCTATTCAACACCTCTGGATTTTGTTTCATTACTACTTGACAACCCTGTGGTATTTACGTCGAAATTTTAGCACAAACTATCATGTGAATGTCAAAATTAAGAACTATCTCACTGTTAATTAAAAATCTGTTAAAACTTATATTCTTGAACATTTTTATTGTGTTATAAGGCTATTATCATAATTAAGCAGACATTTCAATTTTCAAATGTTAACTCAATTCCATAAATAGCATTAAAAGACTATAAAATTTTTAAAGGTACAAGTGAAACATACTTTTCATAATAAAATTGTTCTATGGTTATAATATTCCCATGATTATTTCTATAAAATTAAAACAAAAAATACTACAATGTGGTTAAGTATTAATAAAACAAATCACAAAAGAAAATAGAATAACACATTTTAAACTACTTAGAGATAAACCATAATTAATCCTAAAATAATTCCATAATAAAAAGAATATTGCTGTTAGTTTTAGTAGAAAAAAGAACGAGTGTATAGTACAAAGTTTTTGTCATATACCTCTTCCCCTACCACAGTACTTTATTTATTTAATTTCTTATGTAACACATATTGCAGAATTACACTAGTATTAGTCACAGGGCAATCACCTTTGGAATATATTAATGCAGAGTGTGCTCAAGATATATCAATATCCGCTAGTAAATTGCCTTTTACAATATTCTCATGACGATGTTAATTCATTGGTAATTAAATAAAGCATCAATGTCAGATGAGGTAGATCAATGGCATATTGAAGAGAGGAAAAGCAGACAAATCGAACTTGGATATATATATATATATATATATATATATATATATATATATATATATATATATATATATATATATATATATATATATATATAAATTTAACTTCACAGAGCTTAAGATCATGGTAAACAAAAAACATTGCTGTAATTGAAATTGAATTTTCAAAAAGAAAAAAAAAATTATAAACTCACCTATAACCAATTGTTTTAAGCAACATCTAAGTTCAATGGCTGAGCACTGCTTTCTGTAATTATCAGCAAGCACTTTCAAATTTTTGCCTAATTTACAGATGTGACAGCTCATTAATTGAGGGAAGACTTCAATAGGACCTTCCATGGCAGCCTCAAGCCCTACACCTGTCAACATTCGGGCTATGACCTTTTGAGACATTTTTGACGTTTGCTGATGACCAAGAATTTTCCTTGTTTCCCTCAGGTGCAATTTTCCCACGGTAGAAGTTTCCTCCATGTTCCATGTTCAGGTACTCAGGCCTAATACCAAGTCTCTCAATCATAACCGGACTCCTAGTTGTAACAGGAGGTAAGGTATCAAGAATTCCAAATAACTTGACTTTCTGGTTATTTTCCAGTCTGCTAGCGAGAGGAAGTGCACTGTCAGGTACACAATTCAAAGCAAACATTATTTCTGGAAAAATGGATGAATCATCAGCGACTGATGTCTTAGCTCAAAGGTGGAGTGAGTTTGACTTTGCCATGTGGATGCCTATTTGTAATTTCTGTTTCATATAAAAACTTGGCTTCGTTGTCAATTTATTATGTGAGTTATGCTGTATTCCAATGGACATACCTGATACTGATGAGACTAGTCTTTTGAAAGAAACAGAAAAACAACTGAATGACCTGAGCTTGATCTTACCAACCATTATTATCCATTTTTAATTTTTTTCGTAGGATAAAGATGTTTTATTCTTATTGGAACTTGCGACCCACATTTGTACCTGTGATAGGACTAACCTTACTTTTCACTGATTGAACCCTTGAATCTTCTGACACCTAGAACTTTGGTTGCAGGATCAAGGATAAGCTATAGTCAAAAACACAAAAGTACTAGCAGAATGCATTTCAAATGGAAGTAGTTGCTGGAGGCCTGGAGCGAATCGGAGCCTAGTTTCCTCAGACAAGAAAAATTATGTAAAGTAAAACACTTTCCCCGAATGTCATGGTCATTAGATTTTTTTTTTCTTTAAAAAAATTCCATGATATATCTGATCCGTGCATCATATTGTGAAAGATGTGCTTGTGTATTGAAATCAGGAAATGTTCTCACTAAGATATTCATGAAATGTATATTTGCTTATATTTCCTTCGGTTGTCAATTATGGTTACTTCTGTAGTTTTACAAGTGTAATGTATTGTGCTCTGTTATCGTAGTTTTTTTATCCGTTATTATGTTTTGAATAAACACACTGAGCATTTAATGCCATTTTGACATACTAATTTCAACCCCGTTCAGGGCATTTGCTGTCATTTGCTCCTCATAAGTATATTCTTTCAGGTAACTTATAGCTTTTATATTGGTCTTTCATTATATGGAACGCTGCCATGGATTATTTATATGTAATAGAATACTCTCTCTCTTTCTTTTAAGAAGTTAGAAGAATGCCAAAATTTGAAGAGAAACAGAATTGTAAGGCTGTCCATCTTGATGTCAAGATAATCGTAGGCTTTTGAATTAGTTCCGCAAAATGAAATATTGTTTTTCAGGTCTGAGAAGCTTTACCTCCTGTAGACAAAAGTGCAGCATCGATTGGTGAAGTTTTTTCAGATCCTATCGGGGTTGAAGATTCACGATTGTAGTTCAGTGTATTTGGTTTAAAGCTGGAGCTGTGAATGCCGGGAATATGCTTTATATATGTTTGTAGATGGAGGAAGCTTGAAGAATTGAGCATTTCTTTTATGTAAATTAATTGAAAGCGTACGTGTCCATTTTGTATAAATATACGGGTGAAATAAATATTTAAAGTCAGATGAATTACAGGCTATACAATAATTCAACAGATATTTGTCGTTGGATTCCTTTTTTTTTTTTTTGAAGCAACGATTTGGTGTTGTATTCATGAGTTACTGTTTTTTTTTTTTTTTTGCGACTACTAAAGTATTCTCTACTTAATTGGGTAGAATATTAATTCTTTTTTACTTGTAACAGATAAAGTATTTTTTAAATTAAATAATTTGCCGACAAAGAAGATCAATAATTTTGCCATTTGAACATTTTGTCATTTCTTCAGCCTTTACTTTGAGGGATATGGTGGCTAAGTTATTAGAGAAACTATCTAGCAATTGATAACAAAGTAAATTTAGGGAAGAGTTTTTTCAAAAATTAAATAGTAGGGTCGGGCATGTCATTGTGATCGTGGTACCTATCTAATAATTCACGGATCTCGTGTATATGGGCACGTCAAAATATGAGCTCTGCACCAGCCCCAATCCTTATCTTCGCTGAACCAATAGACGTTGGAGAGTGACAAGTACAAGGCCTTATCTAAATATGTATGTAATACAAGCGGCATTTGAGAGTCATCGATCAAAGCTTTTGGAGCTGTTTCTGCCATGGCCGAAGACGATAAGCTTCATATAGTAATGTTCCCATGGCTGGCCTTTGGCCACTTGATCCCAAACCTTGAGCTGGCTAAGCTCATAGCTGGAAAGGGTCACCTTGTGAGCTTCGTGTCCACCCCAAGAAACATCGATCGCCTTCCAAAACTACCTCCAAGTTTCGCTGCTCTCATCAAATTCGTCAAGTTCCCTCTACCCAAAGTCCCCAATCTCCCCGATGATGCAGAGGCCACCATCGATGTTCCATATAACGTAGTGCCTTTTCTCAAGAAAGCCTATGATGGACTCCAAGAACCCATCACGCGCTTCCTTCAATCTTCCAATCCGGATTGGATCTTGTACGACTTTGCTCCCTATTGGGTTGGATCCATTGCTTCCAAACTCGGCATCAGGAGTTCGTTCTTTTGCATATATCCCGCTTCGGTTATGGGTTTCTGCGGACCCCCTTCGGTTTTGATGGGTAATGACAGCATACGGACAAAACCCGAAGACTTTACGGTCCTTCCACCATGGGTCTCATTCTCCACCACCATAGCCTGTCCTTCCTTCGAGACCATGAGGATTTCAGATGCCCTTGTCCCCAATGAATCGGGTGTTCCGGATCTGTACAGGGTCGGTGCGTCTATCCAAAACTGTGACTTAGTGACAATCAGAAGTTGCTCCCAATTTGAACCTGAGTGGATTCAACTCCTCGAAAACATTTACCAGAAACCGGTTCTACCAGTTGGCCAGCTCCCCAAGACGGCGGTTGACGGCGGAGATGAAAACGACACGTGGCAGTGGATGAAAGATTGGCTGGACAAGCAAAGCAAAGGCACCGTCGCGTACGTGGCATTCGGGAGTGAAGTGAAGCCGAACCAAGAAGAAGTGAGGGAGATAGCTCTTGGCTTGGAAAAATCGCAGCTACCATTCTTCTGGGTGCTCAGGGTTCAACGTGGGCCCATAGACCCGGAGGTGTTGAAGTTGCCAGAAGGGTTCGAGGAGAGGACCCAAGGGCGCGGGGTGGTGTGCACCAGCTGGGCACCACAAATGAAGATCTTAGGCCACGAGTCGGTGGGTGGGTTCCTGACTCACGCGGGTACGAGCTCGGTAGTGGAGGCGGTTCAAGAGGAGAAGCCACTTGTGCTGCTACCTTTTTTGGCAGACCAAGGATTGTACGCAAGGGCGTTGGAGGAGAAGAAAATGGCGTATGTGATACAAAGGGACGACCAAACCGGGTGGTTTACGAGTGAGTCGGTGGCTGAATCGCTGAGGCTGGTGATAATTGAGGAAGAGGGATGGATTTACAGGGAAAAGATAAAAGAGATGAAGGACTTATTTGCAAATGGGAATAGGCAGGAAAGGTATGTGGATAATTTACTGGCTTATCTGAAAGCTCACACAAGCCCTAAGCGAATTGAAACCATTTAACTATGTTAAGGTTGTATGTTTAGTTTTAAAATGTTACATTATTAATTTATTAAACAGTCTAAATTAACGTACTCCTTATGGTAAGGATGAAATGTAATTTGAAGTTTGCTTGTATGTTGTATCCAATTAATAATAAGCTACTCATATAATAAAATATAAACAAGCTAGTGACATGCAGTAGTTGTCTCTTCAGCATATTATAAAGATTTATTAATTTATGCACAACAATTATGCATAACTTTAATTTCTAAATCTTAGAATTTTGTATTTTTACACATAAAATCATGCAATCAAAGAAACATATTTTCATCCATTAGGTTGATCTTGAAGAGAAGTTTTTCATAGAGAATAAACTAGTGACAACTTGATTTCTTTATCTTGACTTCTTTAAACTTTGACGATTTTTTTTTTACTGAGAGAAAAACTATGTCTATAATATGTAGAGTGAGGACCAGTTTTTAAACTAAGGTTTTTTTTCTCAGGTTCCATCAACGTAAATTAATATTTAAAACATATTTTCTTAATTGACCAATAGAATTTTAATACTTAATATTATCAAACACAATTACTATTAAATTACGTAAATGAGGAAGATGGGTAATCAAAGAAACCACTCGTGCTGCTAACGTTTCTGGCAGACCAAGATTAAACACGAGAGTGTTGGAGGAGAAGAAAATGGGGTATTCGGTACCAAGAAATGAGGAAGATGGGTCATGTACAAGTGATTCGGTGGCTGAGTCGCTGAGGCTGGTGGTGATGAAGGAAGAGGGGAGGATCTACAGGGAAAAGATAAAAGAGATAAAGGACTTATTTGTAAATACAGAAAGGCAGGAAAGGTACGTGGAAAGTTTACTGGCTTACCTCAAAACCCATAGAAACCCCAAGCCGGAAGCCTAGTTATTAACTTAATGTTAACTTAAATAATGTTATTATCATTCTATGAGAACGAAGAATATTTGAGTCAGATAAAATGTTTTGTTTGAGAGGTGCTATGAAGCATAGCTTCTCCAGCACCACCATAGATGGTTTCTTTGGGTATCTGATGTGGTTTAGTGTAGTGTGTTTGGCAGTTTCTGCTTTTTGTATCTTCCGCGTGAGTGGTGCAGCAAGTGTAGGTAATGGTCGATCTCTTCCCCAAGACTGCTATGTCCCATCCACATTATAGTAATTAAGACCTATCAAATTTATAATATATATATATATATATATATATATATATATATATATATATATATATATATATATATATATATAATTGTCACAATATAATTTGACATTTCTGTGAATATTTTATTCTTCAATTTAAAATAATACAAGTTATTTCAGAGGTGGGATGGGGACACTTACTAACCAAGGATTCGAAATGATACTAGACTTTGGCAGAATTAATTAATTAAAATCTCTATCTTTGAAAGCACAGTGAACCTTCTCTAATCATAGTTTTAGAATATGGCATATATATATATATATCAAAGAAAGCCAGCTACTACCATGTTGAGCTGTCTCACTGATAATGGGCGGCGAAGAATTATTTTACTAATAAATTATATGGCTTGCGATAGCATTGATTAATATGGGAAACATTGCCGTGGCTTTATTTATTTTGATTTTTGAGTATTACATATACCGAATGAGACATACAGGATAAACACGGATTCCAAAAGTGGAAAGGTTGTAGTTGGAACTTGGAAAGCAAAATCGAAACTGGATATCTTAAGTTCTCATCGGTAATATGGAAATACCAGCGGCTAAGATTGACAATGGACATTAAGGGATGAATTGTAAAGTTGAGGAAAATTTGCAGAAAGAGTCAAAACTCAATGGCATTTCCCCTTAACACTTCTACACTGGCGCAAAAGCTTTAGTACAATAATAGCCCAAACAAATTTCGGCAGAGAATAAACCAAACTCAGAGGGTCTCCATATGGATGTGCTCGCTGATTGACTAAATTACAAACCCAAGCGAATTGAAACCATTTAACTAGGTTAAGGTTGTATGTTTAGTTTTAAAATGTTTTATTATTAATTTGGAAAATGATTTAGCGCTCCTTGTGATTGTGATGAGAACCAAGAGTGAGTATTTAGTATATAGATGATAGATAATTTTTTGTACATCAACAATATTTAAATTGTGATACATAATAAAATTAATTTTAAAAAAATATTATTTTTATTATATGTCACGATTTAAATATTATTAATAAATAAAATATTATCGACCGATAGTAGATTAAATTATTTTTTAAATATAAAATGTAATTTGAAATTTTATTGTATTCAATTAATAATTAGCTACTCATATAATAAAAGATAAATAAATGACATGAAATAATTGTCTCTTCAACATATTATAAAGACTTATTAATTAATGCACAATAATTATGCATAACTTTAATTTCTATATCTTAGAATTTTGTGATTTTTACACGTAAAATCATGTAATCAAAGAAACAATTTTTCATCCGTTAGATTGATCTTGAAGAGAAGTTCTTCGTAGAGAATAAATTAGTGACAACTTTATTTCTTCATCTTGACTTCTTTAAACTTTGACCCTTTTTTTTTCTTTCTTACCCAGAGAAAAAGTATTTGTCTATAATATGTAGAGTGAGGACCGGGTTTTAACGTATGGTTTTCCTCTCTTTTTTTCTCATTTTCCATCAACGTAAATTAATATTTAAAAAATATTTTCTTAATTGACCAATAAAATTTTAATACTTAATATTATCAAATACGATTACTATTAAATTACATAAAAATATAATTACTAATAAATACGTCCACGTTAGCCACTAAGTAAATAAAATTATATAACATTTTTTCACTTGACCCATGTGGTATTTGACCCATGTGGTATTATTTAACTTCATAGTTTAATAACAATAACCATAATATACATAATTTAAGTTAAATCCTATCATACATTAGTCATGTCATAAAAATATCATTAAAAAAAACTAATAAGGATCATAGCTGTCAAATGCCATTAATTTAATATTATTCCTTCTATGTATAACAATATTGGTTTCAAACTTAACATGACCTATAATGAGATATATATTATAATGATCAAATAATAATATTTTCGTCAGAGACAAACTCTGTTAACACTCACATAATTCATTCATGTATACATACCAATAATAAGAAACATGCATGATATTCAATACCAAAAACAATATTTAAATGAGGTCGGAGTATCAACTAAATAAAAGCATAAAACAATAACACAATGTCAGTAATGATATACAATAATGTTCATTCTTTCGACATATTCAATAAATGTCTTTGGTGGCAATTCTTTTTTTAATGGGTATGCAATTATAATGTTAGTGTTAATGTGCTCTATTGACACTCTTTGTTTTTGAACTTCTTTAATTGTAAAGTATTTCACTTTCACATGTTTAGGTACTCTTTGAATAGCTGCCTTTTTAAAAAAGGAATGCTGCAACAAAACTATCACAATAAATTTTTAGCACCTTAACAATAATGTCAACAATTTCCAGTCTTGAAATAAAGTTAAGCAACCATAAACTATAAATGGTGGCTTCAAAGCATGACACAAACTAAACTTTCATAGTGAATGCATCAATAACAAATTGCTTCATACTTTTTTGTAAGATTGCTCCTTCGTCTAAAAGGAACAAATAGCCAAATGTTGATTTGCTTTCAACACATTCAATATAATCTGAATCTAAATATTCAATCACCTCAAAGTGATTAGACTTATAAGTGAACATATGATCTTTCATTCCTTTCAAATATCTTAATAGCTTCTTTGTAGCTTTCTAATAATGCAATCTTGGATTATTTTAATATTTGTTCAACATTTTGACAGCAAAACTAATGTCTGTTGGAGTATAAGTCTGAACATAGATCAAACTCCCAACAACAATTTGTGCATACTAATTCATTCTTTGGACATTATATATCTCCCTTTTGAATTGGAATAATGCTTGAATAGTAATTTTTCATGTTGAATCTCTCTAAAACTTTGTGATTTGTCACGAAATGTTTTGATTCTTATCACATAAAATGCATCACCCATATTTTTCATTTCAAAGTTCATAAAGAGATATTTCTTGGTCTCATTTAATAAGCCAAGATTTATAGCTAACAAGATACCATCAACATAAATAATTAAAAATATAAACTTTCTCCAATTGACCTTCATATATATACATCAATCAACAATGTTTTTTTTTAAATCTAAAAGAAGTAATGGTATCATTTGATTTAACATACCATTACTGAAAAACTTGTTTAAGTTTGTATATTGATTTCTTATGTTTATACACCATGTGTTCCTTTTCTTTAATAGGAAATCCCTCAAGTTGATCCATGCGATCTTCTTTCTCTAAATTTTCATTCAAAAAGATGTTTTTCACATATATTTGATAGAGTTCAAAATCTAATGTGCTACCATTGCTATAATAATTTTAAAAGAGTCATTTTTGAAAAAGGAGAAAAGGTCTTATTGTAGTCAACATTGTCTTTCTAAGTAGAACTCTTAGTAAAAAGTCTAGCATTATATCGATATTGGCATTTGAGTTGCGTTTAGTCTTAAAGATCCATTTACTACTGACCCTCTTAGAACCTTCTAGCAATTTGATGAGATCCCATACTCCATTGTGATACATGGATTTCTATTATTCTTTTGTGGCATTTAAACACTTAATGTAATATCCCTAATTTTATTTTTTTATTAATAAAGATACATAAATATTTAGTTAAGAAAATAAAATTTATTAGATAATTTTTAGATATCTAAGGAAATATAATCTTTAAAAATTCTTCACCTTATGTGTATGCATAGAAAGTGTTTCTAACATTAAGAGAATAAAAGAGAGAAAAATTTAATAGAAAAAATTTGAAATAACATACTAAAGAGAGACAAAATTTTGGGAAAGGAAGATAAATTTTTGGAAAGTAAGTAAAGGTCTTAAAATTTTAAGAAGATTGGATTAGGGTAATTTTTCTTAATTCAAGAGTTAGAGTTCTATTGTTGTTTTTATTAAAACTCGCAAGCGCACGAATCTATTGGAGTATAGATTTAGTGGTATGCAAAGTCGATCCCACGAGGATTGCCAATTGAGAAAATTTAATTTAGATCCAAAATAAATATTTCTAACCTAATTGTCAGAATGTTTGTTTTATGAGAAGAGTACTGAACAGAGTTTGTAAAGAACTAAAATACTGAAATTAAATATGAATGTATTCAAAGTAAGAAACATGTTAAAGTTAGGGGATCCACTCTTAGTACATCAAATAATAATAAATTTTAACTCTTTTATTACTTAAATGGAATCCTCACATAAATGAGGTTCCATTCGGAAGATATGTTACATTAAACGCGCTTTGGTTTACAGATGAAATGTATTTGCTTTCTTTTATTGTATTACTAATAGTAAATAAGTTTTGTAAAATGGATTCAAGTATACATCATACCAATCATTATGTTGTCTACAATAAATCAAGAATGATTTAAGCATTTATTGTGCTAAAGATTGTCTACAATGTATCAATATTTGTACTTTACAAAATTTAAAATAAAAAGATATAAAAGGAAGAAAAATACACAAACAAAGTCAATAATAATAATATAAAGTATGCGGTAAAACCAGCTATTAAGAAAGGAAATAACAAGAAAATAAATACAAAAAGTACAGAAAATAAATAATAGAGGACAATAAAGTCATGCTCTAAGAAAGTAAATAAAAAAAATTAAATAATAAAAGTATAGAAAATAAATAATAGAGGGGTAATAAAGTCATATTCTAAGAAAGTAAATAATAAAAGTGCAGAAAATAAATAACAGAGGGACAACAAAGCCATCCTCTAATAAAGTAAATAATAAAAGTGGAGAAAATAAATAACAGAGGGGCAATAAAGCCATCTTCTAATAAAGTAAATAATAATAAAATAAATAACAGAGAGACGACATAGCCGTCCTCTCAAAAGAAAAATAACAAGAAAATAAATAATAGATGGGCAACAAAGCCATCTTCTAAGAAAGTAAATAATAGAAAGGCAGAAAATAAATAACAGAGATACAACAAAGCCATCCTCTAAGAAAATAAATAATAAAAGTGCAGAAAATAAATAACAGAGGAACAATAAAGTCATCCTCTAAGAAAGTAAATAAAAAATAAATAAATAACAGAGAGGCGACATAGCCGTCCTCTCAGGAGAAAAATAACAAGAAAATAATAACAGAGAAAATAAATAATAGAGAGGCAACAAAGTCATCCTCTAAGAAAGTAAATAACAAGAAAATAAATAAGAAAATAAATACAACATCAAGTATAAACATTAAAATTAAGAGTTAGATAAATTATTATTTTTATACTAAGAGTTTCACCATTTCACCTTAGCATTAGGAGATTAATTCTCCATAATCAAGGTAAGAAAATAAAATGAAAGATGAAGAGTCATGATAAAACTTATGAAAGAAAGTACAGATACAAAATGTATAAAGAGAGAAAAAGATTACAAACACTTAGAACCTCAACAAAGATTTCTCAAGCTCACTCTTCAGCCTTTCTCCCCTCCCTTTAGCTCACAATATGTCTCTATTTATAGACAAAACAAGGGAAGTAGGTGACAAAAATGGTGGGTAGCAAATTGCACTAAAGTTGACAAGTTGTGTTGCATTATGTGCCCCGAAAGTCATCGTGATATATCGCCTTGATATCCACCGAATCTGATGATTGAATCAACATAAAAGTTGTAGATATTTTCATTATCTTTCCATCCATATAAGGTAGAGAAAAATTAGCCACATATTTTTTGATTTATGGCCAAAACACTACAGCAAGGTCAGGCTGGACTACAACAGTAAACATGTTCGGTTCTAACCTAATTTTTCCCCTTTTAGTTTCCGAATTTGCTGACCCCTTGAACATCAAAGTTGTATCAAATTATATCTGTTATTTACCTCCAAATTTTGTATCCATTAAATATGTATTTTTTTAAATATGGCTTAAATACTACAGTAAGGTTGGACTGGACTACAACAGTAAACATATTTTGTTCTAGTCCAATTTCGGCCCTTTGGATGTCTGAATTTGCTGATCACATAAACATGAAAGTTGTATGAAATTATGTCAGCTATTCATCTACCAAATTTCGTACATAATATATACGTATTTTCTGAGATACGGCCAAAATAATGTAGTAAAATTAAGTTGAAAAGTAAACAGCAAACAAATTTTTAACATTGAGTGTTTTGTTTTAAATCTTTATATTTCAATTCTTTTAGAAATATGGTCATAAATCAAGATTGAATTAATGCATATATCCATTAGGATGTATGTGTCTCAAGATACAAAAAAATAATGCTCTTTACTCAGCTATCCTTAATGAATTTATTTTGTCTGCTTGATTTATAAACATCATTTTCAAAGAATCACAATTTAGTTTTGATTCCTCCAATTGAGTCAATTTCCTATTCTTCTCTTCATCTATAAAAATACACAAAACTAAAGACAAATAAGGGAGATAAATGCTTAATTAAGACAAAAAGATAAGATAAAAATATTTAATTTATGATTACAAAACTCATTCATCAAATACCCTCAAACTTAATCTTTTGCTTGTTCTCAAGAAAAACACACAAACATCAAAATTCAAAAGATGAGTGAGTGATGAGTTGTTTTTGACTTACTAAGCATTCCTTAAGGATTTAAAATGTGCAACCAAAGAAAATATCAGAATTCCAAAGTTATGTGAAACTTTAATTCAAATGCAACATATAGTTTACTATTGAATCTCAAGTGTGTGTGTGATAATCTTATGACATTGGACTTTTTGCATTCAAATAAATTTACATAATCAAATTTTTAAAACAGAACTCCAGATTTTTACATTTGAGACTCCATAAGCTTATTTTTCATGTCACTCTCCACTAATGTAGACTAATCATAAAATTTAAGATCATTAGGACTTTCATTAGGTTTGTAATGTATGGCATAGTTTAAAGTTGGATAAAAAGATATGAAAGCTCAATTCACTCTATAACATACATGATCATTTAAGTCCTTCCAAATATTTTTGATATTATCATGTGAATTCTATCTGCAACCATATCCTTATCCTTATGTTATATGCTCATAATACTCTCTTCTTCTTTTTTTGAAAGTACCCCCAAACTTATTTCTTTGGGAGGTTTTGTTTTTTTTTCTCTTCTTTTTTAAAAATTCTTCCATTCACCCATGAACCGTAGCTTTTCAAATGATCATTCCTGTGAGTAAAAGGTAAAAGTTAGAAATATTTTTATTCAAAGGCTAGATAATAATATAGGTGTACAAGAAAGGATAAATATAGGCTCAAAATGGATTACTAGGGATGGCATAATGTGTAGATTGGTTTGAAAGGTTCAAACGATTCTAACAATGCCTAATTCATTTCTGAAATAGAGAGTAGTCTAGAATTTCGTTTCAAGTGACAATCAAATAAGTTCTAGAGTTTCATGAGATCACTTAGCATATTTGAATCACATAAATCTTTCTGAATAAATAATCAATCAAATGTAAAAGATTAAGTGCTCAGAATTTTAGGATTCTCAAGTAAAATATAGGTTACAATTGAGTTCAGGTTCACACATAACACTCAAAACTCATCTATTTTCCTAAGGTTACAAGCACTTTAAATTATTTTCATCATTGGTGCTAGTTTTGCCTATTCCCAAAATATCACTCAGTTTTTTTTTTTTGAAATCTAGGTGCTGGAACCTATATAGAGATAGGAGGCTAGACACCCATGTCCTTTTTTTGTGAAGAAAGAAGAAGGACAAGCACAAAACAAACAACAAAAATTGAAAGAGATATTACTTGGAAGGAAATTTAGGAAAAGATAAACCTGTAATAAACTAACCAGAAAAGAAAAATTTATTCAATCAAATAAAAGGTCTTACAGATGAAGATCCAAATCTAATTTGCACTTTCTACGGTTATCTGCTCTCCAATCTATTTGAGCTGTAGCTTGATCAGGAATATGAACATATGCTTATAATGCATCAATCAACTCATCAATATTTGAAGCCGAGATGAGAATTCGTCGTACTAAGTGTGAGATAAACCTTTGTTCTACAGCTTGATCAAGAAAAGACAGCAAACCATCAAAGAAATTGTTAACATTCAACAGACCTATGGGTTTATGGTGGAGATTCAATTGTGCCTAGGGAACTATTTGAAAAATTTCCTCTAAATTACCAAAATCACCTGGTAAGACAATGAAAGCATCAGCGTTGCTCATCATTCTAGCAATACGTTCATGCATAGAAGCTATCTTAAATTCTTTCCCAATTGTTTTTCCAATGATGTTTGATACAGCTAGAGCTGTAGGAATAATACCAAGAACATGGCATCTTCCTACATGTGCAGCTGTAGACACACACCCCATTAACCCACGACTACCTCCACCATAGACTAAATGAATTTTTCTCCTGGCCAGTACAATACCCAAATTTTGTGCTGCTTTAACATACTCTCCATCTTTTCTAGGACTGAAACCACAAAAGACACAAATATTTTGAAATTGACGAAATGTGATTCTTTCCATACCTGCAATCACCTTAACTTTGAGTATGAAGATAAAGATAATAATATGTGCATTTATAGAACTTAGATAAAGGCATACTTATAGCAGCTATGCGAATAAGACGGTGGCATAATTACAATTGCCATGTGAGTAGGCCGATGGATGACAGCTAAATTAAAGATGAAAAATTCAAAAATAACAGCACGCATGTATATGTACAGTAGTTGTGATTGTGACTCATATCTTCCTTTGGTTTTACGTCCAATAACGGCTTAAACGCCCTCTAAGGGTTGAGGATATGCTTCCCATCCAATTTTCTTACAAAATTGGCAAACAGGGTCTTTTAATGTCAAATTCCCAAGACTATATCGTTTTTGTTCTTTTTTAAAATGGGGCCATAAACCAACAATCCCGATATGCACAAATCCACTAGGATGCGTCTCAAGAGACGTTGGATGAAACTCATCATCCAATGACTCCTTACTCAAGCCATCCTTAATGAATTTTATTTTATCTTCTCGATTTACATGAACACATCCCAAAGAACGGCAACATATGTTGCAAGTTTCACGTCCACATTTATGGCAGACACCCATTCTTTTAGTTCTACGCTTTTTAGCAAAATTACTTTTTCCTAAACCAGGCATGTAAGAGATGTAACCATTTGCAGACTCACATGCTAATCGTACCTTAACTTTAATTAGCCAACGAATATCAGTAGGTATTCCCATTATCATCATCAACCTTAATCTTTCAACCCGTGCTTTATAAAGTTTCAACAATGCATTGGGTGGAAGAGAAGGAAAATGATTTTTCAAGTTTGCAAGTATGTCTTCCATTCTCAATTCAATCTTTTTTTAAAGAAAGATCAAAAGCAATAAAACCAAGAAAACAATAGCAATTCAAAAGGAAATATTAATGAGGGAACAAATTAATGCAAAATAAATATATAAAAAATCTCACCTAAATAGTGTGCGTAGCAACTTTTGACAAAGGAAGCAAATCAATCCTGGTATACAGGATCACGCAGAAGTGTCCCCTCTACCTTTGGGTTGCGTAATTCCAAAAATGATTTCAATCTTTGGCCATTGACTTTAAATACATCATTATTTTTGAGATTTTCAATCTCTACTGCACCATGTGGATAAACAGTATGAACAATAAATGGTCCTGACCACCAAGAACATAATTTTCCTAAGAATAAATGCAAACAAGAGTTATATAGAAGAACTTTTTGACCTACATTAAATGATTTTCTTAAAATATTTTTGTCATGAAAAATTTTCATTCGATCCTTGTACAATTTTGCATTCTCATATGCATCATTCCTTATTTCTTTCAATTCATTGAGTTGAAGCTTCCTGTAGGAACCTGCTTTGTCAAGAGCAAAGTTAAATTATTTGATGGCCCAATAAGCTTTATGTTCTAACTCAACCGGTAAATGACAAGCTTTGCCATACACAAGTCGGCAAGGAGACATTCTAATAGAGTTTTTAAAAGCAGTACAATAAGCCCATAAAGCATCAGAAAGTTTCAAAAACCAATCTTTTCTACTTAGGTTAATCGTTTTTTCCAAAATATTTTTAATTTTCCTATTTGAAATCTCAACTTGACCACTAGTCTGAGGGTGGTATGGGGTAGCAACTTTGTGTGTAATGCCATATTTTCTCATTAACTGCTCAAAATACTTATTACAAAAATGTTTTTTCCCATCACTAATGATAGCCCGTGGTGTGCCAAATCTCGAGAAGATGTTTTCTTTCAAGAATTTTACCACAATCTTGTGATCATTTGTTTTACATGTAAGAGCCTCTACCCATTTTGACACATAATTCACAGCAACAAAGATGTATAAATTACCGAAAGAATTAGGAAAAGGACCCATGAAATCAACTCCCCAGACATCAAATATCTCAACAATAAGAATGGGAGTTAAAGACATCATATTCCTCAGTGAAATACTACCCAATTTTTGACAACGCTCACAAGAACTACAATACAAATGGGCATATTTGAACAATGATGGCCAGTAAAAGCCACATTGCAAGACTTTTGCAGCAATTTTTTTAGCACTAAAATGACCTCCACAAGCATGATCATGACAAAAAGAAATAACATTATATTGCTCACTCTTAGGAACACATCTCAGAATGATTTGATCAGGACAATACTTAAACAAGTATGGATCTTCCCAAAAGAATTTCTTTACTTCTGCTAAAAATTTTACCTGATCTTGCTTACTCCAATGTGTAGGTATTTGACCTGTGGCAAGATAATTAGCAATATCAGCAAACCAAGATAACTGAGAAATAGACATGAGTTGCTCATCTGGAAATGAGTCTCCGATAAGCAAGTTATTGTCACTCGATTCAACTATCAACCTAGACAAATGATCAGCCACAACATTTTCAGATCCTTTCTTATCCCGAATTTCTAAATCAAATTCTTGCAACAATAGTATCCATCTTATCAAACGTGCTTTAGCATCTTTTTTAGAAATAAGATACTTAAGTGCAGCATGATCTGAAAAAACTACAATTTTAGATCCTAATAAATAAGATCTAAATTTGTCTAATGCAAATACTACAACTAGTAACTCTTTTTCTGTTGTAGAATAATTCAATTGAGCATCATTAAGAGTTTTACTAGCATAGTATATCACAGGCATCACACGTGATTTCAAATGGAAGATTCCAATTGGGTGGTCTAATGATGGGTGCAGAAGTAAGTAGGGATTTGAGCTTCTCAAAAACTTGAAAGCATTTTTCATTAAATATAAAAGGTGCATCTTTGGTAAGCAAATTACACAAAGGTTTGGAGATTTTGCTAAAATCTTTGATGAATCTACGATAAAACCCTGCATGGCCTAAAAAAGAACGTACCTTTTTCACTGTTCGAGGAGGTGGAAGACTTGAAATCAATTCAATTTTGGCTTTATCTACCTCAATCCCCTGATTTGACACAATATGTTCCAAAACAATTCTTTTTTTAACCATGAAATGACATTTTTCCCAATTCAAAACAAGGTTCTTTTCCTTATACCTAATTAAGACCAATCTTAAATTGTGTAAACATTCCTCAAAACTAGACCCATGCACAAAAAAATCATCCATGAATACTTCCAGAAATCTCTCTACCATGTCAGAAAATATGCTTATCATGCAATGCTGAAATGTAGCAGGTACATTGCACAATCTAAATGGCATTCAACGATAGGCAAAAGTTCCAAAAGGACAAGTGAATGTAGTTTTCTCTTGATCCTCGAGTGCAATGGGAATTTGGTTGTAACCTGAATATCCATCAAGAAAACAATAATATGCATGTCCAGCCAACCTTTCTAGCATCTGATCTATAAAAGGAAGTATAAAATGATCTTTTTTGGTTACAACATTCAACTTGCGATAGTCAATACAAACACGCCACCCAGTTTGTACTCTAGTGGGAATTAATTCATTATCCTCATTCTTGACTATAGTAATGCCAGACTTCTTAGGAACTACCTGAACAGGACTGACCCATGCACTATCAGAAATCGGGTTAATGACACCCACATAAAGAAATTTAATCACTTTAACTCTCACAACTTCTTTCATGTTTGGATTCAAACATCTTTGTGGCTCTCTTGAGGTTTTGGCATTGTCCTCCAAATGTATCATGTGCATGCAAATTGATAGACTAATACCTTTAATGTCTACTATTGTCCACCCTATGGTTTCACTATGTTCACTGAGGACTTTTATGAGTTCAACTTCATGTTCTCTATCTAGGTCTGATGCAATAATAACAGGTAAGGTCTCAGTAGGTCCTAGAAACACATATTTTAGAGAATCTGACAAATGTTTTAACTCTACCTGGGGCGGTTTCTCTATGGATGGTAATAGGACAGACCCAGAAGATGTAATTATTTCTGTTTTGACTTTCCATTCATTGGTATCCATTAATGGAGTAGTTTCTAACAGGAAATTTCTTTCATTGATCAAACAGTCCTCATCTATATCTATGTTGAAGTAAGCCAAATATTTTTCTAAAGGGTTATCATCAAAATAACTTAAAAATGAATCATCAGCTATACTCTCAATCATGTTGACCTCACATAAATCACCGGCATACACAGGTTGACGAGAGACATTAAAAACATTAAGTTCCACAGTCATATTTCCAAAAGATAGATTCAAAAATCTATTTCGACAATTAATGATCGCATTGGATGTTGCAAGAAATGATCTACCCAAAATAACTGGAATTTGTGTCTCTGTATTCTCAACAGGTTCAGTGTTAAGAACAATGAAATCTACTGGAAAGTAGAATTTATCAACCTTAATGAGCACATCCTCTATGAAACCTCTAGGAATTTTTGTGGACCTATCAGCTAACTGAAGGGTTACTGGTGTAGGTTTTAACTTTCCTAACCCAAGTTTTGCATACACAGAATATGGCAATAGATTCATACTTGCTCCTAGATCAAGTAAGGCTCGGTTAATCACATGGTCACCTATAACACAAGAAATTGTAGGACAACCGGAATCTTTGTACTTGACAGGATTTTTTTGTTGAATTATGGAGCTCTCTTGTTTAGTCAAAAATGCCTTTTTTGGAACATTAGTTTTCCTTTTCACCGTGCAAAGATCTTTCAAAAAATTTGAGTAAGCAGGTACTTGTTTGATAACGTCAAAAAAAGGGATGTTAATGCTTACTTGCTTAAACACCTCTAAAATGTCACTATATTGAGTACCTTTCTTATTTATCTCAAGTCTTTGTAGGAATAGAGCTTTAGGGGCACAAGGAATATGTTCACTTTTATTCTCACTTGAGTAATTAATTTGTGGTTCATGCTGACTCTGTTCTTTAGTTCTAGGCATATGAACTTGATTATCAATCACTTTTTCATATCTAAGGGTCGTTACAGACTTCACTTCTTCATTAGGATTTGTTAATGATTCTACTTCAAATTGACCCTTAGGATTAGGAATAGGTTGACTGGAGAATTTTCCTTTCTCTCTCTCACCTACATCATTGGCTATTTAACCCAATTGTGTTTCAAACTTTGAAATAGATTGAGTGTGGGATTGTAAAGCTTGTTGAGTTGATTGCATGAATTGCTGTAGAGTATCTTCCAAAAAGGGTCTTCTTTGTTGTGATACTCCGAAAGGAGGAGCATATTGAGGAACTGGAGGATATGAGTTAGGAGGAAAAAATTGTTGCCCACCTTGATTCATTGAAGGGTGATTTTGCCTCCATAAAAAGTTTGGATATTCCTCCAATTTGGATTATTTGTAGGTGTAAACGGATCGTCTGATGATTTTCCATAAAATTGAAGAGAATTGATTTGCTTAGAGAATGCATCTTGGTAAGCTGGTATGGATGGACAAGATTGTGTAATGTGAGATGTACTAGAACATAAGGCACATGCCTCTATCCTAGTATTGGTGGAAGAGTTCAGAGTGTGGCTTAAAGTTAAAGCTTCAACCTTTCTAGTCAGGCTAGCTAAGGCAATTCTCACATCTGTGTCATCACTCACCTCATAAATTCCTCTCTTTTGTGTGTTTGAGACTTATTATCCCTGGAATCTATGTAGTTCCAATGTTGAGAATTTTCAGATAAAGATCCTAAGGATTCCCAAGATTCTCCCTCATTCAATTGTAAAAATCTCCCACCATGCATACTTTGGATCATTTGACAGTTTGATGAAGTTAAACCATCATAAAAATATTTCACCAATCTCCAAATTTCAAAACTATGATGAGGACATTTCAAAAGAAGATCATTAAATCTTTCCCAACATTCGAAAAATTGTTCACCCTCTTTTTGACAAAAATAAAAAATTTCTCTCATAAGGGCATCAGTTTTAGACATGGAAATTTTTTTTACCAGAAACTTATTTACCAATTGGTCCCAACTAGTAATAGTTCCTGTAGGAAGGGAGTTCAACCAGGCTTTAGCTTTATCTTTTAATGAGAATGGAAACATTCTAAGCCTAATTGACTCATTATTGAAATTTTGAAAGCGAAATGTTGAACAAATTTTAAGAAATTCCTTCACATGCATGTATGGATCTTCTATTTTCAAACCATAAAATGATGGTAAAAGTTGAAGTATGGCTGGTTTGAGTTCAAAGTGAGTTGCAGTAGTTTGTGGCAAAACTATGTAAGATGGAGTATTGGCTATGACATGTGAGAAGTACTCCATAAGATTTTTCTCATGCACAACTTGTTCTTCCATTTTTTATGATATCTCAACAAAGTCTAATATTCTAATTTTTAAATCAAAGGGTGATCCTAAACTTTTCCTAACCAAACGTTGATCTTTATCACGTTTCCAAACACGCATAAACTAAAAGAAAAATTATAAACAAATATTTCTAATATCATATAACACAATTACAAAAGAGGATAATTTTACAACTTAGTAACATATATATACAATGTTAACTACAAGTAACAAAATGCAAATACAACAACAAAAATCACAAAATTTTGCAACAAAGACTTTTTTTTCACAAAGAAAATTTTCTATACAAAAAATAAATATTCTAAATAATAACTAGTGGAAGAATTTTACTTACCTGAATCTAATTAACTTTTCCATCGGAATCCCTAGCAACGGTGCCAAAAACTTGTTTTTATTTTTATTAAAACTCGTAAGCGCACGAATCTATTGGAGTATAGATTTAGTGGTATGCAAGGTCAATTCCACGAGGATTGTCAATTGAGAAAATTTAATTCAGATCCAAAATAAATATTTCTAACCTAGTTGTTAGAATGTTTGTTTTGTGAGAAGAGTACTGAACAAAATTTGTAAAGAACTAAAATGTTGAAATTAAATATGAATGTATTCAAAGTAAGAAATATGCTAAGATTAGGGGATCCACTCTTGGTACATCAAATAATAATAAATTTTAACTCTTTTATTACTCAAATGGAATCCTCACGTAAATGAATTTCCATTCGGAAGATATGTTACATTAAACGCGCTTTGATTTATAGATGAAGTGTATTTGCCTTCTTTTATTATATTATTAATAGTAAATAACTTTTGTAAAATAGATTCAAATATACATCGTGCCAATCATCATATTGTCTACAATAAATCAAGAATGATTCAAGTATTTATTGTGCCAAAGATTGTTTACAAGGTATCAAGATTTGCACTTTACAAAATTTAAAATAAAAATATACAAACAAATTCAATAATAATAATATAAAGTAGGCGGTAAAACCAATCATAGAGAAAAGAAATAACAAGAAAATAAATACAAAAAGTGCAGAAAATAAATAACAGAGGGGCAACAAAGCCATCCTCTAAAAAAGTAAATAACAAGAAAGTAAATAATAATAGAGGGGCAACAAAGTCATCTTCTAAAAAAGTAAATAATAAGAAAGTAAATAATAAAAGTGTAGAAAATAAATAACAAAGACGTGACATAGCCATCCTCTCAGAAGAAAAATAATAAGAAAATAATAACAGAAAAAATAAATAACAGATGGGCAACAAAGCCATCTTCTAAAAAAAGTAAATAACATGAAAGTAAATAATAGAAAGGCAGAAAATAAATAATAGAGGGGCAACAAAGTCATCCTCTAAGAAAGTAAATAACAAGAAAATAAATAAGAAGATAAATACAACATCAAGTATAAATATTAAAATTAAGAGTTAGATAAATTATTATTTTTATACCAAGAGTTTCACCCTTTCACCTTAGCACTAGGAGATTATTTCTCCATAATCAAGGTAAGAAAATAAAATGAAAGATGAAGAAGCATGATAAAACTTATGAAAGAAAGTAAAGAAACAAAATGTATAAAGAGAGAAAAAGATTACAAACACTTAGAACTTCATCAAAGATTTCCCAAGCTCACTCTTCATCCTTTCTCCCCTCCCTTTAGCTCACAATATGTCTCTATTTATAGACAAAACAAGGGAAGTAGGTGACAAAAATGGTGGGTAGCAAATTGTACTAAAGTTGACAAGTTGTGTTGCATTATGTGCCTCGAAAGTCATTGTGATATATCGCCTTGATAGCCATCAAATCGGATTATCCAATAAACATAAAATTTGTATATATTTTCATTATCTTTCCATCCATATAAGGTAGAGAAACATTGGCCACGTATTTTGTGATTTATGGCCAAAACACTATAGCAAGGTCAGGTTGGACTGCAACAGTAAATATGTTCGGTTTTAGTCCAATTTTGACTCTTTTATTGTCCGGATTTGCTGACCACTTGAACATCAAAATTGTAGAAAATTATATTTTTTATTCACCTACAAAATTTCGTATCCATTAAATATGTATTTTTTGAAATATAGCGCAAATACTACAATAAGGTTGGACTGGTCTGCAATAGTAAACATGTTCTGTTATAACCCAATTTTGGCCCTTTGAATGTCTGAATTTGCTGATCACATAAACATGAAAGTTGTATGAAATTATTTCATCTACTAAATTTTGTACATAATATATACGTATTTCCTGAAATACGGCCAAAATACTATAGTAAGATCAAGTTGAAAAGTAAACAGCAAACAAATTTTTAACATTGAGTGTTTTGCCTTGAATCTTTATGTTTCAATTCTTTTAGAAATATGGTCATAAATCAAGATTGAATTGATGCATATATCCATTAGGATGCGTCTCAAGAGACAAAAAGATAATACTCCTTACTCAGCCATCCTTAATGAATTTATTTTGTTTGCTTGATTTATAGACATCATTTCCAAAGAATCACAATTTAGCTTTGATTCCTCCAATTGAGTCAATTTCCTATTCTTCTCTTCATCTATAAAAATACACAAAACTAAAGACAAATAAGGGAGATAAATGTTTAATTAAGGCAAAAAGATAAGATAAAAATATTTAATTTATGAGTACAAAACTCATTCATCAAATATGATTAGATGTAAATTAGGAAAAAATGAAAGATGACGTAATATAATTATGAACTAAAACCATAGGAAAGGTTTAGTTAGGAAATTGAATTTTGGAGTAACCAGGGAAGCTTCTGTTTTTAAAATTCTGAGAAGCATCGATTAGGAATTAAAAGAAATGGTTAATATGAAAAATGTAAATATGTCTCACGGATTTTTAGCCACTTGAATCACCTAATTTGAAGTTCAAATGAAGGAGATATTGTCTGATTAGTAAGCAGAAGTCAGAAACTAACTAACCAGGGAAGAATCTATTAAGTATGTTTCTGTGTTTGAATTTTTGGACGAAATCTATAGGAAATTAAAATAAATTATTAACCTAATAAATATATATGTATCACGGATCTATAGAATCTGCAATCACTTAATTTGGAGTCCATTTGAGGGAGATATGACTGATTAATGAGTAAAGGTCAGAATCAGTATAGAATCCAGGGTGGTAAATGTAAGTGTTTTTGTTTTCGATTTTTTGGAAATAATTAGTAAGGAATCTGATGAATGATAAACATGAAAGTTGTATATAAATGTCTTAACTTTTTATAGGTTTTGGAATTACTTCAATTGGAGTTTGTATGAGAGAGATATGGTCAGATTAGTAAGTAGAGATCTGAACCTACCTGGGAAGAAATAACATTGAATTTGAGGAAGTAGTAACATCACGATTACTTAAAATTTCACTAAAATGTTCAACATAAGAGTTTTAGAGTATTGTCTTATCTTTCAATTGACACCAAGATCACCTCAATCAAAATTAAAATAATGGTGTTATGCTCTGTTTAGTGAGAGAGAAAAATATAATTTTAAAAAGAAAAAGAATCTTATAAATGAAAATAATAAATTACTAGTGTATGCCATAGCCATTGCCATTGCATGAACTCCTTACCATCTTAAGTGTGTAGTTTTGACATGAAAATATTTTATAAAGTGATATTTGAAAATGATTATGTTTATAGTAAGATTGTATTTTACCAATAATTTTTAGTAATGATTATGTTTTGATGATAAATTATGACATGTGAATATAATGAACATACTCGTTATTGAAAAGAAAAAAAAGAGACGAGCATGGTCACATGGCGGTCCGTGTGGTGACCAGTAAGGGACGCTCTACTCACGACTATGATTATGTTAATAAAAAAATAAAGAGAAAGTGTGCCATGTCGGACGGAGCGAGAAAAATCCGTACCAGAGAGTAGAAAGTACTCACTTTGACCAGAATAGTTTGATATGAAAATAAGTTAATAGTCATCATATGATATTCTGAAAATAGTTATTCATATCATACATGACATTTTTATATGATTTTCATTTGCATACATAAAGTGCATTCATGTAACCTAAGATATTTACTGTAACTTATACAGATGAACATGACATGATGATCTATATTAATGATAATTATGAGTTATTGTTGAACCTATTATGATTTAATTCTCACTATATTTTCATATCATGTTCAGAAGACTAGATATGCAGATATTCTCCATGAATTACTTTTAGCATACGTTGGGTCGAATAGGCTAAGATCTCGATGAAGGTGCAACCATCTGCACCCATATCTCCGGAACTGGTCAATATAGATGAATAAAATGTAGACATATATGTGTTTGATTTGTGTATAAATGTTGTTAATTAATGATTTGTAAACCTTAATTATGATTGGTTAAATTAATTGAATATTATTATGAGTTAAATAATTAGAAGTAAAGAGGTAATGACTTCATGAGATTATATGTGTGTGTGTGTGAAAAATAAATAAAGTTGTCACACTTAACATAATTAGTACATTCTATAACTTGTGAAAATAAAACTTAATAGTCATAAACTCCTACGTCAAATTCAAACTCTTATGAATAAACCGCATAATTATTGGAAATAATATATTGCTTTTGCCTTTAATAACTTCTTATTGCTACTTCTTGTGATTCATTCACTATAGGTTCATTTGCAACAATTTTATTATGGAGAATTTAGTAAATGGACCAGGGCATTGTCTATTTTCACCATGATTTCTACAATATTCACCACCCCTATCAAACTTAACAATTTTTACCTTTTTGTCCAGTTGTTTTTCGACCTCATTGATGAAAACCACAAAAGTGTCTATTGATTGAGATTTTCATGCAATAAATAGATATAGACATAACATGAAAAATAATCAAGATGATATAATACTTTTCTTCACCAAAAGATGGAATATAAAAAACTCACATATATCTGTTTGTATAAGTTCAAGTTGTTTACTTCTTGTGGATGCTTTTTAATTGTGTATTGTATGTTTTCCTTTTATACAGTCTACACATATTCTAAGATTAATAAAGTTCAAACCTAGAAAGATCTTCTTCTTTACCAATCTCATTATTCTTTCTTTGGATAAAAGGTCAAAAGTCTCAACAAAAAGGTTATCAAGGTTTAATTTTTATAAACCATAAGATAAAACACCAAAACCAATGGAATGATTATGTTTGTACAAACTAAAACATCCCTTCTTAAATTTAAAAGAGTACCAAACTATATCAAGTTTAGACACAAAATAAATACATTTTTGAAAATAGAAAGAACATAAAATGTTTGAAAAAGATCCAAAAGATGTCTAGTATCTAAAATAAAATGATAGGTTCTAATGGTTTCAACTAGAGCTTTGACTCGATTCTCTATAAAGATAAACTTTTTATTTGAATTTATGGTTTGAGTTATAAAGAATCCCTTTTTTAACCACGCCTTACATTTCTAGCAAGCTTTCTAATAGTGCCCAACCTTTTTGCAAAAATTACACTTGCTATTTTTTTGTTCCTTCTTGACAATTGGGATAGATGACACATTAATCTTATGTAATCTTTGCTTGCCCTTTCCATCTTTCTTTATAGGTTTCTTTTCAGCTCCTTACTAACCCATAAAATTAATTAAATGAATCCATCGTTTCTTTATCTTGCCTTCATTATGAATGAGCATATTATGCAATTCATGTATATTCTAATTATCTTTATTGGTATTATAACCCATTTGCAATGTGGCATACTTTGAAAGCAAAGAGTTCAAAATGAACTGCACAAGAAATTTTTCATTCACTTCTATTTTCATAGATTTCAATTTGACTGTTATATTTGTCATCTTAGTAACATGCCCATACATAATACATAAACCATCAAACTTTATGGTGGTTAATGTATTCATTACTAACCCAACTGATGACCTATTAGTAGCATGAGATTGCAAGTTCTCTTCCACAAATTTTATGTACTTCTTTACACTTTCAGTCTTAGGAATTATGGACTTGATATTATTTGTTACTATCATCCACATAAACATCAAGCTCAATCTATTAGATTTTTCCTAAGTCTTATGGAAATACCTCCATTTTGCACTATTTAAATTAGTACAAGTAGCAGGCTCATCAATTAGAAGTGTTAAATTAAGATTCAGAACACCTAAGTGAAATTGAGTTTGTTCACGCAACTCAAAAGAAAAAAAACCCATTATACTTTAAAATAGACAAAATTTGCAAATGAAAAGAACAGGAACATGTACTTCAAATAAATAAAATACTCATACATTAATCCTTTGAATTATAACCTCAAACACATAACACAAATTCAGATATTATCAAACATAAAAAAATAAATGTGCATTGAAGTCATAACAATTATAGCACCACATAATAATGAGTAATTGAATTTTTTTTTAATTTGACATCTTGAAAACTTTCTAATTTGGCCGTTTTAGTGACTAACAAACTATTCATACTATAGATATCAAATTTAGTAGTCAATAATTATTTAAAAATATCATATAATTTAATAGATATAAGACTTACGATTTTGTCACTTTAGCGACAAAAAACCATTCATAATATCTATTAAAATTATATAACATCAGTGCATATATACAACCATTGTATATGCAATATTATGAATTTAAGACTTCTTTATCATCAACTTTTTATCATAATAACATAAAAGCGTACATTTTATTGTAATCATTAATATATATATATATATATATATATATATATATATATATATATATATATATATATATATATATATATATGTGTGTGTGTGTGTGTGTGTGTGTGTGTGTGTGTGTGTGTGTGTGTGTGTGTGTATAATTTCATTATTTGTTCACCGGAAAAACCCATTTGTACTTTCTAGTCATATAGTCATTGATTTGGTACATAGGAATCATAGTTAAAATGTACTCCAAATGAATAAGAGCTACAATATCCAACTTTGGAGGATTGAGGAGCAAGTCAAACATTCGCATAGCACTCGTAACTCACTGATTTTCAATATTTTATTCGTTCGACTGCAATGTCACAACCCAAACTCAACCTTTAATTTATTCGCTCAAAGATGATTTAGGAAACACTGATACTTTAATTTTATTACAATTAAGAAAAAAGGATAACATCAAAGAACAACGAGCCAACCAAATACCTGAGTGAATACGAAAATATAATCGGCATATATAGAATGTAAGATAACGGCTTAGTAAATTTCTTGAATAGACAATTGAGTAGCGACCACTGCAAATAAAGACGAAAATTGACAAACGTGAGTTAACTCTGAAACTGATGAAACAAATCATATGTTTTGTAAACATATATCAATTCTGTTATAGCGATAGTTATAAGAAAATCACAAGTTTCTAAACCTGTTCTGATATTACGTATACAAATTTCTTAATTTATGCAGAATAATTAGGTATAATCATAATTCTCAAATCTTACAGTTTTGTAATTTTCACAGATAAAATCAAATAATGGTCAAAGAAACAAACTTTGATCCATTAGATTGATCTTGAAGAGAAATGCTAGACAAAGAAGAACAAATTATGGACAATTTAGTTTTTCCCTCGTAATACTTTTAAGTTTTGATGGTTTTGCTAATAGAGAGAAAAACTGTCTGTTTGTAATAGGTAAAGAGATGATTCATTTCTAAAATAAGATCTTTTTTCTTTTCTTTACGGTCCATCAACATAACTTAATATTTTAAAAAAATATTTAATTGATCAATAAAATTTCAGCACCTAATATTATCAAACATAATTATGATTAAATTACATAAAAATATAATACTAATATATAAATTCGCATTGGCCACTAAATAAATAAAAATATCTAATAGGATTTCCATAGATAAAGTCTCTTGTACGACTTCCATAGATAAAGTATTGATGACTCTGCCAAATTATAATTTTTGTCGTTTCAGTTCTTCCGATTAACTAAATTGCTGATGTCTTGCTATGTTACCCTTAAATGCTGAATTGGTATATTGAGTTGGTTATCAATCAACCAATATCTCTAATCTAATAGTTAAATGTTAAATTCTGAATTGGTATATTAAGATGACTATCGATACATCTTAAAAAAAAAAAAGAACTTGAAAGTGACATTGATAGCAATTTGGGATTATCTTGGACCAGCTCAAGGCTAAATTCTCACCATTTTCGTTGCTATCAAAGAACGTAGACTCTTCATATACGTTCATATCTGGAGTTTCTCCTTTCAAGCTTCTCTACGAGGGCCCAAACACTCATATAATCCTCCAATATATGGGCAACTCTGCAGCTGAACTTTCTCAAGGTTTTTGCAGTTCCTCCATAGCCCCCCCCCCCTTTCTCTCTCTCCCAACTTCTCTCTTATGACATTTCCCCCGAACAGTTGTCTCCAAAATCATCCTTGCGGCAACTGAGTGGGCGAGTCAACACCGGAGCCAACTCAAGCTTTTACTCGAACCCCACCCGATGATGTACTTTTTTTTTTTTTTTGGTTTCCCACAGGTCTCCTTCACTTAGTGAAGGCAATCCTGCTCGAGGCACGTCGGGCATGAAATGTGGGCACCTCTCCCAGCGAAGATTCGAACCGTGGTTCGTCACTTTGTGGGGGACTAGTCCCTTCCACTAGACCCAACCTCCGTTGGTCGATGGTGTACTTTCTACATGCAGAAATTAAGATGGAACTGGGATTTAACGGAATCCCGTAGGACTTGGCCTGGGAATATGAAATTACTTATGAACAAGAAAAATAAAAGTGATTGATTCAATTACTTTGAGTTATATTGGTATGACTAATTATTATACCAGATCGATTCCACGATCAGTTCAGCAAGCGTGGTAGTTCTGCATGAGATGGAGTGTCAAATTCAGGTTTAGGCACTGGGGAAGGTATGACCAGATTTGACAGAGACAATCCACACAGCTATTCCATTGGCGACAAGTGATTCAATTTCACCTGCAACTCTCTTCTCTCAATCTAGCTATTCAATTTGGTATTGGGCTACTGGCCATCTCTCTTTCCACAGAAGTAACATTTATCAAACGAAAAATAGTAAATCATAAATACTTTTCTAAATAATATTAAATTATATGTACGTATATATTTATATAAAGTGATAAGCTAGTGCTTTGATTCACGCTGCACACTTTATTGGACTCTCATTGAGGAAATTCTAAAGTGCCTCGTATGCATGAATGGCATCTTAACCAAAAATATGCACACGAATGATATGAACAATTAACCATACAGCTACCTTGACCCCAAGAAAACAATATTAACTATAGAGCGAACACGTTATATATATATATATACACATAAATAATTGTCACAATATAATTTGACAATTCTGTGAATATTTTATTCTACCTTGCATCAGCAAAGGATTCGAAATGATACGAGATTTTGGCAGAATTAATTAATTAAAATCTCTATCTTTGAAAGCATAGTGAACCTTCTCTAATCATAGTTTTAGAATATGGCAAATTAACAAATACCTATATATATATATATATATATCTCAAAGAAAGCCGGCTACTACCATGTGATAGCATTGATTAATATGGGAAACATCATCGTGGCTTTATTTATTTTGATTTTTGAATATTACATACACCGAATGAGACAGACAGGATAACCACGGATTCCAAAAGTGGAAAGGTTGTAGTTGGAACTTGGAAAGCAAAATCGAAACTGGATATCTCAAGTTCTCATCGGTAATATGGAAATACCAGCGGCTAAGATTGACAATGGACATTAAGGGATGAATTGTAAGGTTGAGGAAAATTTGCAGAAAGAGTCCAAACTCAAAATGGCATTTCCCCTAACAATTTTACACTGGCGCAAAAGCTTTAGTACAATAATAGCCCAAACAAATTTCGGCAGAGACCAAACCGAACTCAGAGGGTCTCCATGGATGCGCTCGCTGATTGACTAAATTACACGTAAGCAAGCTATTTACCAGAAGGAGAAGTCAGTCTACTTTCCTCTGACTCATGCTTTGAAGTTGAATCCCCACCCATCAATTCCTGGAATCCTTCCACCTTCACTGGCGGGGCTCTAACCATCACGTTCCTACATGCACACAATAAAACAACAAAATTCATAGTTGACATCGCTTAAAAAAATGGATAAATCATAATTATGGTTGTAACTCGCTCTAAACTCAATTTGTCCCGTGTGTGTTATTCAACACCTCTGGATTTTGTTTCATTACTACTTGACAACCCTGTGGTATTTTACGTTGAAAATTTAACACAAACTATCATGTGAATGTCAAGATTAAGAACTACTACACTATTAAAAATCTGTTAAACTTATATCTTGAACATTTTTATTGTGTTATAAGGCTATCATCATAATTAAGCCGACATTTAAATTTGCAAATGTTAACTCAATTCCATAAATAGCATTAAAAGACTACAAAATTGTTAAAGGTACAAGCGAAACATACTTTTAATAATAAAATTGTTCTATGATTATAATATTCCCATGATTGTTTCTGTAAAATTAAACTAAAAATACTGCAATGTGGTTAAGTATTAATAAAACAAATTACAAAATAATAGAATAACACATTTTAAACTATTTAGAGATAAACCATAATTAATCCTAAAATAATTCCATAATAAAAAAAATCTTGTTAGTTTTAGTAGAAAAATTTTTTATGAAAAAAAAAATATTCTTTTGTTTGGATCATATGGAAAAGAGAGGGCAAATAATAGACAATGATGACGAAATAATGGTTGGTGATGTAATGACAAGTGGCAGGGACACCATGGCAGAATGAATGCTATTTTAACCCTAGCTCAACCTAAAAAAAAAATTACCAAAACATGGATCCAACTCCAATTTATTTCCAAAATTTTTATTTCGACCAAATAGAAATGCCCAAATCTATTAAGGCCCAACTAAAAATGAATAAAAATGTTCCAAGTAATGTTCATTTTTAAAATTCTTATTTTGATTCAAATAAAAATACCAAGGTCTGAAACAGAACCTAAGCTTGACTTCTACTCAAAATTTCTATTTGGGTTCCAAGTTCATCCTAAACAGAAATGTTTAGGTCCACATGCATTTTCAAAATTCTTATTTTAGTCAAACTAAAAATATTTGGATCTAAGCCCAAACCTAGATCCAATTCATTAAAAAAAAAATTTGTCCCAATAAAAATGTCTATATTCAAGCTTGAGTTCAGGCTCAGCTTGTTTTCAAACTACTTATTTAAGCCTGAGCTCGGGCCACGTGGACAAAGATGATAGCAATGGCCCACTATGAGTGATGATGAAGGCGATAAGTTGGTAGAAGTGAGTTGAGGAAAATTGAAAAATCACTTCCTTAATTTTGAGAAAATATTTTCTTGAAAAATTGAAGTGAAGTTTAAATTAGTAGAAAGGAAAATGAAAAACTTTTCTCGCTAAACAAGCACAAAATTTTTTTTCTTCAAAAACATTTTTCAACGAACAATTGTAGAAATCCTTCATTAGAATATTTCTTACTGTGACTGCATTGAGGGTATCTGTAGGGAACCCATCTGTCTGAACTGATTGCTAGATTGGGAATGGAAACTTGACAGTGCAGCCATTTGCTGCTGCCTGAGCTGCATTTGAGGATGTCTGACATTCATGGCATTGAAAGTGTTATTATCAATCGGGAATTCTGACGGGTTCTCAATCTTGACTTGAACCATTGGTCTTTCCTTTTCTATATCCACACCCGGGCGGGGTGAAGACGCTTGGCGCCTTCGCATTCTCTCTATCTGCTGCTGCTGCTGCTGTTGTTGCTGCTGAAAACCGAAATTATGTGAATGAATCATCTGCTGCATCTGTGGATGTATCTGTCTCTGCACCTGTACATTAACAACACATTGGGTAATAGTTTATTACAGAATACGTGCCATCAAGCTTGCAGAAAATAATATTTGAAAAATCTTCATCAAGATCTAGAGCTATCAGGTAATATATGATGCAACCTGCATAAAGTGCACTATGACGTAGAAAGGACTGAGGTTCAAAATGTGTCCCAAAATCCATTTTAAATCAGAACAAGTTATTCTCCTTCACAGGATGCAACAACCCATGGGGTCAAAAGGTTTTTTTGTTTCTGTTTTAAATGTAAATTTTAAAGTTCTGAAACTCAGAAAGTGTTGCTTTATCTGTGTCATGGACACACCTTGGATTGCTGTATACTGAACAAATTCTTAAACACACCTCATATAACTTGAGGTAAATTATTTTTTGAATGGATGCTAGTAATCATAGTCAATCAATGATCAAATATTACAACATGCTGGCACAGGGTAGTTATGCTTTGAAGAGGATCCTCAAAGGATCCTGTATTAGCATTTGCTGTTCTAGCGTGTGTCCACATGTTTGTCCATGCTTCAGACCAGGAACATTAACAACATTAAATAATGTACAAAGAAGTAGTATATGCAAATACTTGCTGAGGTAGACGAAGAGCATTCTGCTGTTGTGGCTGCACTTGTGACTGAATTCCATGAACTTGTGGTTGACTTTGTTGTACAATATTCTTGGAGCCATCCTTAACGAGATCCATCAATGGCCCAAAATTACTACTAGCAAGAGGGGGAAAATGTTAAAATCGTTGCATAAGGTAATTATGTCATCTTGATCTATTAAGGGTAGAACCGCATAAAAAGTGCATGCAACAAATAAGCATACTTGTAGAAACAACATCAGGTCACCCACTTCGTACTTCAACCTTTTTGGTACTATCTTTTCTTTGTCTTTTTTTTTTTTTTTTGTGGGGGGAGGGGAGATCCTACAATTTGGCATGAAAGAGTGTATAGTACAAAGTTTTTGTCATATATTCCTCTTCCCCTACCACAGTGCTTTATTTATTTAATTTCTTATGTAACACGTATTGCAGAATTACACTAGTATTAGTCACAGGGCAATCACCTTTGGAATATTTTCACGCAGAGTGTGCTTAAGATATATCAAATATCCTCTAGTAAATTGCCTTTTACAGTATTCTCATGACGATGTTAATTCATGGTAATTAAACAAAGCATCAATGTCAGATGAGGTAGAATGGCATATTGAAGAAAGGAAAAGCAGACAAATCAAACTTGGATATATATAAATTTAACTTCACAAACCTTAAGATCATGGTAAACAAAAAACATTGCTGTAATTGAAATTGAATTTTCAAAAAGGAAAAAAAAAAAAAAGAATTTTAAACTCACCTATAACCAATTGTTTTAAGCAACATCTTTAGAAGTTCAATGGCTGAGCACTGCTTTCTGTAATTATCAGCAAGCACTTTCAAATTTTTGCCTAATTTACAGATGTGACAGCTCATTAATTGAGAGAAGACTTCAATAGGACCTTCCATGGCAGCCTCAAGCCCTACACCTGTCAACATTCGGGCTATGACCTTTTGAGACATTTTTGACGCTTGCTCATGACCAAGAATTTTCTTGTTTCCCTCAGGTGCAATTTTCCCACGGTACAAGTTTCCTCCATGTTCCATGTTCAGGTACTCAGGCCTAATACCAAGCCTCTCAATCATAACAGGACTCCTAGTTGTAACAGGAGGTAAGGTATCAAGAACTCCAAATAATTTGACTTTCTGGTTATTTTCCAGTTTGCTAGCAGGAGGAAGTGCACTGTCAGGTACACAATTCAATGCAAACATTATTTCTGGAAAAATGGATGAGTCATCAGCAACTGAATTGCCACCATTTGGCTGCATGTTAGATGTATGCTCTGTAACTGAATTCCCAAAGCCCATATGCAGATCTTCCTTAAATGCTAATCGCATTTTCTTATGATTACTAATACGCATAAGATAGGAGGCCATCTCCTCTGGTGAACGTTTCTGTAATTCTATGTCCCCAGAAACCAACTTATATGGTTTGTTAGCCTTATACTTTTCAATGAACTGATTATACCATATTTCAGGAAGCTCCTCAGTCCTGTATCTCTGGGACATGCTATCAAGCTCAGAATCAACATATCTTGATCCAGTTGCAGAAGCTGTTTTTGATTGATTCTGCATAAACAGTCACTCACATTGAAAACTCTCAGCATTCACAACTATAAAATCAAGTACAGGAAAAGAGAATATAATATAAAATAATATAACATCTTGGTTTCTCATCGTAATGTATAAGTCGGGCCAATCCTGGTATCATCTAAAAATTATTCACAAATATAGCAAGATAGAGTAAAAAGAGGGGCAGGCTAATTCCTGGAAGCTAACTTGCTAGTTCATACTATCTTCTACTCTATCAAATTACAAAGAACTTTATCATCAATTCATCATTTTTTACTAAATCAAAGGACAGTGGACATGACCTCATATGTTGTACGAAGTGCTGTTTGAGATAACAAAAATGAGAAATAATCATCCACCTTGCATTATGCTCTAATTTTTATTGGACCTTTCCTGAAAGATGCACCAGGACCGAGAATCACACAATTGGAACCACACTCAATAAACAGGTTCACTCAACCAGAGTCGACTAACCAAATTCTAATTGAGACCTCTCGAGGTTGCTTCTTATATTCAATTCCAATACCCAATTTAATGATGATAGTTAATATCATAGTTATGTTCTTAAATGAAGCATACCACGATGTTACATTGACCAGATTTCTTAACGAAGAAAAAGAATATAAATCTCACCTAAGAAAAAAAAATTACAAAGCCAGAGTAAAAAACCTTAGAAGAAGCTCCCCCTTCTCGCTGTTGACCCCCATCGTGCAATGGATTCTCGAGAGTGAAGTAGACGTCATCACCGTGCAACTGCAAATCTGCAAGAATGCGCAGCATCAAAGGGCCCAAATTCAATACTAATCACAAAAAACAAAACTTTGATTCTCCAAATTAGAGAGAGGGATAGAGAAAAAAAAGACTCACAGGCTGGGTTAAGGTTTGAAACAGAGATAGGTTGGGAAGGAGACAACGAAGTTGATGACGAACACGAAGATGAATTAGTAGAACGGAAGAAGAGGGAAGCGGTGGCTTTGTCGAATAAGAGGGCTCGAACCCTGAGTTGGAGCTGAATCTGAGCCCTAGATTTGGAGTCGTCGACTCTCATGAAGGAATCCCAAGTGGAAGGGGAAGCGAGGAACTGAACGAAGTTAGCGTAGGTGGAGTCGCCAAGCCAAGTCCGCCATACCCCACAAGACTCGAGTTTGCGCGCGAGCTCGTATCCTCGGCCATCGTCGCCAAGCAAAGCCATTGCCCCGAAACTCGGAAAGACGACAAGTTAGTTTTGGCAACTCTTCAGTTTCAACAATTTGTGAACGACGACGATTTTAATTTTATTGGCTTTAGTGGAAGGGGCAGGAGAGTCGTACTCCTTTTTATTTTATTTTAAAATTTTACTTTATTGAGATATTCTACACATGTTCTTATTCGGCCAAATTCTGGTTTTGTATCATCAAATTGGCTTCTTCTTTTTTTTAAATTAAAGTTATGTTAGAGAGTTGAGACACTAATTAAAAAAAAAAGATAATCAAAGAAATTGGTTTAAAAACAATATTATAATAATTAATTAATTATGAAAAGAATATTAATGCTAGAGAGAAATTATATTCTCATAAATGGGGATTCCAACTTACAATAGGCATGGTTTCCAACTTACAAGATATATTAATTTACTAAATTATCTCAGATGAGTTGCATAACATTTTTACAAAAGAAAATTATCATTCAATTATTGCTTACCAAAATATATTTTAATATTTTGGTAGGGTGACTGACTATGAAGGTCAGATGCTTTAATGGATGAATTTTTCACTCTCTATACAATATTTTCGGATTGAAAAAAAAAATTGTTGTGATTATACTTTTATTTTTATTTTTGGGACAAGTATTGTTGTTGTGATTATACCGAAGAAAGATTGCAAGAGCGACGTGCCAGAAGGAATATGTCGTCTTTCTTTTTTTTTTGGACATGGGAAGGAATATGTTATTATAGTTTCTATACTTTTTGTTATGTCTACGTTGTGGTTGTGGGGGCAGCGAAAGGCCCAGTTCTCACACACGTCTTCCCTTTCCCAAACACTAAATTAGATTAGATCCATGGCCTCTGTCCAAAAAAAAAATTAGACCCATGGCCCTCTCCATAAGTTGTCTACCCGGCCCGTACTCGATGGAACTGGACTTTGGACTGTTTCATTAAGTACAATGTCGAAGTCATCCCATATTGTGGGCTTGGCCCCAATCACATCTGGCCTTGTCCCACGTTTCACCAACACTCTGCAAGTTTTGAGAGGAACGACACTTCGAACCTCTGAGTCTCTTAGCATCTGGGCTTAGTCCCCTTTATATAACTCTTTAAGGCTTTTAGCCTGATGGCCAAAAGAAAAAAAAATAGACAGTCCTTCTCGATGGCTGCCTACCAGCCATCTCCCCCTCCTCCTATTCTTCTTCTTTTTTTTTTTTTTTATGAATTTCTCTTTTTTAAAAAAAGATGTATTTTTCTTTATAGGAGAACAATTTTTTCTTTCTCTTATTATAAAAAAAAATGTCAGAATTTAAAAAAATACATCTTATTTGTCTAAATCTATAAATTAAACTTAAATCTGAATAAAAAAAATCAGATTTATAACATTAAATTTACGTGTCCAAAAAATATTTGAAAAAAAATTAAAAAGTGTATTGTTTCTACAAAATGTGTTTTTTTCTTCTTTTTTTTGTTGATTGTTGTAACAATTGTATTTCTATTTTTTTTCATATATAATATTTGACATATTAAAATTTGAGAGGTGTATTGCCTCTTTAGTTTTTAATTATAGTACTAGTTATTTATTTTGTATTTTTAAAAATTATAAAATTTATCTATCCTACCTTTATATCCTACTTACTAACCTTAGTGCATGATCTTGTATTAATGTAATTTCTCGATTTGTTCAAAAAAAAAAAGTCCCCTTCTCCTAATCCACAAAAAAATAAAAAATAAAAAGATGCAGCATCCTTCTCCTCTTTTTTTTTTCTTTATAGTTTTCTTTTAGAAAATTGTTTTTTTTCTGCTTCTTTTAGATAATATTTTTCTTTTAGAAGTTTTGAAACTTTAAATTTTTACATATTTTTTATCTCAAATTTAAATAAACAAATTAAATATATAACATTGTATTTACAACTGAGTGAAAATTTTTTTAAAAAAAATTAAGAGATATATTACATCTATAAATATATATTTTTTAATATTATATTAATTATGTATATAAAATATTAAAATATAATATTTAATAATTTAAAATCTGATATATGTATTATCTTTTTATTTTTTAATTATAATATTTTTTTGTATTTTTAAAAATTATAAGATTTATTTATTTTATATTTATTAAGCTTTAATGTATGATATATTTTTTATTATATATAAATAATAGTATTTTACTAGCTAAAAGTTTAAAACATTTTAAAAAAAATGGTGTACCAAAACCCGCCTGGCGGACCACCGAGTAGTTGATTAACTTATAAAACATACTTATTGAATGCTGTAATAAGCGCTATCTTCACATTTTGGTTTTGGTGATAGATTTTTCACTTCTAATTTCTATATCAATGTGGGTGCTAAGGATCTTCAAATCGAAACAAATCCGTCATAATTCTTGTGATAAATTGTTTAACTAACCCGCATTGGCATCATCCTATAAATTATGGCTATGTTTGGTAAAAATAGCTGATAAGCTAGTTGAAAGCTGATAAGCTAGCTGAAAACTGATAAGCTAATTTTTAGCTGAAAGCTGTTAAGCTAATTTATTGAATTAGAAGTGTTTGGTAAAAATAGCTGATAAATGTAAAATGACATAAAAGGTCATATATAAAATTTATTATTTTTTGTTAGTAATTACATTTCATTTTGTAATTCTAAAAAATACAAAATAAACATAGCATCTAGCGTTCCACAATAAATTAGCAATATTGTTGCGAATCTCTTTCATTTCAGTAGATGCCTCTAAATTTTCGTTAGTATTTGAGAAAGAAAAGTACCCAAAAGAAACCTGAAGATTAATAAATAGCGTAAAAAATTATGAGTAGGATAATATTGAAATTTAAATAAAATAATAAGGATAAAAAAGGAATAAAATTATAAAAGTTATAAGCTAAAAGCTATACGCTACTCAAAGTAGCGTATGAAAATACGCTATAAGCTACTCAAATAAACTTGTTTACCAAACACCTCTAATTTGGTCAAACAAGCTTATAAGCTAGTCAAATACGCTATAAACTAGCTGAAATGACTTGCCAAACATACTCTATATCTTATGTATCCGTCTCTCTTTGTACTTCTCCTATCACTATCTCTTTAAGTTGGTACCCTCACCTTGAATTTTCATTACCAAAACCAATAAAAAAAACAAGGTACGTAGTGGATACGTAAACAATGGGAGGAAGGATTTACACAATCTTTGTTGGTTCGATTTGAAGCTGCACTTTGTTTGGTCCCTAATAAAATAGAGTGTGTCCCTTCAACCGTTATCTTCTTATTAACTCGTGCACTTCAAAACTTCATTAGAATTTAGTTAAGCACAACTTCCCTAACTGAACTGACATATATGAATGGCTTGGTGAGGTTGGTGGGGGTTTTCGGTTAAAGCCATAAACACATTTTATAAATAGCCAAAATAGACATTATAGGGTTAGTTCGCCCACTTTACCTTCTGTCCTCTCTTGACCTACATTTTTTAAAGCTTTATTGCGTGTGATAGTGACTGGATAAGGAGGGAAGATAGAATAACTAAACTGAGTTTCATATCTACAACACAATAGAAGCTATGCTAATCGCAGTTTGACTTTGCCAACTTCTCCGTTTGATATCTATTAAAGTTAGTAATGTTTAGAGGAATGCTAATCCAATCGCCCAGTGTTAGTAATGCATCAAACTGAGATATATGGTAGGAATTTATGCATCAAAAGTATCAAATTATATGCTGGTTTTTGGTTCAACGGTTGAACTTTCATCGTTTGTTTTTTGGCGCGGGGTTCGCGGGTTGAGTTTGACAGAGTGGGGACCTCACTTCAACTAGACTAGGACATGACAAAATCCCAGTAAACTAAGTGGGGACATAAAACCAAACAGGTTACTATGCAGTGAAGACCAAAGAGAAAAATATCTTCAACTACTCGTATATTGTCAAAAGCACTTATTTTGATGATCCAGGCCCGCCAATTACCATGCATCAGTCCCTCGAACAATGAGAAAGAGAAATTTTTAAGTAAATTATTAAGCCAAGAATCTCTTGATGAGCACTAAGCTCATGGAAAGTAAGCTGTTACTGAAGAGCTAAAGTCCTCACATAGCTCATCCTTAGCCTGGTAGGGTGATCTAGAACCAAGTGTTTACGGCTTTTGATTGTTCATTTCAAAGCATTTCAAAGCTTTTGCAGTGACTGCGATAAGTCCTTGCCTGTTCTACCTTTACCTTTTCCTGAGATTCCGTACACAATTATATTAGCATATATCTTGCCGTGTCAGAATCTATTGAAACTCTTCACGTAGTGAAAAAATTGATCAATTGGGGTCATTTTAGGGTGGTAATGAATGGTAAATTTGGAGATTCGTGCGTAGAAGAAAGTTACGCATAAAATATCAAAATTATAGTTCAGTTAAGGCAAGCTTAATGCACTATGATTGTAACTTTCCCAGCTTTAATTTGCTTGTTTATAATTAGCAGCACTAGTGCCACATTATATCAAACAAGGGGGAGGGGGGGTCCCCAGCACCTGCATGCCCATTTACAATATGATGCTGCTAGCCAAAAGTATAAGCACAAGGGTCAATTACCAACTCAACTAATGCTCTCCTACACCACTGCATAATAAAAATTAAAAACGATAGGACTACCCACTTTCCCAAAGGATATCCCTAATTCTGTAGGTCACATAGTGAGATATTAATACGAGAATCTCACCTCTTAAAGAAGGCAATATTTTCATAAAATGACCCTCCAATTTATTGTAAATCTCAGCACATCCTTATCTGCTTTGTCTCCTCGCTTTTATTAAAACAAATCCTCTGCAATCTGCTTGCATGCGCTTATTATTCTATAACACCACCGAGCATGTTGAAGTAGGTATAAAGATTTTTCTTTTAAACAATTCAACACTTGCCTCGTTGAATCAGAAAGTCCCACAACTGTGAATGTTTCTGGATCCGCAAAAATATTTGATTCAGAGCCAAGAACAAATAGTGAGATTGAATTTGTAAGACTTAATTAAAGAAAATTAGAATATATTTTTAAAAAAGAAAGGGTATAATAGAAATCAAAACATGATATCAAAGATAATAAATTTTCTTGTATATTTAGAATTTGACTATACAATTGCTTATGTTTTTCTTTACTAAAATAAAAGAAAAAATTATGTTGGTGTTGGTGACCTGGTGTTTTACTTGTTTGTCATTTTTGGGTTCCCAGAATGCCCCGGAGAAAATTATATGGCTTCGCATGCGCTTTTGTGCGTTAGTTGCGGCAAAAGTCACGAGCTCAAAAACTGAAGGCAGAGATTGCATCAGCACCAACACTTAACCGTTCTTTAAGATTATGGGTTTCGGTCTTAGAAAATGTTACAGAACTTAGGATGTAAACATCAACCCACCTTCTCGCTCTAAAAACAAAACAAAAATGGAAAAAGAAAAATCATAATTTCACAAACGTGTATAAATATAGCAAATATTCCAATCATCGTAGGCTGGTTTTCGTTTGCTCTTCACCTCCCAAGAATAACCACCGCTCAAAGAAAAACCAAATTTAAAGCCTTTTCCTCTCTTATCTCTTCTGGTTCCAATCGGCACCCTCATCGGGCCCCCTCTGTCTGTCTCAGGCCCTCGCCAAATGCAGAGGAGGAAATATCATTTACGAAATTGATAGTCCTTCTTTACAATTGTAGGTGTGGGCACGAGCTGATTGGGTTTGGAATTCAGATTATTTCGGGGAGATTATTATGCCCTTTTAAGGTTAGCTTCTATTCCCTGCAACTTACCCTGTTTTTATTGTTTTTGGTGTTTTGAATAACTCTGTTTTAGGAACCGAACACATACTGAAGAAAAAGAAAAAGGAATTGATGTTACTTCCTCCCGTGTTTGGTTGTTTAGATACAAGATAAAAAGACTTGGATTTTGATTGCGCCTGTCCAAATAATATTCTTAGGATTATTTTACAAGGCTAATGGAACAATTCTCAAATGAAAAGTTAACATTTTGAAGGTCTCTCCCCTGTTTCCTCTGCAAACTGTCTGCGTCTTTGAATGACGAAGTTTATTTATAATACAGAGAAAGAGACAGAGAGAGAGAGGAGAAGAAGCAAAGGAAAACCCAGAAATGGAATCAGTAAGTACCCACAAAAGGGGATTTTCATGTGAAGATGAGCCATCTCCCAGGGGCGTATTGGAAATTCCTGTTTCGGGTACACACTCAGACCGTAGTGGAAGCAGCAGTTGCAGCTCTTGTTCACCGGAGAAGTCGTCGGCGGAAAGGCCAGCGGTTGGCCATGGGCAGCAATGGAAGGCTATGCTAGACGTGTTCAGGACGAACTCTGTCCGAAAACTTTCAGCGATTCCAATGTTTGCGGCGAGTTACGTGATATCTAGGAATAGCTTGAAGAAACTAGCTCGTATTAGAAGCGCTGAAGATACTATCGATCTTAGTTCTTTTCCTACAAAACCTTCTTGGAGAAACTTCCCTTACGCAGAGCTCGTTGCAGCTACGGACGATTTCAGTCCCGGTAAGAACCAATATGCCAATATCCCAAAAACCTCCCCTTTTTTTTTTCAATTAATTAGTTGCTTTTTTTTTTATTATATCAATCTAGATGTTAGAGTTTTGTTTATTTGGTTTATTATTTTAAGAAAATATCATTTAATTAATTTGATAAAAAAAAAGGAAATGGAATGATAAATAAAAAGATGATATTGTAAATATTTGTATTTAATAGTAAAATTTATATTCTGTTTGATAAAAATAATTTATAAATTAATTTAAAATTTAAAATTTAAAATTATATATTATTTTATAGTAATTTTTTAATTAATTTAAATTATTTATTAAGTATATATAATTTAATTAAATAAATTATAAATTAATTTATTAAACTTATTAAATACACTCTTATTCAATTGTTAAAAATTGAAAGATTTAAAATTTTATGTATTAATGTAAATTTGAGTGAAAAAAATATATATTCATTTGTTAAACAAATATTTTTATAATTATATTCGAATTTCAACTAAAAATAAAAACTGTAAAACTCCGTTGAGAAGTAAATATGAACAAAAAAAGATGGCATCTTTGATGGAAATTTTTTTTTACAGTATTATTGTCATAGAAAAGAAATTCAACGAATTTTTAATTTATAGATTTCATTTTACATAAAGGTAGACGGTCGATTGAGATACGACGGAGGAACTGGTGGTCAACGGCCGCCACCGTAACAGTACTTTGAGAAATGGAGCCTAAATTTTTTGACCAAAACTTTATGCTAGTGTCGTGTCTGTGGACAATGACACAAAACCGATTGTGGGTGGTGCTGAGTGTGACCCAATCAGATACATAGGCGTGCCTTTGTGCTGCTGCCCTAGGTTTAGGTTGCCAATAAAAACAAAATGATCATGGCCATTGGACATCGTCCACCTGATTTGGCTTCAGTTTGGTAGAGTGCCCCTCGAAAAGAAGAGTCATGTTAATAAACAATTAGTTTATTTAATCAAATATAAAGTGGCTGAATAATTGAAAATTGCTTCTTTGATCCGCCTCTTACTGTCCATTTCTTGAAGTGGTTTCATATCTTGTGCTAAGGTTAGGGTTATTCTGCCATCACACCTTCGTTCAACTTTGGACATAGAATATTCCAAGTCATAAATCATAGAGCATGAGCAGCAAATTGTTATCTTAGTCTTTATCCTGCCTTCATTTTTCAATTAAAAACATTTAGATAAAGTTTTATTTTAAGTGTGAGGTTTTTCATAAAAATCAAGATTTTATTAAGAGTTCATTCTTTGGATTTATAAAAAAATCTGTATCTCTATAATAATATTTATTATTTAACAATTATATATATATTATAAAATTAAATAGCAAACACTTTAAAAATTATATCCAAATCTTATCTTTTTCTTATGCACCTATTCAAAATTTGGACTTTTGGTATTTACCTAGAAGAAAATTAGATTTTAAAAAAACCTAATTGAGCATTTTTCAGAGACGTTGGCGGCTAGTTTGAAAAAGGAGAAAGCTGAAGATACTTTAGACTTGAGTTCAACTTTATTTTGTCAGTATCCATGGCCATCCAACTTAATTGCAATTATTTGCGAAATTATACTTGGATGTGAATGTCTAAAGTCAATGGGTTGTTAATGAGCTTTTCAGATATTCCTTCTGGTTTCATCTCTATCTAAATGGATTCTTTTGGGTCATTCTGATATGTTGTAATTAATTTTGCATTTGTGGTTGGGCAGAGAACTTAGTTGGGAAAGGTGGGCATGCTGAAGTCTACAAAGGACGCTTAGTGGATGGTCAAATTGTAGCAGTAAAGAAGCTAGTGAAAGAAGAAAAGGATGATGCGGACAAGGACAGTACGGGTGATTTCTTGACAGAGCTAGGGATTATTGCCCATATCAACCATCCTAATGCAGCACATTTGATCGGGTTTGGAATTGAGAATGGCCTCTTCTTTGTCCTACAATTTGCCCCACATGGCAGCCTTGCCTCTCTGCTTTTTGGTGCTTTGTCCTTCTCTTGCTTCTCAATTTTTTCATTCAAATATTAACATACTCTTCCTTCTAGGCTAATTATTTGGAGACATTCAACATTTCAGGTTCAGAAAAGATGGAGTGGAAAATAAGGTTCAAGGTAGCTATTGGGGTAGCAGAGGGATTGCAGTATCTCCATCATGAGTGCCCAAGAAGAATCATTCACAGAGACATCAAGGCCTCTAACATATTACTTCACCAAGATTATGAAGCTGAGGTACTTTGGTAGCTAATTATAAATTAAAATTGTGAACTTCAACTTTGATTCATTGTAAGGCAACTGGGCGAGGCAAATGATGATTCCTTCTGTTATAAACTGCAGATTTCAGATTTTGGACTGGCTAAGTGGCTTCCAGATAAATGGGACCATCATGTTGTCTTCCCGATAGAGGGCACATTCGGGTTAGTATTAATTCCAGCCTTTTCATTTTCTTCTGACTCTTATCAAGTCCTTTCGTAATGCAATGGTCGCATCAATGCCTGCAGGTATCTGGCCCCAGAATATTTTATGCATGGAATTGTGGATGAGAAGACAGATGTATTTGCATTTGGGGTTTTGTTACTGGAGCTCATCACAGGTCGTCGTGCAGTTGATTCCAGTAGTAGGCAAAGTCTCGTGATCTGGGTAAGATCCATAAACCTTGAACCCTGTCTAAATGAAAGTATTCAACTTCTGATCTGAGAATATTGATCAATCAGGCAAAGCCACTGCTAGACATGGACAATGTACAGGAACTAGCAGACCCGAGATTAGAAGAGGCTTACGATTCCACTGAAATGAAGCGTGTCATGGTGACGGCTTGCATGTGTGTTCACCACTTACCCTCCAATCGCCCATTCATGAATCAGGTAAGCAAATGTCCTTCCTTTTACTTGCAGCCTTAGTTTGTGGTACATAAAAACCTTAATTTGGGAAGTACAGGTAGTGAAGTTACTGAAAGGCGAAGAGGGAGCACTTGAATTGAAGCAAAAATCGATAGCTTCAAGATCGCTTCTGGTGGATGCCTGTGACCTAGAGGATTATACTTGCTCCAATTACTTGAACGATCTCAATCGTCACAGGCAACTACTCATGGAGTGAATGCTTCTTTTATGCTCTTAGCTGTATGCTGCTTTTAGCCTTTAGGGGATGAGGCCATAGAACGAGAAAGCATTTTGTGGGTAAAGTCAATCAATGTCACAAGGGTGTTGTCTTTTTTCAAGCTAGCAAAAAATCATAGGCTTGTAAGAAGCTTGCAGTAATCACGAAGCAGTCTTGTTTTTATGTTTGCCTGGCATTGAGGCCTCAGAACAAGTATTATTTCTCAAGTCACAATGCAACGTACAAATCATGCACCAGAGATTCTTCTTTTCCTTTTTTTCCCAAACAAGTTCATGCCAACTTTGTAAGCGTCAATCAAATGCGCTTTCTTGTACAGTTAAAAATTACGAAGACATTGGAGCATCATAGACAACCATAGGAGAATTCGGAAATATCTTTATCGAAACAAAAGCATACTTTCTTAAAAGGGAAGAGTTCTTTTAAAATTTTGAGCAGCGTGAGGCGTAGAAAGAACACCGCGAAAGAAAAGACAAATTTTATCAAAGATAGTACCTCATTTGTTGCTTAGTTATACATCAAATCTGGGGAGAAAGCGAATTAATTTTTTTATATTTTGGTCTTTTGCTTGTATATATTACCATACAACCTTATTTTTAGATTAAAACACGGGGGTACAAGTCCAAAAACCAACTAAACAAACCAATGAATCATACAAGGCACAGAACGCCCCACTACATCATCATCCAAGAGAAACTTGGGGGTCTCCTGGAGGCTCTTAGCGAGATGATCAGCTCATAAATTTTACATTCCCGCTGTGTATACACAACCCGAATGCCCCTGTCCTTCTGCAGCCTAACCTACAAACTTACATTTGTTTTGATTAATAATTTTATGAAAAATTTTACGGCCGGTTTATTCAGCGCCGAACTTGAGTACTAGGCAATGTTGAATATTCACGGAGAGTTCATATTTATACTGAATATCATTCTCTAGCCAGTTATGACGGTGGTGTGCAGCAGCCAGCCAAACGAAAGGTAAAGTACAAGTCAGTGCACGTGCAACAATATTTATAGAAGCTCATACTAACGCTGCAAGTTAAGCATATCGAAATTCTTGTGCAAAATTACATTGCACGACTCAATATATCTCAGCTTTGAGAAGTTACATACATAATCCAGCTTCCTACTGTAACTAAGACCACTAAGCCTTTAGGAACACAAAAACCTCCTATCCTTTCTTACTTCCCAGACAAGATCAATTAGAGGGGGTCAGAGGCGGGTCAGCTGAATTGTGCCAGACTATAGCTTTTTCTTTGTTAACAAAACAGGAAATTAGCATAAATAACTACTTGATCAACAAGTCAATAGGACTGATGAGGAGGCCATATAAAAAACTCAGCCGCTGCAGGCAGAGCAGTCAACGGAGTTGCAGTAGGTGTAGATATGGCAGAGTCTACAGTGCCAGCGTTGCCGGGATGAAAATGGTGGAAGAGGCTGGGGTGATAATATGCTGTTGCAGAATCAAACGGTATTCCACAAGGGATAGAAGCAGCAACTGGCTGAATGGGTGAAAAGTTGATACTGCTACTCACGTTTGTACATTGGGCTTGCTGATTACTGTTCAGAGAAGCTTTCTGCTCTGACTCTAGGGAAAGCTTCAAGCGTTTTGCTGCCCCGCCTATGGGAAGGGAGCTCTTCATGATAGCTTCAACATCATATCTACTCATCTCAAAATTGGTCACAGCATTTGCCCCCCTAAACTTTATGGCAGCAATATCGTATGCCTCTGCTGCTTCCTCTTCAGTGGCTGTCACCAAGTAATAAGGATCAGAAGATTAAGCATAGAATATTAAACTCTACAGAAACCATCACAACTTACAAGATAAATTCTAAACACTAGAACAAAGTCCTAGATTGCAGATTATCTTGCACGGGCATATACCAGTCCTTCATTTATTGTTATACGCTATGACTAGCCTATCCTATTCATCTCTCTTCTTCTCTGGGCAAGGTTAGGAATTGTGATTTCAAACTTGACCTTCTACCCAAATCCATTCAACCAAAGCAATCATATTTCATCACATAGAAACTACAGAAGCTAAAAATTTACCAAATGTTCCAAGGTATAGATCTTTGTTCCCTGCAACACGACCGATTCTTGCTTGCCATCTACCTTGTTGATGATGCCTACACGATCAAAAGGTATAAATATGATTTACCCCACATAGGACCAAAAGGGAACATGTGACCACAAATGCAACAATTGCAAAGCATCAGCAAATTCATTATACAATTTAAATTCCAAACCTTGTAACACCCCTGTATATAGAAGCTCCCCTGGAAAAACCGCTACTTTTCCTGCAAAAATGTGAAAGGGCAATTTTCAGTTGCTGCTTTGCAGAACAAGGTACCGACAGTTTAATAGACCAGCTGAGGCAAACCTTCGAAGTGATGCAATAAATTCCTGCTTCGTTACATGTTTCATCTCCTCCAATTCCTTTGTATAATTGGAAACCTGGAAAGAGGAAGCAAATTTACTAAATGGTGCAAGTTTAAATTTTCTGGTCCATAAAAAATAGCAGTACTTAGATAACATGCGTTGCTTCTTCCTCCTTACAGTTGGTGGAAAATGAAAATACCAGCTTCAATATTAGCAATAAAATTATATGCTTGCAAATACTTATTTATGAAACAAATTATTCCTTTTAATATAAATTCCCTAATTCAGAGCAACGTATGATTTCATGCATTTGGGTGATTATGAAAATCGATATAGGATATTGGAAGTGACTAATACAGGGAAGTTGGTGGTAGCAGTGGGGCCCCAGTACTTTAGAGCTGCCAAATCGTATGCTCTCGCGGCCTTTTCTTCCTTGTCATATCCACCTGATAGCCATCAAAATTAACCACAAGTAAAAAACTCTCCAAAACGGGGGTATCAAACTTGAAATAGGTTGAGAAGCAATGTGGAATGAAATGACTGCGAACATTTCTTACCCAAATACACTGTAGGAAGAGTCAAAAAAGATGAATGACAGCCAGAAATGCACCGAGCCACGTTCCATGGAAAGAAAAAGCCAAGAATATCAATATCAGCTTAAAGAGTGGTCAAAATTTTCTGCCAAAATTTACTTTAGAAATCTAAAAATACAAATGACCAAAAGAAAAGTGATATGCATGCAATGGTGCATGCGCAGAAGCAACTTTTTTCCCTTCCTTTAATCTTTCTCAATTTTACACCTTTACTAGTTGTAGGAGGAGAAAACACTGTGCACGAGATGAGATCGTGAACTCCACGCTCTTTTCTTAGTGCAATGACAAATCAAATTCCAACTGTACTAAAGTTTAGATTATATAAAACACAATAATTGATTGCCTCTGTTGGAATTTGGAAGAGAGGCTTGACCTCATAAGATAGTAAGATAGTAACAATAATCCTGCTAGATTACACAATCAATGACATGTCCCAGCCACCTAAAACCGGCGGAAAATAAAACGCCGAATTGCCTATTTCTCACTAGATAATATTACAGACCGAATGCTTACTCCTTTTTTTTTTTTCCGAAAAGTGATTTTTTTTTTTTTTGGGAATCTAGTCTCTGCAACACAAGATCTAAGAAATCCCGTGAGTATGTTGCAGAATCAATACGCCATTATCAGGGAGAGGTCAGACCCACTGTCAACAAGCTTTCAGCTAACAGTGCTAACAGTGGACACACCATCCTTATAAGTACGATAGTCAATAAGGGTGATGTGGTCAAACCCAGCTTTCCATGGCGAAAGCAAAAGCAAAAGTTAAAGCCCAACTCAGAAGATATCAGACAACAGTATTCAGCTCATAGACGTCTGTAACGTCTGATGGAGGGAGGTCGATAGGGGGTAGGCGTCAGGGTGGGTGAACAGGGAAGAGAGATTAGTCCAAGACAAGAAAGCCAAACCACATAGGCAAAATGGCGGCACATTGGATCAAATCAATTGAAAGAAAATTGCACGACAGTGATGTAACAGGTACTCCATCAGTACAGGTACATACCATCAGGGTCAATCATAAAAGACTGATGAGAAAGAAACCCAGGTGTCCTACCTCCCCAACCATTAATACCTTTCAATGCATGCAAGTCTCATTTCAGTGTTCAGTGTCCCTATTATTCTATTTTCTATGACTTTTGCCTAATGAGAGAGAGAGAGAGAGATGGACCTTGACGCCCTTTCCTCGCCTGGCCCTCTCTTCTACAGCTGTTATCCCAGAGATGCGCTTCATATCTACCCGTCCATCGGTGTCTGCATTCACGCAGAAAATAAATTGTAAAGATATGTGAATACTGGCAAAATTTATGACTTTTGCCTACTTAAACTACAATCAAGTATTTATTTAAAAAAAACAAACAAACAAACTATAATCGAGTAAATAAGGAGTAACCCAAATGCGAGAGCTAGTTACTCCCACACGCCAAAGGTCATTTGCGGGAAAAAGGCTCGTAAATAAAAGTAAAACAAATGAATGATGGATAAAAAAAAACACAAATTTACAAGAAGATAAAGCAAAATCTGAAATGAAATAGTACCTGGTGACTCCTCTGTAAATTGAAGTTCGCTGGCCAAAAGTATCGGCGATCTTTTTTGAGCTATCAGAATCCGCGGCAGCAATGGCCTTCTCTGAACACTGTGTGACACCGAGCGACAAAGTGCCCGGGGTGCAACTAGAGAAGGCCAACTCGTTCCCTGATGACTCAATCGAGTGAGCTGCATAATCGCCACAAGTAGTCTGAGTTTTTCCGATTGAGGCTGAGTCATCCACTTCGGAGCCGGAGTTGGTGGAGAAAGTTTGAAACCCAGCAATTGCTTTCAGATCTTGCTGGTCGCTGAAGTAGGCCGAGCTTTGGTCGTATATCTGGGTCAATGACGAATCTTGGGTTTCCGTTTGGCTATCGGTGTAACGCATCATGGATGAAGAATCACCCAAAAAGTCCTCGAGCTTCGGCACTGGCTGGTTCTGATTTTGTGATTCCATGAAGCTTGTGAGAAATGTTGATTCCACCATGTTCTGCGGTTGGCTTTCTTTGCTTTGGTTTTGCTCTACTTGGCCGTACAACACCTGCGGCCTGGAGTTGGTCCAGCCTACAAACATCGACGCAGACCCATGAAAATAAGTTTCAGATGTACAAGAATTAACCTAGAAATGGAACCCAGTTATAATTCATAGGACAACTTTCTGTTTGGTTGACAAGAAAATGCAGGAAAGGGGAGTAGCAATTAGTTACTTCCATAACCGGATTTAAGCATATTTGGGACCAGAAATAAGACAACATTCGATCAGCCAACTGCACCAACTGCGACCCCTGGCTCAGTGCAGTCAGCCACGGTTGAGGTCATCATTAGAACTTTGGAAACCGAGAAAAACACTTAAGGAATGAAATTTTCTATTTTCAAGTAGAAATCACAGTTTTCCATTCAAACAAACATGAGAATAGAAAGTTTGGAGATTTATCACGTGGGTCACTGAGATTTGTGTCCATTATTCGCGCACGAGAAATATAGTTAACTCAATACTATTTCCCCAGCTGAAAGACAACACGATAGCCATAGTGTACTCTCAGAATAGCTATATCGAAAAACTAATCCACGAACCTAGAAGTAATTTCTAGTAATATAAAGAGCCGTTTAACGATGGCGTTACCATTGGCATAGAAGTTATCGACAAAGTAGTGAGAAGAAGAAGCAGGCGTGCTGTCGTATTGAACGAACTGTGAGTCAGGCGACCTCAGCATTTCCATCGGCGACAACGAAAACGATAGCCAGTTAGTAGGCCGAGCCATTGTTTGCTGTGAACTTTCACTAATCTTTTAGCTTTCCTCAATCTGAACTTCATACACAGATCACCAGTTTTAATACAGATTTTCTCAAGAAACAAACAAAAAATCAAGCTGTATATAGAGTACAGAAAGCAATACTGTGCACAATAAAAGCTCAAAACTGAAATCACCTCTAAGCTATAGGCGTTACCGAAGACCAGTCCACTATACAGGTGTAAAAAGAAAAACAGAAAATTATTTCTAAAGGAGGAAGTGCGATTAGCTCGAAGGAAGCTAAGCCCCAGAGTCAGTGTCTAATGTCTTTGGTATTGGAGGGGTCAACTAAACTACGAGCATAATGGGTAAAGTAAATTGTATCAAAGAAGTGTTTCTGCAACCAGAATGCATGCAAGCTCACTAGGGAGTTAGCATTAAAAAAGCTTCAATGTACCACTCACCAGCTATGATCACTCACAGAGAAAGAAGGTTGAAAGAATCTTGCGGGAGAGAAGATGGAAGAGTAAACATAAAGAGAGAGAGAGAGATAGGGGGGATTGGGAAGAGCAGGTGTTGAGTTATAAGGGGAGAGAGGAGCGGTTTCAGGTGCCAACCGGCGTAAAACCAGAGCGATGAGTTTCGCACAAGAAGAAAAAAAAGGAGAGAGAGAGATTGCTAAATAGAACTAAAAATAAATAACTTTTTTTAAAAAAAATGGAAGGAAGTGACTTTTGGCACTGCGCGGAAGAAAATTTGTCTGAAACAGGGTCGCGAAAGATCCGGGCTGGCGGAAAATTGAAGAATTTGTTAGGGTTCGTTTCGGTTTTCTCCATTTACCAAAATGGCCTTGCTCCTTTTTTTTTTCCTTTTTTCTTTTTTGGTGATAAAAAATTCAAAAAATTTTACTGCATTTTCACACACCTGTCTTACATGCACCTTTCTTGCCTTGAGGTCTGTTTCTGTGGGGTCCGGGTTGGTGGGCATCCACCTATCCAGTTTGTCCGACACCAAAATTTTGTAAATATTAATTTGAATTTTATTGATTAATATGTAATGCAATCATATTTATAACATTTTATTTTATTTTTAAATTTATTATTTTTAAAAATATATTAATTTAATTCATTTATTTTTAATAAATAAATCAAAATATTTTTTATATTAAAATTATTGTCTATTTGATCATTAATTTATTATACATATATTATAAATGTATTATTAAATTTATTATTAATATATTCTTTTACTAAATATGATATAGAATGATTAAAATAAAAAAGAATTAAAATTAAAATTACAAATTATATAAAAATTGAATTGAAATATTAAAAAAAATAAGAGGATGAAAAATGCAATTAAACTTATTTTTAATTAGAAATATTAATTATAATAAAAATTTTAAAAAATAGGAATACCTAATATATGTGCATTAAATAAATAACATTTGAGGCTTAAACGTAAGACATGTGCATGAATTTTACCTAAACAACTCAGATTTTTATTGTTCATGGTATGGATTCTAGTTGTGTATAATTTTTTTTTTCTCTTAAATATGAGTGAGAAACTAATGTTGCATTAGTTGTAGTTCTTTGACCTTTTCAATTAAGTGTTGAGGTCATAAATCATTGATAGACGTTTCAAGAAATGAGTGAGATTGTTAATTGTGTTTTTAAAGACCGAGTGAAATGGCAAGTCTACCAGTTGAACGCATCACGACACATTTAGAACACACGAGATTGGATAACTGATGATGACCAATCTATTCTAATATTCCATGCATTATGCTAAACTCCATTGTGATGTGATAACTAAAATTCTTTAAGATATATTTCAATAATTAAGTTGTTATCATTATTCAAAACCCATTTAAAATATTTTATATGGCATTTTATTTCATTAAAAAGTATAAGAATTTACATTTTTAATTTTAAAGGTTAATATTTATAAAATATCAATTATTTAATAATTATCTATTTTCATATGAATTTAAAAATTTTAAATATTACAATATTTTATACATAATATTCTTTATCATAATATTAATTGGATACAAAATTAACATAAGTTGGTTTAACAGCACAAGAAAAAAATATTTTATTTGTAAAATTTATATTTGATTCATACTGTAAATAATCTATTTTTTTGATATATGTTTTTTAAATATTATTATGTTAAAATTTATTATATGTAATTTTAGAATAGAATAATCTTTTCTCACTTTAAAATTTTTTCAGAAAAACAAAAGTAACCATATATCAAACTCTTTTAATTTTTTTATTAAAATATAATGATATAAGTTCAATTTATTAATTTGACAAAGTGGCTAACTGTAATTTGATAAAGTTTCTTAATTATTTTATTTGAATAATAAGATCTGTTTTAACTGTAGTTTCTTGTTTTAACAAAGTGGCTTACTTAATTGTGCCATAAATGTTAAAATTAATCGATATTATATTTTCTATTACTTCTTTCGTTTATGGGGGCCATCAACCTATTTAGTAATTTATAGTAATATTCATAAGACTATTACATCTCTTTAAGGCCTAAGAGAGAGAGAGAGAGAGAAGGGAAAAGACATCCACTCGTTTGATTAAATTGGCCATTAATTAAGAATCTCCTCGTAACTTAAAATCACATATAAAAGCATCAACATAGACCCAATGCATCGATCATTTAATTGATACAAAAGCAATGATCAAGAAGGTTCAGAAACAAGGAAAACTCCATCGTAGATTGAAAAGTTACTGAAACCCCTTTCTATAATGATAACGATAGTTCGTCTTAATTAATGGTTGGTGATACATAAAATACTCAACATGCTTATTATATTTAATAATAAAGAAATAGTAAATAACCTTTAAGGAGTCAAAGAATCAATTAAATGCTCAGTGAAAAACGAAAGGAGTGAGGAGGTCAATATATCGCTCTCGCTCTCTATCTAACGACACTTTTTTCCTGGTAACAAGCTAGCTATGTCCAAAGAATTGACAAAATCGAACAAGTAGGCGCCCATTATATAAATAAAAATCGAAGTGTGAGACACTGTGGGGGGAGGCTGGACCAGTGGCCGTGAAAACGGGAAGCAGTGAGGTGCTTCGTCCCCTGTAAGACGAGTTTGGGGCACCCAAAATTTGAATGGGGGGAACATGAGTGCACCAGGCAGTGGCGATGAATACGCATTATCCTCAGCATTTCTACCAATCGTTGACCGGCAGCACATACGCACCCTTCCCATCCAAGCATCCAAATGTTACCGGCCAATTTTTATTTTTTTTTATTTTCTAAACTTCAAGTTTACCCTATGGTTAATCTAGATTAACCCAACCCACCACTTTCTTGTCTGTGACCAGATTCATGAATGTATATTCAATGAACAAATGAATGTTTCCATTTATTTATTGATTTCTGAAATTAATTAAGCGATGTTTAATTTTCTCTGTGATTAGTTAATTATTAATTAAGAACAAGTAACCCAACCTTATTAAGATCAGATTCATGAATACAGTCAAGAAATTAAATGTTACGGAAGTGACTCTGTGTATTATGAGCATGGTCACATTGTGATGAATGCACGAGCGCGTGTTTGATTAGAAAATAAAATGCTCTGGCTCGTCCCCATATGGCCGTAAGTTATTAAGAGTTTTAGATATTTAATAATCTTAATTGCTCGAGTACAAATTTCAAAGCCCAAAACAAGACAAAAAATAATTATTTTTTAGTTCTATTTTCAAACGCAGTAGTTAATGCTGGAATTAATTAGCACAACTGAATCGATCGGCTCACTCGTCAAAATGATCAAAACCTTAATTATTGAACTCGAATGTGTTTTAATTGTAATATATTGTTAATTAAAAAGGTACATTCCCAATACCATCTTTTTGAGAGAATGGAAACGCAAGAAGAGGCAGATGGCGGTTCAGTTTGAACTTGTGTAGCCGTATGAACAGATTAATGTATAGTGATTTAGTTAAAATTCAAAATCAGCATTAACTGCTTCTAATTAAACTAGCGGGCTGTGAGGATCTCTGTGTGTATCCGTCAAAGTTCAAAGCCTTACTTTGTTGAATTTATAACACTGCGTGTGTGCGTACACACTACAAGTAGTCATTTTGTGAAGAAAGAAAATGAGGTGCTTGTATATGTCTGGATGTGCATGAAAGAAAGCAATTCACACGCACACGTAGACGGAGGATGAAGAGATATAGACACGCGTATAGATAAGTGATTGGATGGGCTTTCGGTGCAATTTGCAGTACTTACTTACTTACCTTGCGCAAGCAAACTATGTTTTCGTTATATAATAATGATGCATTGTTATTGCTTTGCAGGGAATCGTATCTCCCAGATGATTCTGCATGGGACGTGGCTTCTCGTTACTATTCTTGATAGGGACACCTGGTAGCCGCAGTACTTATGGCTTCCCAGCTACTCCTCCCGGTTTGAACTTTGAAGCCAAACTCGTCCAAAACTCAGTATAATTGAAATGGTAACATTTTGATATTACATAGATTATATGCGCCCAATACCAAGATTTGTGCAAATAATATATAATTTGGAGAGGTACAATTAATGCAACTTGTGTACGCTGATCTCAACTCACAATCCTCTCTTGATTCTCTCGACTCAGCAACCTGCAAGTGGCAAAATTATAGACTATAACTTTGCTTGCTCTTGTTTATCCCCTTTCAAAACCCCATGTGACATCACACGTGGTCTTCCCAGACAAAAGGAATGTGCAAACTGCCTCTACTAATTTTAAATTATATGTATTTTTATATATATATATATATATATATATAAAGAAATTATTTAAGTTTAGAGCCATGCTATGAAGTACACGTTTCCATCCTTCTCTGGGCACATAATCACAACCAAATCTAGTGTGTAAGATGCAATTTGAAGCTTGAGCATCACGATTATACGGACCAATTTTTATATAATTATTATTTTTATTTAAAATTTAATACTTAAATCAACGTGAAGATATAATTTTAATTCGGAGTAAGACTCTATAAGGACTTTCTGTACACGTGGAGGTATTAACATTATTGAAACGACTTATCATCATAGGTGCGTGATTAAAATTATTGGACGGTGATGATGAGGGAGTGAGATTCGCGGGTTGGGACCAGTGGATCCTAATCATCGTTCTCATCTTTCTGAAAAGAGAGAGAGAGGGGTGGGGGGGCAGAGCAATCGCTGCTTTTGACCATTGACTGGGAGGCACGTGCACCGCATCCTTTATTCATTCAAAATACGGCAACGATGATTTCGGCGACGCACGTGCATTCCCTCGCCCGACATGTAGTAACATAATGATGTCTTGAATGCTCAACTTCTTATTATATCTAATGTTTCCCATTGTTTAATCTGCTTTGAATATATCCTATCCTTCTACTTTAATCCTACTCTTTAGTTTAATATTAAAATTTTTATTGTAATATATATTTTTTCAATTGATAGTAATATTAATAATTTGATTAAAAATATTTAAATTTCTTAAATATATAATTCACAGCATATTAATTAAAATTATCTAAAATATTTTTAGATTGTGTTTGATAAATTTAATAAATTAATTTATAATTAATTTAATTAATTTATAACTTTTTTATTAAATTAAAAATATTTAATAAGTAAATTTATTTAAATAATTGAAATTATCTAAAAATTTATAAATTATATATTATTTAAAGTAGCTTATAATTTATAAATTATTTTTATCAAATAAAATTTTAATTTTTTTTATGTTTTGATCCATTTGAGTAAAATTTTAAAAAATATTATTATATATAAATTAAAAATAATCTCAATACATTTTCACTAAATAAGTGGTCCCCATTCAGCACGTGACATGCCAAAACTATAACGTGAATCCAAAGCTTTTTTAACTCCGTGGGTGAAAAAGGTTCGTGGTACGTTAGGTATTACAGATGTTGCTTATAATATTAAAACCGCCATTAGCGGAGCTTTCATGCACAAAATATAAAATATAACACCGCCTGGCAGCAGAAATATAAAAGCACCAACATTAATTTGTTAAGGCAGCACTTTTTAAGTGAAGCAAAAAATAATTACACATGGAATACGTGTCCGTGTCTTCAATGTGGAAATTTAAATTTGTTTTAACAGGATAGGTAATAATCTAAGAAAATAAGATACCAAAACTGACATCCAAAAAAATTAACAAAGTCTACGGCAACCAGAGACATTGCATGTAATTGGCCCAAAAAAGAAGGCCTATTGGCCCAAAATAAAAAAAGTAGTCCAACCTTGTCAAAATCCAATTTTAAAAAGAGTAGGATCATTAATTCCCCCCCCCCCCCCCCAAAAAAAATAAGAGGATCGTTCATAATCTTCAGTTGTTTTCTTCTATTTCTGCATATAACAGGTGCCACTGCCGGCTGAAGTCCCTGAAGTAGGGGAACTTCGTTCTTTGGATTATGCAAAGTTAAATTGAGGGTTGTAACCTTTTGCTTGGTCTCTTGTTCCCCTTGATGTAACATTGCCTCAGATAAGAACTTTAATTGGCGGGTCATGGACAGGTTCAGTCTAAATTTTTTTACAGCACTCCTTTTTCCTTTCTCAATCTCTTATTGTAGCTCTAAATATCAACTTTAACCATAAAAATGAAATAATAATTTATATAGATTATAAATGTACAACTATACTTTCCCTAGAAACATTCTTTTTCAAATGACAAATCGAGGTATCTAAAAGCAGCTTTGCAATTTTACAAGCATAATTTGTGTTGTCTATTTCTAATTTTGTGTAGATGCTCCTATAAATCTTCTTTTCCTTCATTTGCTGCAATATGTTCTAAGCTCCAATCTATGGCTTTCTCCTATATGCTTTCCTCCAAAACAAGAGCAACTTCCTCGTCTCCAGAGGTGAAAAATTAATAGAAGTGATCTTTTCCAGAAGGAATGTTATTATTAACAATAAAAAGCCAGGGAGAACCAAGCATTCAGACTCCCAAACATTTTGCCCAAAAAAAGCACCGGCCAACTTTTCTAGGCAGGGAATATTCTGATGGCAAGGATGGATCAGTGGCAATGTCTTCAGATCGCGACCATATATAGACTCCTCGTTCTTGTCGACTTCCCGGGACAGTGTTATCCAGTATGAATGCCACCAAGAGTGTAACCACCATGTTCATGGACATAACAGCATTGATTGCAAAATCGAGCTGAAACATTTTGGACAAGGAAAATGATGTCAGCTCATCTTCATCAGAAAAAAAAAAACAGGTTATAGTACTTGCTAGAAACTTTACACACTTCTGGATTTATTTTTGGAGACCATAAATGTGATGTCAGCTTTAATTAGGGGGAAACCAGAAGAGATATCAGAAACTTGTGATGTGATCAAACTAGAATATTGATCCAAGTCATATAATCATTATAGTTAGCCCTTCTGTTTTTTATTTTATTGGAGGCAAGGGGGCATTATCTGAGAGGTGACTTACTTGTTTAAGGCCTGATTGGAATGGTCCACTGGATGCTGCAGCGTAAGGAACCAGATAACTTGGTAGTATCAGACTAGAAGCAGGCTGGTATTGTTGAAAATAAGCAGGGACAGATAGACCAAGGAACAATGAAACGCCTACAATTGTTATGTTCCTAAAGCTGGTTGACTGACCATACTGTAAAGTTGAAAGGCCCAATGCTGCAATTAGGGCCCACATGAAGCACAGTACAGAAGCAGCCAAGGCCTGTGGAATGGAGGCAAGAAGGGCACCCACTTTTCCTACAAAATACAAGCAAGGCATACATAACAGTGCTAATCTGAAAACTAGTTCAAATGCATGAAAATTCAATTACTACACATCCTTAGATTCACCTCGGCCAGCATGCAACACAAAGGAGAGGAATGAGATATTAATATACTGTTGTTTAAGAATATCGATATCAATTATGGTTTATCACTAAAATTTGCTGCTTTACCTATAAAGGAGAACAAGATCAAAAAAGCTGCTCCAAGTTCCACTACCTTCTGATTTGCCACCTTTGTTATTTCAATTGTATGCGCATTTTCTGTCAAAGTCGTTGAGCCAGTACCTGAGCCCCAAAGACCAGCCAATATACTACAGAAACCCTCTAATGCAAGTCCTCGGCTCACAACCCCTGGAGTTGGAGGCCTCAAATTAACTCGCAGAGATGCTGTATGATACGTTCCGACCTGGAATATGAATACACCACTCAATTACAATAGTAGTTTCATTTCCTGTTCACATTTGGTCCTTTTTTTATGTGAAAATATGTTTCACAATTAAAAAAAGAATTAGCAGCCTTGATTATGAAAACTTTTTTGGAATTGGTTCCTTGACATGCCTTTCAAGTGTAAGAAAGCCCATCATATACAGAGGGTGATTGAATTTGCCCAATCTCATCATAAATATGACAGTTCTGTGTTTGTGCGTGTGTCACTTTGTTAGAGTAAGAAGAAAATATCTTTTAACATTTATAAAGGTTATGCTACCTCAATATGAATTTCTCACTCTAAAGCATTCAAATTGCACTTTCAAGCATTTTAATAATAAAATACTTACTGAATCCACAGAGGCAACCAGCGACACTATGATCATGATTATGGAAGTCTTATAATGGAAAACAGGGATACCCCACTGTAAAGGGTAAGGAAATCTGACCCATGCAGCAGTCGACAATGCATTGGAAACATCAGTCCTGCAATGCTTCATGGTATATGCATGCCTTCTACATGCATCATTCAGAATGTTTGAACTTGGTATATCAGGACTACATCCTTTGTAGTTATATGCTCCTCCAGCTGTTAAAAACGATGCATATATCCAAATTATTGTAACACTCAGGGGAACCTGCAAATAAAGTATGTAATCAGAATTTGTTATTATATCCACATTTATCGAAGGAAGACTTTGCAGTACTATCATAATCTAATCACTCCTAAAGAAAAGTACACCTTTCCCCAAACCCCCCCCCCCCAAGGCTTGCTCTTTTCCTTCACTTAAGTTCATCGCAAATTAGAGTTGTATGTCTTGAAGTTTTGAGCCTGATGATAGAATCCAGAACATGTTAGTAATATTTCTAGGGGATATCTACAAACTTGCTCTACAGATATTGTCCAATTTTAGTCATAGTTCTATTTGTTGAGTGATTTTCTTTTCTTTTCCCTATAATGTGTGGGTCTGTTAAAGGTTAGAAACCATCTCAGACATGATGCAACCAGTGGAGCAATAGTTTCATCTCTCTTTATTAGTGTGATTTTCAATACTAAAGCTAACAGCAAAAAGAAATATCTTATTTATGATGTGCAGGCAGCATATCTACATGCAGTCCTGTAGAAAATGACAATCGTCTAAAGTTCTAGCATGAAAAAGGTTTGATAAACTAAAGAGTGCATTTAAGATACTTACAGCATAAATTCGAAATACATGGTGGCCGAAGATAGATATTCCTCGAAGATACTACCAAAAAAGAAGAAGCAACAATATGACTTTCTGAACACTACTGAAATGATTTGATAATAACCAAAAAAAACATGGCTTGTTTACAAAAGACAAATTCACTAACATGAGCAGTAACATTACAGCCAATAAACCTTTTTAGATACCAAATATCATATATCCTATATCAGTGCTGTTTAAAATGCTTGGGACAGGACTCACCAGAGTGAATATTAGAACCAATGCTATCTGTGGAATGCTGATTTCCAAGCAAGTGCCAGCTTGAGGAAAGCCGTAGCTGAAGAATGCTAAACCTACAGCAGCAACAGTTGGAGCAACAACAATTGGGTTGATTAACCTACAACAAATTGTAGTACAATTGCAAAGAATTAGCACATTATATTTCTCAAGTCTAAACAATTTTATTTCAATAGAAGTTCAATTGCTTTTATGGACTTTATACATCAATATATGTTCCTGTTAAAATAATTGCTTTAATTCCACAAAAAAGCTCAACCCATTTTCTATTCCTAATTTATTCAATTTTTTGGATGTATAAACCATGTTTCTTAATTTTTCTAAGACTCATGTAACGTTAAGAGACTAGAAATTAAGTTAGTATAAGTTGTATCACTGGTCAATTTAGTTCCGCTTGCCAATCATGTTACATGAAATAAGATAACCTAGCAATTAAATGGTTGACTGACTACCAGCTAAATAACTTAAAAAAGAGGCTTGAGCACTGCCTTGTATTGTCATAGTGTGTATTGTGGCTGTAGTTATCTGAAGAAGAGAAGCGAGGTGCCCTGGTATTGTCTCTATTCTAGCCGGTTGAAAAGGTCTCAGGTTTTTTTTTGAAGTCCGGTTTGAAGAGAACAAGACCAATGATATTGTAAGAGTCATAGGTGTAACTGAGATTTAGCTTTGTAGGAGTGAAAGGTATTGAAATTTTATTTGGATGGTTGATCATTATGGATTGGACCTCTGATTATGGAATTTTGATGTATTCTCTCATCATGAATACACGCAATCTACCAAACCATGTAACTTTTCCTCTGTTCTTGTATTGTTGCTAATTTTATTTTGTATTATTTGACCAATGATTGCACAAAGAAAGAAAAAAGAAAAAAGAAAAAGATATAAGTTTACTAAACACGAAATGAAGAAAGATATTTCTTTCCCACAGCGATTTATTAAGCTCTGTTGAACACAAGAAACAGAGATTTCTTGAGCTTTGTTGAACACAAGAAAAATATCACATGTAATGTCTCATTACCTGAGCAGAAGGGACATTAAACCGCTAAATCCCATGATACATTGGAACATTGAACCAACAATTATAGCTCCTTGGAGTTCCCTCATTATGTGCCTAAATTTCTGCAGTTAAAATAAGCATTAATAAGGAAACAGGGAATGACTCCGAACCAGAAAAAGAAAATCCAAAATTAAATGTGATTGTAAACAACATATTTCCTCCATTCTGTTGACAAAAAAACCAACACAGCAGAGCTCTGTTGCAAAGAATCTGCAACAGATTCATGTAAGTAGAAATAAAGGAAAAGTAAATTTTATGAACTTAATTCAAACATGTGTCAATTTAAACACCCCATGATTATGGCGGAAGTTTCCATGTTCTAACATTTGTTTCTGAATTCAAAGTTCCACCAATGCTTTTAATAAACTAAATTGGGCAATGAAAATTGTTGGATATTAGGAGTATTAAAACTATGTATACTTCAACTTCTATTTATCAAATAATTAAATTAAACATGATCCAATTCCAACAATTCAATAAAAAAAATGACAAAATTTAAAAAATTTCAAGCATTTAATTGATGAATAGAAGTTGGCAGTAACTGTAAATACCTAATAAACTTGATTTCAATTTCTCATATTATTATGCTAATGAATTCCGAGAGCTGATGCTTAGAAAATTAGAAAGTAAGAGTAAGAGATTCTACAAATCTATGTTATTATAGGATTGCTAGCCTTCAAATGAAATAAGGCGAGGTATTCCTTAGAACATTATTAGCCCAAAAATAGGTAAATGGTGTCATTATTATATATAATAAAAATATTAAGAAATTAATAAAAAGTATTAACCACCTAAACCAAGTAGGGTCACTTGACCCCTTGACATAAGGTGAATCCGTTTCTATTTACCTGGATTTAGACTGAATTATGTAATTCAGATAAGCCTGAAAGAGCCTAGAAGTGCTGTCAGTGAACTTACATGTTCTGTAAGATTTCGATATTCTTGAGCATTCATGATAACTAATGCTGGCGCCAAATATACAAATGAGCTCCCTTGAACTAAAGGCAGTCGGGTACCAAAGTAGGAATGGAGTATCGATGTGATGCCAGAAAGAAACAGCATTGTAGAAATTACGGTAGCAGTATCCTTCTGTCATAATTGAGGTAAGAGTGAACACACAAGAATATAGAGAACTATCAATTTCCCTAGAATGTGATAAACATCAAACAATCCATAACAGCTTATGCTTACATCTGTTCCACCCATGGCTGGTACCATAATTAGTGGGATAAAAACAAGTGAGCCTGCCAATGATAGATAGTGCTGCAGGCCGTAGTAGATAAGAGGAACTGCAATTAAAGATGCTGAGATGTAAGTGAATGAAAGATATAATCTTTTAGCAAGTGAAAGTGGCATGATTCAGCTAATCAATTTTGATAATTATGAGATACTAACAAGTTAAAACAACTATTTAGATAGAAATGGCAAAAAAAAGGTTCCTTAACAAATCCCTTTCTTTAAAGAACACGATGAATGGCCAGAGATGTGTTTTTCTCTTTCTGTTTTCCTCCTCTTCAGAAAGGATTCAAAGGGGTGAAGAAGAAGAAGAAGAACAATACCAACTAAAGCTTGATCCTGCCATTCATGATATCCTCCATATGCACTCTTACATAAACAGATCAATTTATCATTATATAAGTGAAACAATATGACAAAATGAAATAAAATGACCAGTTAGTTTAGTCATAATGTGTGGACTCAAATATGAGGACCAATCTCTAGGTTATAAATGAACAGACTTATGGGCGTTTGAACATCAAAACATAGGAAGAACGGCTATATCTGTGTACTACGGTCGAGTTAGGCTTCTGAAAATGTAGTATTAGGTAGTTAAAAAAATATATATGATAATTGGAACTGATTAAAAATAAAATCTTACAATAGGACTAGAGTTTAAGACATTAGCTTCTTCATGCACACTCAAGTTAGCCAGACTATTGACAGAACTAATCCGAAATTGGCATTGAACTTATATGGTGATAAGAGCCTAGCCAAGTGAGGAAGTATTCATAACCGATAGAATATATGAATTTTAAGTTTAACTAACCAAAACCCGGATTTTCTCTTGGCCCACACTTCAAGCCCGGAGATCTCTGCCACCCTCCTTCAGCAGGTTCCTCCCCGTCCAGATACAGATTGACTTTAACATCTCCGTCGGCTATAAATTCCTCTTCCTTTTGCTCCGGTACCGGAGAAACTGCAGAGACTCCATGACCATTGCTTTCCTTATTCACCATTCCATTAGCATTAGCATTAGCATTACCTTTGAAACCAACTTTCCTCTCATCATTAGGAACCAAAGCCGGCTCATTCCCGTTTCTCATTCTCTGGTTTTCGCTTCTCGCTGTCTCACCCCGGGCATGCCTCAAATTCAAAACTCTGTCATTCTCATTCCTCGTCGCACCATGGCTAGGCCCATTAACCAGTTCGATCTCACTGCCCCGATCTCGCCTCGTCCGTCCCAGGATTGGATCGATCTCTATCTTTGGAGAGGACCCTCCGCCTTTCTGCTCAAGACGCCTCTCCAAATTAAATCCAACACTGTCATACCTCTCACTGGCACTAGTCCCAGCTTCCCCAGAGTAATCAGAGACAAATCCGGTCCTCTTAGCCCAAGACCGCAGTTCTTTCGGATTGTGGTCAGTTCTTGGCACGAAGGGCTCAACTTTGGCAGGCATAGGAGCATGTCTCTTGGCCCCCCTCAGAGTCTCGGTCTTGTCTAAGGATTCTGAGCTCGACCCAGTTTCCATGGAAACGTTTCGTTCAAAATGTTACTGGTATTCCAAACAAAATCTCCCAATATGGGGGAAAGAAGAAAGACGAAATCTTATAACAAGCAGGAACCAGAGGCTTCACATTGCAGTAAGGAAACCAACTGCACAGAGAGAAAGAGAGAGTAGAAGATAAGCTACAGTGAATTCAAAAATTGTGTGTAAACAAGAAACTGAACAATGTGCTTTGTCTAGCTAGAAACAATGACTGTTGAAGGACTACTACTCCATCGCTTATCAACATTTTAACTCACTGCCGCTCGCAAGTTGCTATCACTTAGAGCTTTCAAGAGGTGACTCTAGAATTACCGAAACGTCCCTCTTGGCCGTTGATAAGAAAACTGGCTGCTGAATCAATCGAAGATGCCAGGTATTCTCTCGCGTCACTTTGTCCTTTCTCTTTCTTTTTTTATTTGTTAGAACCAAACAACTCGTTTTCTACTTGTATGTGCGTCATTTTTTCTCTGGCTTTTTGGTGGAAACCCACAACTTTGTTTCTCTTATCTTCAAACTCAAGTTTCATCTTTTTCACCAGCCCAAAAAAAAAAAGTTTCTTCTCTGTAGAATTCAAAACTCACCGAGTTCAGGTGATGGATCGGTTGAGTGCGAGTGAAGTGGGGTTGTTTTGTGGGCGACAAAGATGATGATGTCACGGTAGAAAAACTCAAATTAGTGGGTCTTAATCCAAAGTTAATTGTTGTGACTATAAAGAAATCTGAAGCCAAGCTCATTGTCTCAAATTCAATTGGATTAGTGTCTTTTGTTAGAAAACCCAATTCCAAGAGAGTTTACCTAGACACAAATAATTAATTTTGCAGACATTGAGCTTAAGAGATAAGATTGTTTCTGTAAAGCGATCGTCCAACCAAAAAACCAACTATTTCTACAAAGTGTTTTTTTACTTCCACGACTTTAAGCATCAACTGACTGGATGTGGAAATTTAGCTTTATTATATATTACGACATCAAAGGGAAAAGTTTTATTTTTCCACGTTAACCGTTCTTGCCCGAAAGAAATTGTTTAATTGTAATGTTAACGCAATTTTGCTTCGAGTGCATTTTACCAGTGACAAAGCCAGTGTTGAGCAATCGAGGATTCAAGGGTCAAGATCTTGGAATAAAACTATTATGAGTTGGTATTTGGTATATTGTCAGTGAATAATTTTTTATCCATCAATAATATTTAAATCTTAATACGTAGTAAAAATAATTTTAAAAAATACTATTTTTACCACGTGTCACGATCTCAATATTGTTTATAGACAAAAAATTGTATATCGCTGATGGACCAAATATTTTTTCTTCTATTATACTATATTACGTATATATCTCTAAAGTGTAAACCAACTTTATGTATCACACAGTCTACTTTTTATTTTATTTTTAATTTATAGCCAAAAAAGTTTGTTTTTTTTATTTGAATCTAGTAGCTTGTCTGTATCATAATATCAAAAAATGATTATATAGTGTAATCTATTAAACTTGTAACTTAAGAAAGAAAAAAAATCACGTATCTAATAACTTATTTTATTACTTCTCTCTTTGTATTCTTTTTTTATTTTCTTTAAAGATAAGTATGTCTCCACGTCCTTTTTACTTTTTGTAGCTCAACTTACTTTATTGTAAAAAAAATTATTTTTAAAAAAAATTATTTTTAAAAATAACAAATATACACTCTAAATATCAAATTTGTATCTAAACATAAAAAATATAACTGCCACACTTCCTGTTAAATTTCAAACTTCAATACAATTAAAACTTTATAGATCATTCTTATGCTTTACTAAAATTGTTTGTCAAACCAATGCGTTAGAACCCTTTCTTTGCCAACATGTGCTTGGATGTAACTGGGGCCATCTCTTTAACCTTTCTTTTCTGTAGTAACTTTTCTGGTTTTCTACCCCTAATTCTCAGGTTTCGAAATGACGGAAATAGTGGTTTCTGATGCTACGCTTTAAGGGTAGGGCAATTGAAAACTCATTTCAATGGGACAAGCTCGGATGAACTTGAAGGAAAGTCTCTGCGCCATTAGTAAGTTTTCTAGTGGGAAACCGCCAAGTGGACCGATTGAAGAGTGACGCGAGAGAGAGGGGATCTTGAAAGTTGAAAGTTGAAAGTTGAAAGTTGAAAGTGAAGGACCATGTTGGAAGAAATTCGAAGTGCGAACTCAGCCCAAAAAAAAAAAAAACCCTATATCCCAATTTATATAAGCTAAGGGAATAAAAAATTTATAATCACTTATCCACTCATAATTATTACTGACGTTCTTGCTATTTATTTTAATTTATCGTCGCTTTTTGAATAGACTAATTTTGTTTCTAATTTACATTTTTCTTGAAGTCGTTGTCTTAACTTTCAATGGTTCCATATAAAATATAAAATGCATTTACAAAAATAAAAAAATAAAAGGAAAAAAAACCGTATATGATTCATGATGTAACTTAATCTTCGCTGTCGGTTGTCGGTTGCCGGTCGTCGGTTCCCTAGTTTGACGTGAATTTTAAGAATCATATAAAGTATAGAAATAAAAAGTAATTAATGACACGCACTAAGATATCATTCTTCAATGAATGTTGACAAATTGTCATAATTTTTCCACCTCTGCGTGTCAATGAACCAAATTGATGCCTTAAGCACCAAAAAGTGAAGCCAAATGATATAATTTCCAAACTCCATAATTTCTCCAACTAGAAAACACAATTGCGCATGCTGATTATTAAATCATTTAAATAATTTATCCCAAAAAGAAGAAAAGAATTAACACAGTTATATTTAGGAATATGATTAAATGAGAAAACAAATATTGCTAGTTTATTAATTTCATTGTTATTATTATTTTATGATGACAAATGATTTGCGATGGTGCATTATAATAGGCTTGATGATTATGATCTCTACAAAATATACTTAATATTTAAATCACACTCGATGAATATTTTTTTTATAGATTTTTACTCAAGTGAATCCAGAGAAGTGTTTTAGTTGTGAACCAGAATTGTTGCTCAAGGGATAGATTTTAGTAACCATTACTTAGGATAGATCTTGTCACTACAGAATACAAGAGGAAAGCATTGTGAATTTGTGCTGCACCTAATATCTGGAAGTTGTTCTTGTACACAAAACAAATTTTTATTAATTTCCAATATACATTTGTAAGGGATCAATTTCCAAGACGATGGAAGTTCCATTCATGCACTCAAATCTCAATTGATGAAGCTTTGAAATGCCCTCCTACGGAAAAGGAAAGGATTATTTTTTTTCTTTAAAAGAAATTAATCTCGCGTCAGAAGTTGGGAAAAAAATTGAAACACATTCAGCATCCTCGTTTTGCCCCTAGCTATAGGCCATGACTACGAAAGACATTATACACAAAAATAGTCTTTTGTCTGCAGATGGTCAGTGTTCCATTTCATCAAACACCTCGAGCTAACATCACCATAGCAAATCAGCTTTCATCCAACAACAGCAACAGATCAGATCCTTCAATTACCTGATTAACAAACCCCTGAAGCCCCGACCCAGAAGAAAATTAGAAATGAAACGACCACCTAAGGGAAGAAGTCAAATTCCATTCAAAAAGGGTATTCCCTTCTGACCCACCTGTAGAAAAATCTACTCATCTTAAAATATTGGAAATATCAAAACCATCACCTTGCCAAAGTGACTCCACTCAAGCTTCTCTACAAGAACCATTCAGATGTATGAATCACAATATGGTATCATTTTACAATACCAGAAGCCAACATAAGTGGAACCGTGTGAGGAAGAGAGAGTATGAAATGTGTGTGGATATTGATTTCACATGAGATATAAGTTGTCCAGCCAATGAAATTATCCAGCACCTATCTCAAAGCAATCATAAAATTTTAGCTCGTTATTCTCATACATACATTCAACAGTTCATCCTATACCATGAACAAATTTATCGGGCATATACTATCCACTCTTGTCTTCATAACATTTCATATTAATGCTACATACTCTTACCTTAAAGAAATCTAATAAGAATATTGATCATATCAGCTCCATACATTTATAAAGGAATGCCAACTAATCTAACATAGGCAACGGTAGCCTGCTCATGTATAATCTACAGTTATGACATTTAGCAGCATATAATGACATTTATTTTCGTGTATCCAAAACAACAATCAAGTTGACACCAGGCGAATTTAAACTTAAAATTGGCATATTGCTGAATCTACTTTGAATATCAGAAATTGTGGCTTCAAGACTATGCTTAAATGCGTAAGCACAGAACTGGTACAAAATGACATTTTGGCTTAATAAAAGGAAATTCAGATTAAGTAAGGATAGAGCTGAGACACATATTCTGATTGTTGATCATATTAATAACAACCCTTGAAAGGACAATTCCAATGACTGATGTGTATTTTCATCACGAAGATGGAGAAGTTTATGGATCCATGGATTATCTTAGGGGCAACCTCTTGTAATTATTCACCCCAATATCTTTCAAGGGTCACAGATTGCATATGTTTCTAGCTCACTAATCCCTGGCAAATCATTGTGCTCTGTTGCCACCTGATGTAATCGTATTTCACGACTACAAAAGTAGAAATTAGGATATTGTGCACGACAATTGTTTAAATCAAGGGGAAAAAAAATGATATATACTAATAACACAAGTGAGATCAACTTTGAAAATGGCATTCACATGCAATTAATGAGTGTCCTTCCATAAAGTTAGAGCAGCCTCAAAAGTGCCCTACCAAAAGGCTTTCTAATGGTAGATAGCTTACAATACAACAACAACAACAACTAAGCATTTTCCCACTAAGTGGGGTCGGCGGTAGATGGCTTACAATAAAGTAAATTAAATTAGTCACTTCTGCTATTTGATCCTCTAACAAGAGAGAGTTAGGCTATTGGCATACATGGAAGTGCTCACCTTTTCTACACCTGCAGACATGGCAACATATAGGTTTAAGTGTTTTACTGAGTCCATACTGGACAAATCTAAACTTTAGCAGGACCAACTTGAACTTTTTTGTGTATGGATTAAATTCTTTACACTTCAAAAACACCTAGGATACCCATATTATTTGCTAAAAATGAACAACCGCATCTTTTGTTTCATTTGATTAATCTCAATGCAACAACTTTCGCATACCATTCTGAGCCATCAAGCTACAACATATTAAGAGATCAAGCACAATAATGAACATAGTTTTTGAACCATTACAATTGACTACAAATGGGTTATACGTAATCAACCAATGCCCAGAAGATGCATACATAGCATTTAATTTCATTTCTTTTGCATATATGAGTTAATTGGTTCAGTAGTATTGGAGTTGTCTCCAAAGCCGTTGAGTTCGAATCCCAGTTGGTACCAAATAAACAAAAAAAAAAAAATTTCTTTTGCTCCTTTTGTCTGGGAAAGAAATCATTAATTTTTTTTTAATAACTATGGTTGTTAATAACAAAGGACACTAATGACTAAACTTCATCAAGAGTATAACATAACCCCTGAGCCATCACAAATTGCAATTCTCCTCTTCCTAAGATAACCACGCTTTAACTCCTTTGTGGGGTAGAGAAAGAGATGCCAAAAGGTTGGACGATGATTCACCTCAACTTGGTAAGGAGGAAGAGGCAAAGGAATTGAGAATGAAAAAGTAATAGAAATTACTGGAGTTTCAGATAACATCTTTCTATATAAGCATTTTTGTAGCTGACAAGCTTCTTGACAAATTTATAAGACAAATATTGCTTAGTTTTTATTTGTTTCATATGTTACTTCTATATCCTTACCTTCTCAAAAGATGCAGACAATAAAGGCATAACATTACAGGAAGCAAAATTCAATGTCAAGAATACCAAGTTTTTATATTCAACATATGCATGCTCCAGTACTTTGCCGTGTTTTCTTGCTAATACTGATAAATAAAGACGTATTCAGACGTTTAGCACGATCAAGTTGACTCAGTAATTGATTGATGAAGAGAGTTAAACCCTGCATGAAAGCATCGGAAATCATTTGCCAATTGCCAATGTTATTGATCTATTTTATGTTGACAGAATTTAGTTTCTAACCTAAAGTAGTAACATATTAGTTGTACAAACAGTAGTACTCATACTAAAGCTACTCGCAGTGCCAACGTAATAAACTAGCATAGTCAGCAAGAAAGCCAAGAGGACCACAAAATTCTGCACAGTATTTTGAGCAGTCACAGAAATGAGAAGTCATTTCATTTGGAATTGAATTTGACGTACTATACCTAACTCTGTTAATGCTTTTTAATAGTCAAATTGCGGACTCCGAAACTCAAAATCTACTAAAATAACTACAATTCAACTTAATTACACCCAATAAATTATGATTTTTGACGCAATTCATTAAATTTGCCAATTTTTCAGACTCTTCGGATGAACTTCAAAATTCAGCTTCAACGTAAACGCGACCCCTGGATGATCAATTTCAAAGGGGAAAAAAATTCAAGTTCCATGAGATTGATATGAATTATCAACATCAACACGACAATCAGCATTTACATTGCAATAAAGAAAAACAGAAAGAAAGGAAAAGAAAACAGGCACTTATAGTATAGACACGGTTGATAAGCAAAATCTTCTATATCCGCGATGAAGAAGACAAAAGGCGTGCCACTTGTCCTTGTTGCTCGCGGAACCGACGTTTGAGGTAGTCCTCGAGGATCTCCATGACGGAGACGAATCGCTTCATTTCTTCCAGACGGCGGCTGAGCTCCGCCTCGCGAGCTCTGGCACGCGCGAGCCGCGCCTCCGTCTCGGCAAGCCGATCCCGCAGGTTTTCAACCACGGAGACGTTGTCGTCCCGCAACCTGCCGATCCTCGGCGCGTTCACGTTTTCTCTGGATAAGGATCGCTGCTGCCCGCAACACATTCTGGCAATCTGGGCGATTGTTCGATCAGAGAGACACTACTTTGTAGGGAAGAGACAGATGAGTCCCCCTCGCGATAAACGTTCTGCCCATGAATCTGGACCGTTGACTCTTTATATGCTCCTCATAACTGTAGTCAAGTGTGACGAAACTATGTCGTCCGAGCCTAACTGTTACCAGAAGTTTAAAATTTTTATGTTTGTTATGTTATAATTGATATAAGGACAATAAAATGTTCATATATCTTATACTATTTTTTTTTAAAGAAAATTTGATTACGTATGAAGCAAGGAGGAACTTATTCGATGGAAAAAAAAAAGAGAATGTTCAATCGTGGAGTAAATTATATTCTTTGGCTAAAGTTGTATTTTAATTCTTTAAATTTATAGTTAAATTTAATTTAATTTTTGAAGTTTTTTTGGTTTGAATATATCCATGATGTTCTATAAGTATCTCTTTAATTTTTAGGATTAATTTGGTAAAAATAAATTAATGAATCAATTATTTGTCTAAACAATTAAGTTAGTTAAAATATTATTTATTATTTTAAAATAATAATATTTAATTATTTCACTTAAATTAATTTAATTAAAATTTATAACTAAAAGTAAAATTATTAAATATTATCATTTTAGAATTATAAAAAAATTTAACTGAATTAATTATTTGATCAAATAATTTAATAAATTTAATATCATTTATTCAGATAAATATTTTTTGTTAATGTTTTAGTAAACTTAATATTACAAATTAAAAAAATATTTATAAAATGATAAAAATATATTTAAAATAATTTTAAAAACTAAAATATTACTTTACCCACATAATTTTAATATGGATTCAATTAAATTCATATGCTTTTTAAATGTCTAATTGATTATACAATTGTCACGGCCATGTAAAAGTAGGCACGTGACCGGTATAAGAGTAGGAATAAATCCTATTCCGTAAGGTTAAAATCAACTGACACCAAGTTATCACTATGACTTATAACATATAGGCATAAACAACATCATGCATACCATAAGGATGGTTCAGAATTCATAAATTCACATACAATTGGCATTAAGCCATACAATACAGAAATCATATATTTTTCATACAACAATAGTTCTATAAACATTCAGATACGTAGGGATGCAGGGATTCTGTCTGTAGTTCATGTAGCTACCTTATAATACAAACTAAAAATATTTAAACAAACTGGGAGTCTTGAAAGTAACATGGGTTCACCACAACTCTTTTAACTCACTAAACAGTTGAAGCTGGATTTGAATCTTTTTGACTATTTGAAAAAGAAAACATATGATGGGGTGAGTATAAAACTCAGTGAATAGGTAATCCTTACTATAACAGAAACAGGACAAGCAGGACACAAATTTTTCCTTCACAAATATAAAATTTAATGCAAGAAAAAGATGAATGCCATATGTATCATGTGTTTAAAGAATCAATAACAAGAAAAGTTCAGTATTAAAAGGCATAATATCAATGTTAGAGTTTTAACTCTCTCTATATCAGATCCACAGTACAATAAAGAGGATATTCACCATCAATTAGGCCAAAAGCTTGTAGTCCATCGGGTAAAAACCCGTAATTCATTAGGCAAAAACCCGCAAAGTCCATCAGCCAGCACAATCATCCCTCAAGTATAAGTCCGCACAATTCATCCATCAGGCAAAAGTCCACACAATCAGTCAAGTAAAAGTCCATTACACAAAATTCAATGTGCACTAGGGTTAACATTCATAGCTACTAGATTGTAATGCTTTCAATTTAGATTCTTTCATATAGATACAAGAAAGAAATAACAGGAAATGCAAGATAAAGAAAAATGTCACATCCCTTCCAGAAAATCATATGCTCACTGATCAACAATAACCACGTCAACATCAACTTAAGTGATACATTTATATCCAAAGGCCTTCATATGTGTCTCATAAAATCATTTATCAATTCATATAAAATATCAACATCACCATAAATCAACATAATTTTGAATATTCTCAATCAGTATAAGTTAATATCACTAGAGAACTAAAATATAAATGATGCTTGTCCTGTATTTCTAAAGTTTATACTATAAGTCATATTTTGAAATACATGATCATAATCTAAAAGAAATAAGTTTCACATTAATAATAATGTCTCATGTGAATGTATCAAATGAATAGTTAAAAATAATGGTATATTAAGTATTATCTACTCACAACATTAGAGATTCAAAGTAGTTGAACTCTCTTGATCTCTTCTAAAATTCAATGGTCGAATTGATGTTGAAAACTGTCTTCCGCTATTTCAAAACCTAAAAAAACAATTTCGGCATATCAATTCCTAACCAAACACCACGAATTCACTATTTTATGTCAATCAAAAACACTGTTAACTATTCATGCACTGTTCACCGTACTGTTCACGCAGGCAGCGGTTACTGTTCATCCGAAACCTTTTTTCATAATTTAATCCTTTAAATCATGTTATCCAGCCAGAAAATTATGAATACACTGATTATTCTATCTCCTAAACATGATTCTAGGTTCAAAATCATCAGAAAACATCAAAGAGGAAAAATGGTCCAACGGTCCAGTTATGAGGTCCGTAGCTCCAGTTATGAGGGTTTGAAAATTGAAAAGAAAAAATGGGGGAAGGAGCTGCGTTTTTTTTCTTCTTTCTGGGTGCCCGTATGCATATATGCGCAAGAGCTACAGTAATGTTATAGTATATATATATATATATATATATATATATATATATATATATATATATATATATATATATATATATATATATATATATATATATAAGGCTTACTACTTAAAAAGCTCTGGGTACCTCATTTGCATATCGTTTTCCATTTCCCATGTAGCCTCCTCTACTGGGTGATTATGCCAGATCACTTTTACCGTTGGAATTTCTTTTGATCTAAGTTTCTTCACTTGTCTATCCACTATAACCTTTGGTTTTTCCTCATAAGTCAAGCTTTTGTCAAACTCAATTTCTTGAGGCTGTATGACATGTGAAGGGTCTGGTAAATACTTTCTCATCATCGACACATGAAAAACTGGATGAAATTCAATTAACTTAGGTGGTAAAGCCAAACGATATGCCACTGAACCGACTCTATCTAGTATTTCAAAAGGTCCAATATACCTTGGACTTAATTTTCCTTTCTTACCAAACTTCATAATTCCTTTCATAGGCGAAACTTTCAAAAACACTTTATCGCCTACGGAAAATTCTAACTCTCGTTGCCTATGATCAACATAAGCCTTTTGCTGACTTTGTGTAGTTAGCAACCTTTCCCTGACCAATTTTACTTTATCCACAGCTTCTTGTATCAAGTTTGGCTCTAAAAGTTTAGCCCCACCTACTTCAAACCATATAATAGGAGATCGACAACGCCTCCCATATAAAGCTTCAAAAGGGGCCATTTGGATACTTGACTGGTAACTATTATTATATGCAAACTCTGTCAAAGGCAGGTATTTCTCCCAACTCCCACCAAAGTCTAATATACATGCTCTAAGCATATCCTCCAATACTTGAATTGTTCGCTCAGATTAACTGTCAGTCTGGGGATGAAAGACGGTGCTCAAATCTAACCTCGTCCCTAAAGCCTCTAGGAAAGCTCTCCAAAAACGTGCTGTAAACTGCGGACCTTGATCAGATATGATAGATGTTGGAACTCCATGTAATCTAACTATCTCATCCAGTAAAGACTCACATATTGTGCCACATTGTATGTAGTTTTCACTGGTAAAAAGTGTGCTGATTTAGTCATTCGATCTACAATCACCCATATAGAATCATACCCTCTTAAAGTCATTGGTAGCTCAGTGACAAAATCCATAGTGATTCTCTCCCACTTCCATTTTGGTATTTCAATCTGTTGATGCATTCCTGTAAGCTTATGATGTTCTGTTTTCACTTGCTGACATATCAAACATCGAGCAACAAACTCTACTACATCTTTCTTCATTCCGCTCAACCAGTATATTTTTTTAAGATCATTATACATCTTGTTAGTTCCTGGATGAATAGTATAAGCTGATTGATGAGCCTCCTCTAAAATCTTTCTCCTCAACTCATCTACATGCGGTACACATATGCGCTTTTCACACCTCAAAACTCCTTCTGCATCAACATTAAACTCAGAATTCTGATTATTCTTCAATGCATTCTTAAGGTTGCATAGGCTAGTGTTCTCACCCTGCTTAGCCTTAATTTGTTCAATCAATGACGACTGGAGCTGTTTATGAGCTATCAATAATCCTAGTTTCTCTACCTCAAGTCTTGTCCCCTCACTTTCCAGTTGATGAATGTCTCTCAATAATGGTCTTCATAATTGTGTTATGTGAACTAGACTTTCCATAGATTTTCTGCTCAAAGCATCTGCTATCACATTTGCTTTACTCGGATGATATAAAATTGTACAATCATAATATTTTAGTAACTCCACCCATCTTCTTTACGTCAAATTAAGGTCCTTTTACTGAAAGATGTATTTAAAATTTTTGTGATCAGTATAAATCTCACAAGATTCACCGTAAAGATAGTGTCTCCAATTTTTTAAAGCAAATATTACTGCTATCATTTCTAAATCATGTGTTGGGTAATTTTTCTCGTGCTTTTTAAGTTGTCTAGACGCGTAGGTTATAACATGCCCATTTTGCATTAGCACACAACCCAAACCTATTCTAGAAGCATCACAATATACTACAAAACTTCCAGCGCCAGACGGAATGGCTAAAACTGGAGTTGTGGTCAAACACTTCTTTAATGTCTGAAAACTTTTCTCACATGCATCAGACCACTCAAACTTCACTCCTTTCCTGGTCAACCAAGTCAGAGATGCGGCAATTTTGGAGAAATTCTTAACAAACCTCTTATAATACTCTACCAGACCTAAGAAACTACGAATCTCCGTCACATTTGTAGGACGTGGCCATTGTTGTACTGCCTCAATTTTCTTAGGGTCTACCCTAATACCATCCTTCGTAACTATATGTCTGAAAAATGTGACACTATCCAGCCAAAATTCACATTTAGAAAACTTTGCATAAAGTTGTTGTTCCCTAAGACTTGGTAAAACGGTTCTCAAATGTTGCTTATGTTCCTCATGACTCTTTGAATACACCAGGATGTCATCAATAAATACTATGACAAATCTATCCAAAAAAAGCTTGAACACCTTGTTCATCAAATCCATGAAAGCAGCTGGTGTGTTAGTCAATTCAAATGACATCACCAAAAATTCATAATGGCCATATCGAGTTCTAAAAGCTGTTTTAGAGATATCTTCTTTTTTTATCCTTAATTGATGGTACCCTGACCTCAAATCAATTTTGGAGAAGCATTGTGCACCCTGGAGTTGATCAAACAAGTCATCTATTATGGGCAAAGGATAATTATTCCGCACTGTTACCTTGTTTAACTGCCTATAATCTATACACAATCGTAAAGATCCATCATTCTTCTTCATAAAAAGAACTGAGCTCCCCAAGGAGAGGTACTAGGTCGAATAAAATCCTTCTTTAATAAATCTTGTAATTGATTTTTTAACTCTTTAAGTTCTGTGGGTGCCATTCTATAGGGTGGTATTAAAACCGGTTGTGCCCTAGGAATAAGGTCAATATTGAATTCAATCTCTCATTTAGGAGGTAATCCTGGTAACTCTTCCGAAAAAATATCAGGGAATTCCCTAACCACTGGTATTTGGTCTATATCAATAACAAGCTTATCAATATCCATAACCAAAGCTAGGTACCCTTAGCATCTCTTTTTCAACAGTCTGTGAGCTCTCAAGGCAGAAATCAAATTACTTGCAGCTTCACTACGGTCACATTGAAACTGAAAAGGGGTTTCATTGGGAATATTGAACTCAATAACCTTGTAGTTACAATTCAAAGTGGCATAACATGCAGCTAGCTAATCCATACCAAGAATTACATCAAAATCTAGCATGTCTAAGACAATCAAATCAACTGAAGTTTCTCTATTATCCATAAAATATTGTAGGATTGAAATACATTTTCCACCGTCAAATATTCACCAATTGGAGTTGTAACCATAAAAGGAGTACTTAGTTTAGTCGGATCCTTATCCATTTGCTTAGCAAAGTAAGGGGATACATAAGAATGGGTGGACTCAGGATCAAACCCACCATAACCTACTTGGCCAAGCACTACTATCACTGATTGGGCTGCTATTGGAGCAGATGGTAAAGCTGGTCGTACTGACTCTTGACTTGAGCCATGTAGTTGTGGACAATCTCTCTTCATATGGCCAGCTTGCTTACAATAGAAACATACACCTGATTCTCTGTAACATTATCCAGAGTGATATCTGCCACATGTTGGACAAGGGAGTCTATTTTGCTGAACTGTCTTCGGCACTTGCTGACTAGTTGGCCTCATGACTTTTTGCCCTGACCTCTGTCCACCACCCTCAGCTGATACAAGGTTATGACTTCCATATTCTAATTGTAATGGGTGCTGTTAACTCTTTATCTTAAACCCTTGAGTAGTGGAACCATGCCCACCTTGAGAACTGTCATCTCTATCTCTTTTTCTTTTCTTCAGCCCTTCAATCTCAGCTAACTCTCTAGTTTCAATCATTCTTGCACAATCAAGTGCTGCAGTATAATTAGGAAATTATTTCATCTATGGTGCTATAGATTTAAACAATGGTCGAATTAATCCATTGATAAATCTCTTGATCATTTCTTTCTCATTAGGAACCAAGTGAGGTGCATACTGAGACAACTGAGTAAAGCGGATATCATAATATGTAACCATCATTCCTGGAGTTTGTTTTAACTCTTCAAATTCCTTTGCCCGAACATCTCTAACACTTTCAGATAGAAAACGCTCCATAAATGCTTCTTTGAATTTAGCCCATCCTAAAGGTGCTGACATAACTGTTCTTCCCCGCTTAAAAGTAGTAACCCATACTTGTGCCATTCTTGATAATTGAAATGACACAAACTCCACATACTGGTTATCAGAACACCTCAAGGCTTTGCAAATCTTTTCTACTGCATCCATAAATTGCTGAAGATCTTCATTGCTTGATGTCCCAGTAAATGTTGGTGACTTCACCTTTAAAAATTAAGACAAACTCACTTCTGCCCTAGTAGGCTTAATAACTTGTTCAACAGGCTCCACAGACACCGAAGCTATTGTTGTTTCTGGTTGTTGTGACCCTTTTTTGCCTTATTCTACCAATAAACCAGCTAAGTTCTCCATTATTTTCTGCATACTTTGCATAGTAGCCATCATTGCAATCATAATGTCATCTTTAGGATGCGAAGACACTACATTTGCCTCAATAGTTTTTCTCTTATCTCTACTTTGCTCATTCTGACTAAGTACCACAATGGCCCTAACACTTTGACTACCTTCTTTAGTTTTAGGACTAGGTTGACTTCTACCATGACTTCTGGATGCAGGAGCGACTGATTGAGCAGATCCTTTAATTGTTTGCTCACGCTCCGCAGATTGTCTAGCATTTGATCTAGTTCTCGGTGGCATCTTTACTACAAAATCAAGTTAGACTTTGAAAATTTTAATCAACATCAACACATGGATTATCATCTAAGAAAGACTGACTCAAATAAATAAAAATAACATTCTACCAAATGTCTTCAACAGCACCCTGAGTATAAGTATGTCCAGCTCATACCCATACTTAGGGTCCTATTAAAAACAATCCACTTCTCCATGAATACAGGGAAACCTAATGCTCTGATGCCAACTTTGTCACGACCCCTGTAGAAGCAAGTATGTGACCGGCACAAGAGTAAGAATAAATCCTATTCCGTAAGCCTAAAATTAACTGACACCAAGTTATCACTATGAATTACAACATATAGGCATAAACAACATCATGCATACCATAAGGATGGTTCATAATTCATAAATTCACATACAATTGGCATTAAGCCATACAATACAGAAATTATCTGTTTTTCATACAACAATAGTTCTACAAACATTCAGATACGCAGGGATTCAAGGATCCTGCCTGTAGTTCATGGAGCTACCTTATAATACAAACTGAAAATATCTAAACAAACTGAGAGCCTTGAAAGCAACATGGGCTCACCACAACTCTTTTAGCTCACTAAACAGTTGGAGTTGGATCTGAATCTTTTTGACTATCTGAAAAAGAAAACATATGATGGGGTGAGTATAAAACTCAGTGAATAGGTAATCCTTACTATAATGGAAACATGACAAGTAGGGCATGAATTTTTCCTTCACAAATACAAAATTTAATGCAAGAAAAAGATGAATGCCATATGTATCATGTGTTTAAAGAATCAATAACAAGAAAAGTTCAGTATTAAAAGGCATAATATCAATGTTAGAGTTTTAACTCTCTCTATATCAGATCCACAGTCATTTCTCAAGTATACAATAAAGATGATATTCACCATCAATCAGACCAAAAGCCTGTAGTCCATTGGGCAAAAACCCGTAATCCATCAGGCAAAAGCTCGCACAATCATCCATCAGGCATAAGCCCGCACAATCATCCCTCAGGCATAAGTCTGCACAATTCATCCATCAGGCGAAAGCCCGCACAATCAGTCAAGCCAAAGTCCATTACACAAAACTCAATATGCACTAGGGTTAACATTCATAGCTACTAGATTGCAATGCTTTCAATTTAGATTCTTTCGTATAGATACAAGAAAGAAATAACAGGAAATGCAAGATAAACAAAAATGTCACATCCCTTCCAGAAAATCATATGCTCACTGATCAACAATAGCCATATTAACATCAACTTAAGTTATACATTTATATCCAAAGGCCTACACATGTGCCTCATAAAATCATTTATCAATTCATATAAAATATCAATATCACCATAAACCAACATAATTTTGAGTATTCTCAATCAGTATAAGTTAATATCACTAGAGAACTAAAATATAAATGATGCTTGTCCTGCATTTCTAAAGTTTATACTAGGAGTCATATTTTGAAATACATGATCATAATTTAAAAGAAATAAGTTTCACATTAATAGTAATGTCTCATGTGAATGTATCAAATGAATAGTTAAAAATAATGTTATAGTAAGTATTATCTACTCACAACACTAGAGATTCAAGGTAGTTTTTTTTTTGGTACAGAAAAAGTTTAGGTAAGTTAGATTCCGGTATCTTATCAGGGCTAGGGCAGGCCTCCCAGCTCAAAGAGCACTTATAGAGGTAGTTACAGATCGCCCACCAACAAGGTCTCACATCGGCAACGGGATTCGAACCCACGTCCTTGTGGGATATGGGCTGAATCCTTAACAACTGGACCAACTTTTGTTGGCGAGATTCAAGGTAGTTAAACTCTCTTAATCTCTTTCAAAACTCAATGGTCGAATTGATGTTGAAAGCTGTCTTTCGCTATTTTAAAACCTAGAAAAACAATTTCGGCATATCAATTCCTAACCAAACACCACGAATTCACTATTTTATGTCAGTCAAAAACACTGTTAACTATTCATGCACTGTTCACCGTTACTGTTCACGCAGGTAGCAGTTACTGTTCATCCGAAATATTTTTTCATGATTTATTCCTTTAAATCATGTTATCCAGCCTTAAAATTATGAATACATTGATTATTCTATCTTCTAAACATTATTCTAGACTCAAAATCACCAGAAAACATCAAAAAAATTTGAAATTTGAAGCTTACCCATCACAGTTACTGTTTATCATTTTCGACGAACTTTCGGCGACTTTTCGGCGAAATTGATTGGTGAGTTTTGAAGTGCTTGTTGCCACGAGTCCAACGGTCCAGACGGTTCGTCAATTGGAGGTCCGTAGCTTCAGTTATGAGGATTTGAAAATTGAAGAGGAAAAATAAGGGAAGGAGCTGCGTTTTTTTTTCTTTCTTTCTGAGTGCCCGTATGCATATATGCGCAGGAGCTATAGTAATGCTATAATATTATTATTTTTTACTACTAAGGGGCATTACAACAATGTTTTTCTTTATAATAACAACTTAAAATTTTGTGTTTTTTTTTATATTTTTCAAAAAAAAAAATTTTGTTTCTAAATTTAAGCACTTAATAATTATAACAATATTTATCAAATATTATTATCAATCAAAATGTAAGTGAAGTTACTTTTGTCATAATTTTATCAAGCAGAATTAAAAAATAGAATAAATTGCTATATTTTTTTTTTAATTAGGACACTTATTATTCTCCATTTTATTTTAAAAATATAAAATATTTTTTCTTAAAATTAAAAATATAGAATAAAAAACACTTCTTTCATTTGATTAATGTATTTATTATACTATCATCTTTTTCATTATAAAATATATATACATAATTTTTTTTAAAAAAAATATACTACATTTTAATCTAAATATCTTAAAAAACTTTTACGAAAGAGAGAAAAAAGTAAAATAAAATAAAATAACACTTTCACAATATTTTTTAGTTTACTATTCTCTACTACAAATTATTTATTTTAAAACTAATTGTAAAGTACCAATTTTTTAATTTATAAAAATTGAGAAGAAGAGAACAAATTGAGAGAGTGATAATTTATTTATTTATTTTTATAAAATACATTTAAAAATTAATGTTAAGTTGTAGTATATATTTTTTATTTTTATAAAAAATTCATATAAATTTTTATAATAAAAAAGAGGGTTGGGGCATAAAAATATTAATCAAAGAAAAATATTTTACTTTTACTTTTGAAAAAATTATGCATGTATTTTTTTAATAGAATAAAGAGTAGTATAATAAAAATATTTTAAAAAAAGAAAAATATTTTACTTTTATTTATTAAAAAAATGTGTGTATTTTTTTATAATAAAAAAAGAATCATATACAAATTTTGTAATTAAAAACAATAATAATTTACTCTAAAAAAATCTGTTCGTAATAAATTTTACCATAACAACAATATTTATAAGTGTTAAAATTAATTCAACTAAACCCGTACATATATATGTGGGGCAGTTGAAAGAAAAAAGAAAGGCGCTGTGGCAAGTGTCGGCGTGTTTTGACAGTTTTGTTAATTCTATTTGCTCTTAAGAATGCGGCTAGAGGTTGATTTTTCATTCTAAATTGGTGTTAACATCTTGCGTGGTGATTTTGTTTGGATTCATTTGTTCTGGTGCACGATATCGTTGAAGATATGCCTTATGTTTACATATTTAAAGAAAAATGGATGGAGTTTGCAGACTTTTTTTTTTTTTTTATCAAAAAGTGGATTGTAATTTCCCAACAATAATTCACATAAGAATGAATGTGATAGAGGATGAGGACGCCACTATGTAACTTGATGAATAGGGATCATTAAATGTTTACTTATATAGTGTTTGTCTTGTCTTTCAACTTCTTTAATTTTATTTTTTTTGAGTATATTATTGCCTTTGTATTATTTTGTTCGGAGATTCTCTAGTTTACATTAATAATATGGACTTTCTTTCTCTGGAAAAAAATATTTTATTAATTTAATAAATTAGTTAGGGAATTTATATAATTCTTTAACATTAATCTCTAAAATTTTTAGAATATATGAGTTAATTTTTAAATTTACAAAATTTATGAATTGATTCTTCTGTACACAATTAAAAGTTAAAAATGTTAACTATGTTATAAATTTTATAAAATTAGAGATTAATTTGTATGTAATAAAAATTTCAAAGATTAATATCAAGGATCATTTAGATTTGAAGAGTAATTTGTTAGTTAGTTCAAATTATTTTATATTCTACAGAAACATTAATATATTTTGATAAAATAATTGAAGAATTGTCTTGGAAGTTGATAAATGGTGAAATTGGTGATGGGAGAGCCGTGCCTTTGTAAGATGTTTCCAGGTTGGTGGCTGTCACGGATAGCAGATTAAGGGTGTGTTTGATTTTGCGTTTGGGCAACGTGATTTTGCCCAAACGTGATTTTTGCAGAAGCTACAAAGTGTTGCTTCTGCAAAAATCATGGTTACACCAGCAGCAAACGAGCTTTTTCTTCCATCCACCGCCAAACCAAACATGCACTAAGTTTCAGCCTCACAACTCACAAGTCTGCCGTGAGTAAATTATGGCGTTTAATTTGTGAATTTTTTTTTATTTTTAAAAATATATTTAATTGTGTTTTTATTTTTATTTTTATTTTTTTAGTTATATAATAATATTTTTTTATAATTATATAAATAATAAAATTATATATATATATATATATATATATATATATATATATTTAATTGTGTTTTTATTTTTATTTTTATTTTTTTAGTTATATAATAATATTTTTTTATAATTATATAAATAATAAAATTATATATATATATATATATATATATATATATATATATATATATATATATATATAAAATTTAAAATTATTATAAAAATATTATCGTTATAATACGTTATAAATTTAAAAATTTTAAAAAATTTTTTTTGATATTTTAAAAATATAAGAAATATTTAAAAAAAAAAAAAAATAGACCCACCAAACAAAGCCCAAACTGCCAAGAAAACCCTCCTTTGAAAAGCTGTAATGTATTTAATGGCGTGGAACAAGTAGTTTCTTTTTTTATATAAATTTATTTGTTTATCGTCTTTTACACTCAAATAGGAAATTACCCTGAACCCAACGGCCTTTATTATTTTCAATTAGAAGTTGGAACCCACCCTTCCACCCTTGACTGGACCGGGCAAATCTAACGGAATTTGATTCGCATGCGTTGACTTGGATTTCTTTTTGGTTATTTCTTTGTTCTTCATTTGACTTTAAGAAGGATAGAGACAAAAGAGAGGGGAGAAACTGAGCCAGCGAAAGCGAAGCCCGTGAAATTTTACCATCATTTTCACGCGTCCACTGGTCCCGATCCATGGTGAACGTATTACTGCTATAGCACTCTATCGATTCGGATTCCTTAAGATTGAAGTTCTTGTATTTTTCTCTTTCACGGAAAGAACAGCAGCAGGAACAAAGGGAAGAGTGAGAGGGAATGGTTTCTCAGACGATTGATCTGTTAAAGGAGGAACTTCCAGTGGAGCAACAACATCTGCTTTTGTCCGGGGACGTCAAAACAGGTCTCGTCCTCGTCGACGTTGTCAATGGCTTCTGTACCGTTGGAGCTGGGAATTTGGTAAGTCTCTTCGCGCTGCATAAACCGTTCTGTTATCCCCTTTCTTTCTTTCTTTCTTTTTCTCCCCTCTCCGTGGTTTGTCTTGGTTAGTGATATTTCATGTAGCTGTTTGGATACGGTAGTTAGTCTTCCACCTTATAGAGAAGTCTAACTATATAAGGTGAAGTTGAGTTGAGGTTTAAGGACTTGATTTGTTTTTCTGTAAGATTGCAATGGACTTTCTTTGAGGAACCAAGAAAAGCTCAAGAGAGGAGTTAGCAGAGCAAGAGGAACATTTTGCAGAAGTTCTTTTTGTGCGTGATTTCTTTAGACTGATTGTAACTTCGGCAAATGTATAACAACCTTCTTACGACTCAATGAGTTCCTGTCTCAATCAATTTTGCCTGCATTTATTCACTGGTATAGCTTGCGGTTACCGTTAAATTTAGTTTGGCAGTCGACAGTGGCTGTTTTTTGTTATCTAATTACGTCATTGCATTTATTAGTTTGGTTCGACTAATCCACACACAAATTCATCACTTTGTCATTGACTTATCGTCTTTTCGATTATGGTATTCTATAGGCCCCAGGACAACCAGACAAACAAATTTCTAGGATGATCGATGAATCAGTGAGGCTCTCCAGAGGATTCGTTGAGAAGAAGTGGCCTATTTTTGCTTTCCTTGATACCCATCAACCGGATATTCCTGAGCCCCCTTATCCTCCTCATTGTATTGCCGGAACAGATGAAGCAAAATTGGTTCCTGGTATTAAATATGATCATGCCATCTTCTTTTTGTGTTGACTGCAATATGGCTTCAACTAAATAAATTTATTCTGAATAGAGGATATATACATATAAATTTGGTTTCCTCTGAATTGCAGATTTGGTGTGGTTAGAAAATGAACCAAATGTAACACTCAGGTGCAAAGATTGCATCGATGGATTCATTGGTTCAATAGAGAAAGATGGCTCTAATGTCTTCATTGATTGGGTGAAAAGTAATCTGATAAAACAAGTGAGCTTTCCATGTTTATCTTCCCAACAAAACTGTCTACATCTGCTGCATGCCATGGCCATGAACTAAGATTGTTTCTTGTTTTCATTTAATTCCAAAAAAATGTTTGGTTTAACTGTGGCTCTGCATTTTCTTGTCCTTACAGATTTTGGTTGTTGGAATATGCACAGATATATGTGTGCTGGATTTTGTCTGTTCAGCTTTGTCTGCTAGAAATCGCCAGTTCCTTTCTCCTCTGGAAGATGTGATTGTCTATTCCCATGCTTGTGCTACATTTGATATTCCAGTACATGTAGCCAGAATCAACTCGAATGTGGTAGCTCATCCACAGGTACTTTAATTGAAGTTTGGCTTGTGGTGAATTACCTAATTATCTTAATGCAGCTTTACTTGAAATTATGTCTTAATTGCTTGAAGCCTTGGACCTCAACAGACAATTGTGCTCTGCCTTTCTTGTGTTTTGTTGTAGACCTTGTAAATTTAGTGTTGTCAATTTGTGTGTTGTATCTGGATAAGTTTATAATACCTTTCTTAAATGTTTGAACACACACTGGCCTGCAGGATAACAGTTTGTTAATTACATGCACCAAATTGCAGTGTATAACTAGGAGTTTCTTGGAAATGTCTTATGATATGTTTTGGATGCTGTGTTGGGTTTCAGTAGTTAATACTGAAGCAAGGACTACTTTCATCCTTAGCTTCGACTCTGTTTAAATGCAGCATCCTTTTAGTGAACTAACTTTTCTCCTCTTTTTTTTCTTATTTTATTCCAACTTTCCTCTGCTCCAACAGTCACATTGTACTTCTTGCATTATTGATGCAGCCCTTTTTATTTTTTTAATTTGAGATTTTTATTCTTTCTATTTATAAATTGTTTTTTGGCAGGAACTCATGCATCATATTGGCCTTTACCTGGCTAAGGGGAGGGGAGCCAAGATAGTATCAGAGGTATCATTTGGTGAGCTGAAGGATCATTAACCTTAGCACATCAACTGGTCTTTCTCAGGCATACTAAAGTATAAATAGGATTCAAAATTGTGGGTTGTTTAGTTAATAAGAACTTGTATCTGCTATTGTTTGTTCTTCTGATGCTAAGCTACTGCTGCCAGCTGCTATATTGCTTCAAATGGTATTTTTTTTAATACTTTTTTTTTATGTGGCATGGAATATTAGTTGTCTACTAAGTTTTTCTCGAACTTTTAGCTAGGGTAAAATATTAATTTTTTTTAGAAAAATCGAATCACTAAAAAATTATGAGATGATTTGTTATTTTATAAAATATTTTTTAACTGAACAAAATTCAGGAAGTTATCTGATACTTCTCACTTAATTGATACATGAAAAAACCCAGAATTACTCATTTTCCTTCATAGAAACATCGAAGTGTTTTTGAGGATATCCCTGATCTATGAATCAAAAAGTAGATAGAGCTGAATTCACAAGTTTTCTCATTCATAGCTACATAGTTTGTTCATGACCTCAGGGATGCTATGATTACATTCTGCTAGGCCAAGTATAGGGCTTGTTACCCTGACTTACATGCCACCTAAGTACTAGGCACTGATATCTTTGCCATATTTCTGTTCAACCTTGTGCAACAATATGGCGAGGTTCCTCAACCTTCTTCAACCTTTTATCTGCCTTATTTCTCCCTTTTGTTTGTACAAATTTCTTGTTTGCACTCTGTGGAAGGTAATGATCATCTATGCATATGAGAAGGGACCAAGTTCAAAATACAAGATATGTGCTTTTATTGAAGAGAGAATAATCTTATATCACAGTTTGCCTTTATCACCACTCTAACTTGTCAATAATCCTACAGTCTTCAAACTCCAGGACATGTCATCTTGTATGTAAAGTTGGAACTGCTCTAGATTCAGTTTTTGTATGTCGATATTTTATTCATGGGCAGTTTGCTTTTTAGAAGACAACACTTGTAATTTATAAAAATAAATCATTGATATATGTTGAAAAAATGATCAAGTTACAAAGGAAAATTCTAAGACACCCATATTGTAGCAGTATCTGCCTATTTGGCCAAATACGAAAGATATAACTGCAAACTAAAATTTACTTGTAGTCATACTTTTGACAAGCAACTTTTTGTAAAATTGGCACTCTCTCTCTCAAGCACTACCTAATAAAACCAATAAAAATGATTATGCAACAGATGAAAAATTGGAAGTAGGAGGAGGGATACTTTACATATGGCTCTTATCTCTTGAGCGGTACTTCTTATGCATTCCAGGGGTCATGCATGAGAAGATTGATTGTTTTTGTTTCTTTGGTTTGACACCAAAGATAAATGACCCCAAAGGAACCCGGTTCCAGGACTCTGTTTGTCTCATATTGGAACTTTGTTGTCTTTTTGAAGTTGTGAGCCCAAATTTCTCAATCAACTCTGCAAGCACCTTCTCAACATCAAGTTGGAGAGTTGTTACATGATCTAGACCTGCCTGAAGCTCAGCAGCAACCCTGTTGTTCTCTTGTTTCATGTTCAAAATCTCCCCTTGGAACTTGGCCGCTTGATAGCTTGTAAACTTGAAGTCATCGTCTTCAGCACTGGCTTTCAATGCTTGTGTTATCTCTTCTTGGATGTCACAAAAGGATGAGAATCTGCATTTCAGTTCTTCTTTTAGCAACGCACTTTTTTCTAACCAGACTGTAAGTTCAGTTTGGATTTCTACAAGGTGTTGGTAAATTGGACGCACATCTGATTTTAGAGAATATTTTGTGCTACTACTGTCCTCTGAAGACTTCCCTTTTTCCTCTAGTTTTGATACCTCTGTCAGCAAATCTTTGATAGTGGTTTCAAATTTCTGTATTTTAGTGATAGAAGTACTAAATTTTAACCAGAATTCTAAGTTCTCCTCTAGAATTTCATCAATGCTCATCCGGAACTTCTCTTCAATAGCTGACGTAGAGTTGGGTTCCTCAAATTTTAACATTGCCTCGATATCCTGCTTTTCTGTTGGCATTGGTGAAGTTAACTCTACCACTTCCTCCTTTCCCTCAAAGGTTCCTTGCAGGAGTACTAGTTTCTGATGCAGGAATCTAATCTCTTCATCTTTCAATACATTAGCATGCTTCAGTTCCTTCAACTGCAAAGATGTATCAAAGTAGCCTTGATATTTTTTCTCTACTTCAGTGAGCTGCTTCTTGACATCTTTGAAATTCCGAAGAGTATTAGTATACTCTAACAGCAAAACTTTCTCTCTATCCTGCAGTCCATTCATAAACAATTGCTGCCAGTTAGGTTCACCTTCTGGTGCAGTTACCTTCTCCTGGGCATAAACTTTGAGAAAATTCTGTGTCTCTGATGACACTGCCTTAGCATCAATTTCTTGCTGGATTTCAGAGCTCTCTGAAGAACTGTCTGCCTCATTTCTTGCCTGGTGTTGGCTGACATCCTGAATTCCAGCACTAGTGCTTAGTGCATCTACTGCTTTTTCATCACCGTTGCCAAGATTCATGGTTTCCTCTTGTTCTTTCAACTCTCTTGGCAATTCCATTTCCACTGGGTGTGCCTCTTCCATTTTCTGTGTATCAGTGACCTTAAGCTCGTTATCTGTCTGTACATCATTTTCTAGTGAACTAGTGACCATAAACTTGTTATCTGACTTCACATCATCTTCTACAAACCCAGTGACCTTAAGTTTGTTGTCTGACTTAACATCATCTTGTACAAAACCAGTGACCTTGAACTCCTTATCTGAGTTTGCATCGTTTAATAAGACATTTTCTTGATTCAATGCCTCTTGTCTTTCGACCTTGTATTTTGGTTCAACTTCACCCGATGATTTCCTTTCTCTGTGGGAATAATACATGACCTCAATCCCCTCATCCGGCTGCACATTTTGGACTTTCTCCGAGAGATGGTCAAGATTACAACGTGCTTCAGTAAAATGGGTTTGGAGATTGGTATTCTGACTTTCAACAATTTGGTTTAGATCCTGTACTCCACGCATCTTTTCTTCCATTTCTGTCAGCTGGTTGTTCAACTTAGTTTTGTCATTGAGTAGACTTGCCTTATCATTTTCCAGAGTTTGAATCTGGGATTGAAGTTCATCAGTATCTGTTCTCAATCTCTTTACCAGAGCAGTCTGGGATGAAACTGCCGTTTCTAAGCTTATCACTTTGTTCACAAGCTCATCAATCTTCTCTGCCATTTCTGTCACACTTAGAGACGAATAGGAGCCAGCCTCAAAGTGTTCTTTAATCTTCTCCTGTAATAACTGCAAATCCTGTCTCTGCTGAGTCATTCTGTCAACATCTTCGTCGAAGTCCTTCACTTCTGCTCCTTCTTTTACATCTCTTTTGGCCCTTAGCTCTTTCTGATTGATTTGATTATATTGGAACTCATCCATGAGAGACTCTAACTTCTCCTTGACATCCTTTATCTTTGTGGTCTCTATTCTGGTTTCATTAATTGATTTTTCCTGTTTCTCTTGCAACTGTGTCAGTGTCTCTTGGCATGATTTAAGAGCTGCTTCTGCCATCAAACGACGAGCTTCATTATCTTCAATAATAATACCTTCGCCAAGTTCATCTTGCAAACTGAAAACTCTCTCTTGTAATTCCTTGATCTGCTCCTCAGTTTCCCAGTACCTTGCAATGGCATTATCATAAGAGCTCTTTACAAACTCTTTCACAGTTTGTAGTGCTAGTATCTGTTTCTGGAGCTTTTCAATCTCTTCAAGTGTCTCCTTTCTGCTCAATCCAGATTTTAGACCTTTAGGACTAGCAACTGCGGTGGCTGTCTTCTTGGGATACAATTTCTTTGTGGCTGTCGTTACAGCACTTTTGAAATTTTTGATTGGAGGCTTTGGAACGTTTGGAATATTTGGTTTGAACCCTTCTGGTAGTTTTCTAGGGGCCCTTGGTGATGCTTCCTCATAATCATCATCCATAAAGGGGGCTTGGTCTGGGAAGATGGAAGCAATGGTGCCGTTGGCATTTTGCAACTCTGTTGATATGTGATCATACCGTTCAGCTAAAGCACGGTAAGCTCGGTATGATTCTTCCACAAAGTGTATCAGCTCTGGCCTCTTTTTGTAATACATTTCTGCTCTCTTGGCAAAGGAGTCCCCATCTTCTTCTATGAGTTTCAAAACAACTTGGACTTTTTCTTCCATATCTGCTATTTTGGTTAAATCTATTAGTTTGCCAGATATATCCAGGCTCATAAAAGCTGCTTGTATTGATCTTACATTGGCATATAAGCCATCGATGAAATTAGATGTGTATGGTGATTTTCTTACTAAAAAAAATGTCAATTCTGAATTAAATTGAGCAAAAGAACGTCCATCTTTATATTACATCAAACTTGCACATAATATCTCTTTTCAAAATCCTTGTTTTTCCTGGTGTAGAAAATTAATGGTAAAGATAGATTATTTTAAAATTATCAATTGAGTGTTAATGACATGTCTGACATATTAAGGAGGATTACAAGTATTAACTCGAACCTAATCCTCTAATATCATTAGAAATGACTTTATTAACTTAGAAAAAGTGTCAGCTTCTCGGATCAATAGTACATGATCAGCTTGCAAAGCTTATTTAATGTTCAAAATATAGCATGTATTTCTCCCATGAATTTTACAGAAACTCAATGCTGGAGCTATTGCAACACAGAATACGGAATAGATCAAACCGGAAAGAGAGATTAGAAAGCTGAAGCCTTCCTTTTTGCTCATCAGAGAAAAAGAGAAAAGCCCTCACCTTGAAGGTTTTGCTCCATCCATTTTGATTGCTTTGTTCTGATGTGACTGGCCCACCACCATGAATATGCATTGCTTGCCGCTCTCTGCAACATATCGGTTACTTCTTGTTCTTCCCTTTCTTCTTAGTTGCTGCTATAGAGATCTTATTATGAGAAGCAGAAACATGCAACTTTATCTGTCTATAGAAAATAAAGGAGACGTGGATTCCATGACATGACTAAAGCAATAGAAAAAGGTTCAATCAAAGAGAGTAACAGATTGATGAGGAGGGAAAGACAGAGAGAACGTGCAACTAAAAACTTAGTGCTAATTAGGGGATCATGGAGGGGAGCAAACCTCGCCCGGATTTATTGTCCGAAACTTTCTCAAAAAGCGCTGCAAATAAACAATAACAAAGGAGGAAATTAAGATAAAATTATACAAATTTCACGTCTACCTTCTAATGTTACACTTCATACCTGATTTATTATTCCATTACACACTCTCTCTACTTTTAATTTTGTTAACTCTTATATGGTGTTAATATTATACTACAATTAATTTTCTCTTTTATTTGAATACAAGCTTTACTCTTTTTCTTTATCAAACTCGAATTCAACTACTATGTTTGGAATTATTTAATTAGTATGGCTTCAAACAAATTTTAATTGCGAAACCGAATGACCCACCTGCCAGTGGCAATGCCAGCAAACCACAACAGATCCACGGCCAGGGCAGTGCACCTACCTTTTGCTTTAAACCGACCATGCTTTTTTTTTTTTTTTTTTATCTTTTATTTTGCTTTACATATAATACATAAGCGCCGTTAGAACATCGAACTATAATTCTTTTGGGGCGAGGAATATAGAAGAACTATAATTTTGTCGTCGAATAAATTTAGTTAGGAAAAGCTGCGAGGCTTTGATAGAAGGTCCCCCCCGAATAGGGCGGTGACCCAGATAGGTTATTTTTTGGAGGGATGTCTTCTAGTCATTTTGGTTCACAAATATAATCATGGGGTCGCTACTGGACAATCAATTTTTTAACATTTCGTATGCATACCATTTCCAGCAATCATATTCTTCCAAGTTTTAACTGCAAGGAATTTTTTTATTTAAAAATATTATTTTTGAATACTTTTTTATTATATTTTGAAAAAAATTTGAAATATCCACGTTGCTATATTGTAATCTAGTGAGCATAGCACCGGTTGTCAAATTATTCTCCAGCTCTATTCTCCGTAAATCCTCCTGCTACCCTGCTATCACCTTGTTTTATGTGTTTCCTTTTAATTACATATTGAACGATAGAGAGTTGAGAGTTGAGAATTGAGAATCAAACCAAGAGTTTTATAATTGAAATTTACTGTTTTCTAAATGGGAAGAACACTTTATTTTTTTATTTTTACCTATATTTTCTCCCATATGATCCCGTCTTCCTAGTCAAAGTCCGGTGCTTCTTTATGACAACAATTCCTTCATGGGAGACACAAGCAAATCTTTTTAAATTTGAGTCAAGCACAAGTTATGGTAAACTTGAAAAAAAAATTACTTAAAGGGATCTTCACCTCCCAAACAGGGAAGGACGAGTCATTGTCTTATCCAATTGAGAAAATTATTTATTGCTCCGTAGCTTCTTCTTACGAGTTTCATGTGTCAAGATGCCCCCAGAGGGACAAAGATATGTGAGAGACACTGAGGGACTACAGCCACCAACTCGATCAGAGCAGGGGCCAAGATAAGAAGGAATACCTAACAAAGCTTGGGTTGCAAATCACTTTCAATTTCCAAAGTACCACCAACCTCCATGTGATCACTGATCCTTGATTTCAGAACACCTTACCAACCGCTATCGATGTGGTCCAATGTTATGCATAGATACCTCAACTTTTCGTAAGAGTTGTGTTGAATTTCAGCGGACAGAAAAGGAAAAGAAAAGTGCAATTCATTACAGAAGAATCGACTAATGAAGAACCAACAATGCAAAAGAATAGAATTAACCAGTTTAGCTTTTGCAAGAGTCGAAAACCCCATGTTGCGATAGTGGACACAAGCAAATAGACAGATAGAATGATTAGAGTTTCATTAGGCCAAAAAGAGAATGATTATTTACAGAGAAGCATATAGATTAGGATTTTTTTTTTTTAACCTTAATTTTGCTTACTTCTCTCTCTTTCTACATATTCACAAGAAAAAGTGTTATCTACAATGAAGAGTCTACAGTGCGTTCTACGCCTGTCTACTGGCGTTGGTGATAGCAACATACCCTGGCAAAAGGACCATTTGCAGATTCTTCCGCACCCATCATTTCTACCATGACAAGAAAATCCTAGGCAATAAGCATTCATGTCTTCCAGTTCTTATTAATGTCCTATTTACACTATCTAGTTACTGGTAGTACTTTTTGTCAGAAATGCCCATGGTCATAGAAGATGGGCGTGGTACTAAGCTTCAAAATTCTGAAGACATGCCAGCCATTGTTCCATGTAGTTCTTGCCAGCTGCATATTCAATCAAAATTCAAAACACCAAAGTATAAGCACCAATGACATATCTCTAGTATCTTAAAAGGACACATGCATTTACCATAACAGAAAAGCATCAATGGATCATGACAAGAAAAATTTATACTTGCTGAATAATTGATAGATCTCCAACACAGGTATAGAGCAAAAAGCAACACTATCATCCTTTGCAAGACAAATTTCCCTATAGTTTCCATTTCTACTATTATATCGTTTGAAAATTGGTAATAGATTTAAGATCAACTAGTCCAAGACTATTATGGATCAAGGTCATGCAGATTACAAGTTCATTCAGCTTGATCTGTAAGTCCTAGGCTTTAGGATGATCAAGTTTTGAATATCAATATGCAGGCAGCCTCAGAGCAGGGAAATAGGAGCTTATTTATTCGGCACTGACCTCAGTTAGCAATCCTAAAATCAAAACAAGAGGGGAAAAAAAATGCAATTTCCAAATCTATTTAGAGCCATAAATGATGAGCTTAGAATCACTCTCTAAAATCCCCATATGATAATCAGAAATAAATAGCTTAATCAGAATCAAGATTGAAAAAATTGTTCTCAACTAATTTATAGAAATACACAACAGGCGCCAGGACAAATATTATTTGACCTTACAAACCAAAAGAAAAAGTTAATTAAGAATAAACTTTAAAAAGTACAACAGCGTTGAGAGTTTAAAAGAGAACGACACGAAATAACAATTTGCAAGAAGCAAGCGTAACTCTTACCAGAAGAAAATTCATCAGGGAGGTTCTTGATGGCACTCAAAAGCTCGTTATTTTCCACCACCTTGCAGCCAGGTCTATAGCAAGGAACCAGTACTGCAAAACTATTATCCGATTCATCATCGCTCTGAAAATCCAAGCCGTGAGGTTCAAACCACCCGATGGACCAGTCTGAGTCATCAGATTCAGATCCCGACAAACACCCGCCACCATCAGATGGCACCAATACAACATCGTACTCTCGCTCAATTCTCCTCTCCTCCCTGCTCTGCCATTTCCGTTTAACCTTCCTTTGAGATGCAGCTATCTTTGTATTCTTAACCAAAGGAAATTTCACAGCCTCACGTTCCTTTATAGCAAAACCCCATTCAGATGATGAATTCAGAGTAGAGTTATTAGAAATGGGCTCTTTCTCCTTGCCACCCCACAACCACCATGAGAAACGAGTTAAGGAGGCAGCCATACTTCGATTGCAAAGCGATTCAAAGCTTAAAAGGTTAAAATGAGTCAAGCTCTTGTGGAAGCCAAAGATTTTTGAAAGAATGAGGGAAAAGCCACAGACAACGAGAGCAAAAAAATTATGAGATGGAACCTTGAGTGGTTACTGCCAGTTGTAGTAACCACTAGATCAGGAAATGATCCATTCGTTAACCAAAGCAGATTAATTGAAAATACGGCATATACAAATTCGGCCCAACGAACCCATTAATATTAATAATGATTAAAAGCCAAATCTTTGAAAAAGCAGAAGCACGAATGAATAAATGCAGCAAATTGGACAACTTTCCTCAGATATAAAACAATTCAGCGCATCCTCCAAAAATACAAGTCAATCAACTATATTTAGTCTAGATTTACTGAGCTTTACCCCAAAAATTGAATGCCGTCAAAAAGACTTGAAACAACTAATAGCCTACAGTTTGCAGACTTCACCAGCCTAATTTCATCAAACTGCCAAAATTTGTCTTTATGAAAGTTGAGGTTCCCAGAAATGCGCAAGAAAGAAAGTTCACTGTCGGAAACCCAAAAGAATGAATTTTTGTGCGCTTCTTAAAAGATTAAAATCCATAAACCTAAAATTCAATCAATATGACTCAACAGTCATGCTTCGTGTTATCAATGCAAAATCGGAAAGAAGGCCTGAATCAAAACCCAATATAGAAAGAAGACTTCTGAGTCAAGACCTTTGGGTCAAATCAGGAAACCCGAGAGTCAAATGATCAAAGAATCAAATGGTATCTTCATGTCACCGTAATATCTGAAACTTCTCACCGGGAAAACCGAACCTTTTGGGCTCTTTCAAACTGATATGCTATCTGAGAGGGGGAAAAAAAAAGAGGAGCGGCTAAAGAAAAGACCGGTGACACTGTAAAGACTCGTGAATAGAGTTCAAATCCCTAACTATCTCTCCCTTATCATCCTCCTCCCGGCTCCTACCCCTCTCGCCCTCTACACCGGAAGAAAATCCTACCAAACAGACGCCGGCCTCCACCCCGAATTTATAGAGCCATATCACTTTTTCATCGAGCCACATCCAACGGTCAAGATCGCATTAGTATTTCCGATCACATGGGGAAGTTAATCTTACAGTAGACCAATCAAGTCAGAAGATGTTAGACGTTTGGCCACTCTCACCGTTAATAAAAAAGAAAATTTTTGTACCCAAAAAAAAAAATTTAAAACGTTAGAGGAATGTTGCCGTCCAGTCCAAATTTGCTAACGTGGTTAATTACGATGTACATGTGAGGATTTTTGTGGACACGTGTTGACCATGGCAGCCTATGAACCTAGGTCAGGATGTGAACATGATTACAATAAAAAATATCATTAAGGATATATAAGGATGATTGATGAACTAATTAAAGATAACCGACAACCAAGTCAAATTTACCTTCTTTAAACTAAACTTCTAGTTCAAGTAACACGCTGGTTGATGATGCCAAAATCCTGAGATATGTCTATGGATTAACCGTTTAACATAATATACTTTATTAAAAAAATAATTTTGGATTATTTTATACATTTATATGTAATTATTTACTAGTACAAAGATGAACAATGAAATTTTTTTAATGGCTTATTTCCACTCAAAAGTGAAACCTGACCCAAAAATAAAAAAAATAGTTTAGTTCTGAAAATTTGATGAATTAAGATTATCACCGTGTGCCTAATGCACGTTAATTGAATAGTTTATTAATTTCATATTAAAAATAAAAAAATGCTTAGGAATTTATAATATATATTTAAAATTATTAAATAATGACTTAAAGTCTTAGTAATTTTTAGTGCCCATTTGGATTGACGGTAGGAGTATCCAAAATCATGTTTGTAATATAATTTTGACAGAAATAATATTTTATTATTTCTGCTAAAATCATATTGTAAACGTGATTTTAGATATTCTGCCGTCAATCCAAACCGGCCTTCATTTATTTCCCCAAAGTATCCGGACACTTGAAGCCTATCTGTATAAACTTTAAATAATGACTTGGTCTGCCTCGTTGAAGTTAGCCGAATTACTAGTTCATAGACATATCCCGGGATTTTGGCAAAAAGTCATGGAGAAATCATTAAAATGCTTCTATCTCTATCTATAAACGAATTAAATATTTTTTTATGACATTAAAATAAAATTCAATCTTAAAATTATATTTAATTGTTTTAGAAGTTTACTTTATTTAAAATTTTATTTTTGTAATAATTAAATTTAGTAGACAAACTGTTAAGTTATTGAAGAATGATTTTAAAACTTCTTGACAGACACTAATTTTTTTAAAAAAAAATTAATTAACCTCAAATAATGTACATTTTTAAAATTCAACTTCGCTTATAAAGAAAAACAAAATTAATACAATGTAAAAGAGATGGAGAGACACGCAAGGATAATGATTAAGAAAGCACGTAACACCTTAATACTCAAACCATTGTCGCCAGCCAGAGTAATCAATACTCAAACAATACACAGTCAATACGCATTATTGGAATAATTAATCTTCACAAGATAAAGCTAACGTACAAAACTACTTTATACGTAAATAAATTCTTTTATTGACTTCAGCCCTTTGGTTACAGTTATTGTATATATCTGGATATCTCTTACTTATCTCTTACTTTATACGCAAAAGTTGTCAATATCCTTCTATGTGCAAGACTATAGGTGGCATTCTTTTTTTCTCCTTTATAAATTTAAACCTCATTAAATTGAAAATAAAATTAATAAAAAAAAAACCAAGACTCAACCATGACCAGAAACTTTCCAAGAATACATTCTATGCTTGGTAATGGCGGAGACAATGAAGAAAGTGATTAGAAGTGTTTAGAGATGAATCCATGGATGGATAAGCAACTTCTTCAGAGGCAGAGCAAACTGTATTGCTAAATGCTAATACGTTTACTCTCTTTCCCAACAAGTCACAAGTGCTGCCTTTTTGCTAGTTGCAACGGTTCTTGTGCGATTTCTACCTTTTTAGAAATATATGAGACGTACTTCTGATGATCACTCTGTTTCTAAAACGAAGTGTATGTTCACAAATGAACTAAGCAATAACAGAGAGAGGGCTTCGTCTTGAAGGAATTCAGGTTCTCTCCTGCCTCTCCACTCGGGTTTAATCATTTCTCATTTTATTATGGAATGACTGTGTGCCTTTCCAAATAATGGTCCATCTACTCTCGTTGCTCCTTTTCATAGTATCCTATGGGTGGGTTTTGCTGTAATTTACGTGCGTCTGTAAAGTAGCTTTTTCAAAATCAAAAATTAAACCACCATTACATATTTATTTAATTTAGTATTCTTTCTCTACCTAGGACTAGTTTGTTGGAAAACGAAAGTACACCTACCAAATTCCAACTCTCATAATGCATTGTTTGCCCAACTTAGGCTTAGATAATCAAATTGAACCCAATTATGATTGTGGGACACATCCTTCCACTTGCACTCAACCATTACTTCGTGTGTTTAACTAGGTAGCTAACGTTGTTTGTCTTGTAGTTTGAAACTTTGGAGAATCATATCATAGTTTATGTATGATCCACACAATTTGTTAATTAAAATGGTGTATCAAACCCTGACTAATTTGTCTCACAGGATTAATATATTTGGCTCATTATTCATCATGTTATGCTATAGTTTATGGGCTAGCAGGATTGGTGATCTCTCTATCACTTGGGGTGGCACGATTGGTTTCAGTTATATTGGCCTTATTTGCATCACGATGATTCCTGTTTTTTTCTCTCCCTACAAGACAAAATACCTGGAAACAGCGAATTTTGTGCTCGACAACATTTCTTTTTTTCATTCCCATGCTTGCAACTTGACATTGAAAGGGTCCCCCAGAGTGTCTCAGCAACTCAACAGCCTAATTTACTTGTAGTTCCTTGCCTTGCCTAGAATAATTAATCTCACTTCACTACTCTCTGATTCACTTGGTTCAAGAGATAAATTATTTGTTTTAATTTTAAAACAGAGTGCACCCAGTCAAATAGTAAGAGATCATCAACGAAAATCATGTCCTTTATGTCTTTTAAGTCTAGTTATTATATGATGATGGCCTCAAATTTATCTACTGAGGCAGCACCAATAGAAGGTAGGTTTTGTGGGAGCCGAAGGACATGAAGAAACAGTGAAAAGCCATTAACCTGCAAAATCCAAAGTACAAGGTTGGTGATTGATGAATTTACAAAGGACAAATTTGTAGAGCACGCAAGCCAAGGAGAAGGAGATTATTGCAGCCAAAAGGCAGTCTCAAGAGGCGGATAGAGGGGATGTGTGGCGCCCAATACTCGGACGGTCACGCTTCGCAACTTGCATGGGGGCTTGGTGAGAGGCTCACATCATGTCAAGTTAAACGATGAGTACCAGTTAGACACGGACAAAGTGGCAACATGCAGCTGTGCGTGCATGTGCTCTATGCTTTATAATGCCGCTTGATTAATGAGTGACTGCTTTCTGGGCCTCCTGACAAACCAAATGGGTTTCGTACCCATATGGGTAATGATTGTGACATCACGAGGAAGAACCTCTTTTGTTTTCCCCTCCCTCTCTCTTTCTGGGTTCGTAATTGAAAATTGTTAAGGGTGAAATTGTATTTTATGCAATAAGCTAAAGAAAAATTCATCAAAGATGATAAGATCAACTAATACCTCATACACTCATCTTGGCGAGGTTCTATTAACTATTTGAATCAATTGGTTATACAAAAAATGAATATAAAAATTCCTTATTGCTATCATTCTATGTAAAATGAATACCCCTTAATTAATTAGGAGTTATCCTAACCAAGAGTTTCGTTAAAACGACAATGGCTTACCCAAAACTCCAATATGTCATGATTTTAACGCTTATATGTTTTTTTTTTGGGACAAACGATTATATGTTTTCATTGGAATAAAAATAGTTCATTTGCTGCGTTCACTGGTAGTGGGTTTTGTTTTGCAGGTTGGAGGCCTTGAGTAATTTGACATGAAGCTCAAAACAAATTGGGGCATAAGAGAATTACGTAAGCCCAGCCCAAGGCAAGCTACACCAACGGCTAGTTTTCTGTATAAAATATTTCTTTTGTTATTAATTTGGATTTTATTGGATTTGAACTGAAAACCCTTGGCTAGACAATTTTTCACAAGGTCCTTAAAAGCAATTCCTCTCATCTTAGATTCTTATATTTCTTTCTTGGGTAGCAAACTACTGAAACACTTCTGCCAAAGTCATAGTTTTTATATTCTGCTTTCCCTGAATCCAGTGTTTCTGTTGTTTTGGATAATTAATGTCAGCCTTTTTTGGGGTTCGTATTGTCTATGTTGAGTATATATGTTTTCTTCAATGTCATGTAATATAACCGATTGAAAAGAAATATGAAAGCTCACATATTGGAAACTGTCAGATATCTAATTTTTTTTCTAATAATAAATGAATTATTAACAGAAAATTCTGGCATTTTACTTATTATAGGAGATCCTTAACATATTCCTTGTCTTTAGGAAAAATTTTCTGTTGTAATATCGTTATTTGCATCCAGATGTTGGTTAACTCTCTAACGCCTAAACGGTTAGCTTTTTGCCTTAAGCGAATGAAGCAACTTGTCTAGCATCTGGAATTTAGAGGTTTTACCGTTATGTCCGTTTCTGACATCCCTGGAATCTGGTGAAGGTTTTCTGAAGAGAACAGCCCCATATCATGGAGTGTATTTAATAACCTTACGCAATGATCAGACAACTTATTAACTTCTTTATCCGCATGTACATGGAAAAAAACAACTCCAAGGATTGACCATTGAGTTCGTCCTCGTCTTATTTTCTGTATTGCTTGCAAAAATACGACATGAACAAGGTTTTTGAAGAGCTGGGTGAAGCTAAACCTGAAATTGAAGAACTTAACGCAGATTTGAGAGACAAGACAGATTCACTGGAGAATCTTAAGAAATCTCACGATGTTCAGGTCAATCAGATTCTGGAAGCGAGGTTCAAAATTGAGAAACTGGATCAAGAACTGCTTCTAAAGGCAGATGAAATTACTGGGGCAAAGCAGATGAATGAAGATCTCAAGGGGAATCTGAATAACGAAGGGTCCATCATCAAACATATCAGTACTGCAAATGAAAATCTTCGAGTGGATTGTGATGAGAAGTTTAAAGAATGGGAAGATGAGAAAAGAGGGTTGGTATTGGCCTTAGAGAAGGCAAACGAGATAGCGGAGAATCAAGAACAAGAGATTCATCTGCACAGACAAGAGATTGAAATCCTGAAAGGCTATCTTTCAATTTCAAACAAGAAGTGTTTAGAAATAGAGGATAAATCAGAAGCAGCCAATGAAATCAGGGAAAGAGATGACATGTTCCAGAAGTTAGAGGAGGTTAACAGGAAGGTTGAAGAGCAATTGAAATGGAAGAAAGAACAACTTAAAAATCTGGAAGAAGCACATGAAAAGCTTCGAGACCAGTTTAGGTCAAGTGAGCAGCAGTGGGAGTTGGAAAAAGTTACATTGCTTGATAATATTGCTTCACTGCAGATTAGCTTAGATTCTCAGATCAGAATCTCAGAGGATCTACAACGTCAGCTAGAGATGTGCAACCAAACCCTTGCTCATGAAGAAAGCCGGAGAAGGAGCCTGGAAGTTCAACTTTCCGATTTTAAGGTACGATTTGATACTCCTAGTAGTGAGTACGAGGATGCAAGGTCACAACTTGACTGTTTAAACTTTCAGCAGGACAGAGATGTTGAAGATTCAAGATGGTCGCTGAAAACAAAAGAGGCTTATTTGAAAGAATTAGAACGCCAAATTGAGAAGCTAGAGCAAGAGAATCATGAATTGAAGATGTCCATCAAAGGACTGAAGGAAGCTCAAATTCAAGAAGCAGGAGATTCATTTTCTCAGTGGAAGTTGCAATCCAAGGATAGAAATTTGGAACAAATTTGTGAAGAGTGCTCCTCAACTTTTAAGGCTAAAGAAGCTGAATTGAGCTTGCAAATAGAAAAACTGACATGGGACCTGAATGGATGTCGATCTGAGTTGGCAACTAGAACTGCAGCAGCAGAAGAGCTCAAGATGAAGTTAGAAGGTTCTCATTCTACAACAATTGAGCTGAAGGTGCTGAATGAGGAGTTGTCTGTGATGTTGCTAGTATTAAAACAGGGAATTTCTGAAGCTCAATTGAAGCTTGCCGACGACAAGGGCAAGATGGACCTAATCAACAGAGAAAGAGAAGAGAAATGTATTCCACAGATGAAGCAGTTGGAGGTGAAAAATGCTGCTTTGATCAGCTCCCAGGAAGAAATTAATGAGGAAGAACGCGAGAAAGAAACATGTTTAATGAGGAAGGTTGACTCCTTCGAGTTCCCCAAGGAACAGCAGCATTCACCTCAAAGTGAACTTGATAGGTACAAGGAAATGCTGGAGGAATCGACAAAGTGTCAACTTCTCCTAAAAGAAAAACTTGGTGAGGCTTATGATGCTTTAGACAGAGCAAATATTGAATTGGATGAGAGAATTTGTGAAGGAAATGAATTGGAATTTGAATTGCAAATATGGAAGTCAACTTTTGAGCGTTTGAAGAATGATTATAAAGAAAACCATGTAATGCTCAAAGAAATGGAAGCTTCACTTCTTGCACAAGTAGAATTCGGCGAAAGACTCGAGCAAGAGAAAGATAGCTTGGTTTATGAGTTGGAAGAGAGAAAAAGAAGAATAGATTATCTGCAGCAACAAGTAAGGGAGACAGAAGCTTCTGATCCTGAGACTGGCAAGGTTAGATTTCTTCAGATCATAGAAGAAAAGGAAAAGATTTTAGAGAAGCTCCAGAAGGAGGTTGTTTGGCTGGAACAAGAATCATTTAGAAGAGAATTTGAAAGTGCCGTTGTTGTAAAAAGCACTATGGAAAGAACAAACGAGCTCGAGAGAGAGAATTTTATGCAGCTTATGAATGAAAAGAAGAGGAGAATGGATGAGATATTGCAGCAGGTGAGTTCACTAGAACAGCAGTTCACTATCTCGCTGACCTGCTTTTCTTCACAGCTTGCTGAGAAACAGGCTGAGATTAATATGGTCCAGGAAGCTTGTGATAAGATCAAGGCAGCTGAGATTCTGGCAGCGCTTGAAATTGAAGAGAAGAAGTTGATGATACTGGAACTTGAAGATGATATCCACGATATGCAGCAGAAACTGAAAATGCAGGAGGAAATCTGGGGCCAATCAGAACAACTTGCAGTGGACATTGAAGCAGAAATGGATGCAAAACAGATAAGAATAAAGGAGTTGAGGGATCAAATGGAGACTAAGCTCAGAAGCTCAGATGCCTTGCTTCAAAAACTCAAGACGGAGAATAGAAATTTACTTGAATATGTTACAAGATTGTCCTCAGAAAGGGAAAACTTGCTGGGTTTTGTTATGGGATTGGGAGATAAGATCAGTGAATTCTCAACTGCGGACACTCAACTAATGGATATGCTGAGAAGCATGGTTGAATATTTTGAGAATGATTGTTCGGAAATGAACTTGAAAAAGAACGATACCATTCCATGTAAGTGAGAATATGATCATGCATTCTCCTACTGGGATAATGATTCTGTCGCCATTTAAGGAGCTCAACAATTAGTTGCAATCGGGAAAAGAGGATAGAGGGATATGTGAAAATGGTCATGCAGTAGGAAGCATGACCATTTCTTTAGATTGTATATGGAATTCATCTGTATTACCTTTCTATTCATTTTGTTAGAGTTAATTATAATTAAATTGCTCCGCAAATTTATTCTCAATTCTTTTACTACATAAATTATTTTATCTGTAGTGTACAACGCTACATTTATAATCCATGAAAGTAGGCGATCCAGCGACCTGTAAAAAACGTTGTTGACTATTATTATTATTATTACATAAACAAATTAATATTTTATCATTTTATCATTCAAAGTTGGCAACTCATTTAGATTGGTTAATGCATTGTTAGTAACTCATATAAACAAGAATTAAGTGATTGGTTGTAGATATTTTTGTATGTGTTGTTACATGTAACTCTAACAATTATATAGGGAAATTATGGTTTAAAAATAAAATAAAAAAATCTATAGTTTTATTAATCATTTTTTTGGAAATATCATTAATATACAAAATCAATTAATTATTTTTTTTTTCATTTTTTCATGTTATTCAATAAATTTTTTAAGTAATGCTATTCTTATAAAAATAAGAAATAAAAAAAGAATAAAAATTTTTGCATATTCACATTGGATAGTCTATTTGAACAATAATTTCTTATAAAAATAAAAGATAAAAAAAGAATAAAATTTTTTGCATATTCACACTGAATAGTCTATTTGAACAATAATTTGATAGCCTATTTATACAGGACGGAGAGTAGTGGTGTCTTGGAGGGACTTTAGCCCCCCTCTCCCCCCCCCCCCCTCCCCCCAATTTTTTTTAATTTTTTAAATAATAATAATAAAATTATAAAAATTTTTTAAAAAATTTAATAATAAAAAAAAATCTTTATTTAACCCCCTTCTAAAATATTTAATTAATATATTATTTTTAAACTTTTTTTTCAATCCCCTCATAAAAACTGTTTAGCTCCGCCCCTGTATTTATATTAACCACATGATAACGTGTGGCAGGTATTTATATTTTTGTGTTCGGTTTTTTTATTATAAAAAATAAATAAAGAAGAAGAAAATGACAAGCATAGCTGGAGGATGTCTGTTTGAGAAGACAAAAGGCAAAAGAGAAGACAAAAGGCAAGAAGGACACGTGGAGAACTAAATCGTGGCCGAAAACTGATGATTTCTCTCTTGCATATTTAGAGCACAAGAATCGAGACATTCGGGTCCGGTAGATTTTCAAGGCCAAAAAAAAGAGGAAAAAAAAAAAAAAACTCCGTCCCCGCGGCTGCTCGTCGTGGAAAGCAGGGAGACAAAAAGCACTGGTCTTGGATTGCCTGGCGGCTCTGAGCCAGCTTCTTCGTCTTTATTAGGTAACTCAATTCACTTAGAGTTCAAATTTTGAAATTGATCCCAGATTAATCTCAAATTATTATATTACTGAAATTTTTAAACAGCATAGAAAGTTTCATAGCATGCTTGCAATTTTCTATGTTCGTGAACGATGATATAGATTGAATGGTGAAACTGTTTTATTTGTAAACAATTCAGGACCAAATGATTTTTGTTGGTGTGAAGGGTGTTGATAAACTAGGTTAGATGGTGGTACAACAATGAGAAGGATTTTCCATAATTAAATAGGTTAAATCGTGAGTAATAACATATATTTTTTTTTAGCTGTTAAGTTAAATTATAATAGTTATCCAGCAAAGCTCCAACATAGTTCTGACTTCTGAGGACATCGTTTCGTGCCAAAACTTTCTAGACTTCAGCCTCCCCTAATGACTCTTCCCGCAGATGTGACAGAGTTGTATGCTTTCATCGTAGCTCTTGTAATGCTTTCTATCAAAAGCCGTTTCTAGTCATTCATCGGGTTGATAAATGGAATTTTTGATTTTTGGAATTAAAGTTTGGAGAATTTCTTTCCCCCCTCCCGCCTTCCTTTTTATATCTTTAACCTTTTGATGCTCACATAAACTCAGTTTCAGCGCAGGTTACTCAGTTGAAAGATTGACAAGTTCTATCTGCACAACTTCATCTGGTCAATCGGGTTGAAGTCTACAATACTACAAATTTTATTATTTTATGTTCTTCAGCTGTTAGTGAGACCTTCTTGGTTATCCATTTTGATCCCATAATGGCTCTTCCCGGTTCTCTGCAGCTGTCCCATGATTTGGGACATTGCAGGAACCTGGGCTGCAATAAACAACATACGGTACTAATGTTATCTCCATTTCTATATTTTTGGTTCAATGTTCATTATGTTTTCCTTCTGCTCTCACTTTGATATTACTTCATAATTTACAGAGGGTAATGTGCAGAGGCAGATTACATTTGTTGACTGCAGCACCCTCATATCGTGTCTCGGTATGCTCTCATGTTACTAGTGTTATTACTTTGTCTTGGTGCTTACTGTTAAAAGTGAAATTGGTGTTCCAAAGATTTGTGGTGGCATTGATGTTAAACATTAGCACTACATGCTTCTTTGTGTATTTCCTCTAAATATTGAACTTCTTAGTAGTATCTAAGTTTACAGGATTTATTGTCCTTCACATCTTTTACAAGTCTCAGGAAATCTTGTGTAACTTCCTAAATTTTATTCTATAGACGCATGCAACAGCAAAGAGGTTTGTGTTGGCCTAACACTGATAATTATGTTTTCTTTACTTGAAAAATTATTTATTTAGTTGCATTCATCCAATTTGAGCTACATTATAATGGATTTCATGCTCTATGTGTGCCTAGATTTTAATGCTGGTTGAATCTTTATAGTTTATATATTAATGAGATGGAAGACAATAAACTTTCCCTTTACAAATCTGGATTCTTGGTTCAATCGTAAGAGAACTTTTCAATTTTTGCTATTGTGAAAACCCTTCAAGAACTTGCATGCCTGTTTACTTCTCATTGATGTTTTGAAAATGTTAGAAAGCATTTTGAGACAATTTTTTTATTGCAGTTTCTAAATGAGGACTGCTGGAGACCTCAACTCCTTTGCAATATAAACAGGCCAACACATACCTTATCTTGCAAATCTCATGCTTTTAAGTGCCGTTCTTTTCTAGTACCAAGCCAACCAAGTGAGTTACCTGTTGTTAAGGTGGCTGCCTCAGCACTGGCAAGGTAAATTTTGTGATTTTGCTGTTAGCAAGTGTACAGAATTAAGTACTCTATCTTTCTTGTTGGAATATACCATTTCACTCTATGCCCCTCTTGTTCCATCTGTATCTTTGGTGTTCAAATATGTTATTGCATTTTCTTTTTTATATTTCTCATCAGTGTGATAATTCCCCTAACCTATGTTTGTTGCCAAAAACTTGGATTCTAGTTGATGAGGAAGAAATTGATGCAATATTTCAGAGTCTAATATGTCCATGATGTATCTTTAAGTGCATGATTATTTCTTCAATATACTATTCAATTCTATGAATCAGATAGTATCTTTTCTGTGTTGGTCCAATTTAATTAGATGTCTCCGAAGTGGCATCTCTTAGTTTCTGGAGTTATTGAATCATATTTACTCTCCTCCTAATTGTCCTGTTAATGCATCTTCAGTGCCAAAAGTTTCCATGAAGATGGTATGATTAAGAAATGTCATTTTCAGTGTCACATGTTTTATTCTTTTACTGTTGTGGTTGATGTAAAAAAACTTTTTATATTGTTTTATGCAGGTCCTATAATTTATTACAATGTAGTCCTGTCACATTAAAGTTGATGCCAGCAATTGGTGTAATCATTTTTGCAGTATGGGGTGTTGGCCCATTAATGTATCAGACAAGAAAACTGCTTCTTCAGGTATGTTGCAGTTATTGTCCTTTCATCTCTGTATTTTCTGCTTCAATGATATTAATATGACATACTTGTCCACATATCACCTCGTAGTCTAATATTTGGCACTTTTTTTTTTCAGAGGAGCGACAGTAGTTGGAAGAAAAGCAGCACACATTATGTAGTAACTTCTTACCTTCGGCCTTTACTGTTATGGACTGGAGCTTTACTTATTTGCAGGTTTAACTGTCATGGCATAATAACTATATCAGATTATGTGTGCATTATATCTTTTCCGATTTGCCTATTTTCCACATACTCAATTGTTATGCTAATTGCAGAGCATTAGACCCAGTAATTCTACCCTCAGAACCAGCCCAGGTTGTTAAGGAACGGCTTTTGAATTTTGTACAATCATTGTCAACTGTACTTGCCTTTGCCTATTGTTTATCAAGGTGTGTCTATTTCTTTGTCTTAACTATGATATTTTGAAACTTCTGAATGGTTTGGTCACTTGAGTTGATGATGCACCCAGTCACTTATGGTTGACACAATTTGTGCCTAAGCTCTTTGGGCTTTTGTTCTTTTAGGAGAGATATCATCCGGCTTTCTACTATTATGAAGAATTTTGATGCCTAGCACATTTATTGTCATGCTACATTGTCATTGACTAATACGACCATTCAACTGTAGTTTTATTGTTGTATCCAGCTTGAGCTCTTCAATCTGCTCTCTGTTTCCAATTTACAGTGCTAACTGCTAACTCAGGGTTGCTTCCATAAAACTTATTGCATATATTCTTATGCAGTGTGATTCAACAAGCACAGAAATTCTTCATGGAGAGCACTGATGCCCGTGGGACAAGAAATGTATGTATCTATGCTTTACAAAAAGGCAGCTGATTTGATTATCTACTTTGAAGTTCAAACTTAATCAGTATACTGTCAATTCCAGTTTACCACCTGTCTTAGATATAATGGCTATTATTATTGTCTGTTACAACATGATCTCCCAATCAACCAGATGGGCAATATAGCTTCCGACCTGTGTAGTTGGAAATGTTCTGGTTGACCATTATCCTCTATCAGTTTGTTTTACATGTACATGAAGATTAGCATCCACTAGATTTATTTTTATAGCAGAAAAATATGGACAACTCGAAGAACTTGCAATGCATAAGGGTAATTGCATTTACTATGTTCATGGATAAAAGAATTTGTTATGGCTGTGTATGTAGTAGATGATGTACCATTTATGGAAAACTAGTGGCTTGGTATCTATTGTAGATAATGTATGTGTAAACCTGGATTTGAGGGTATTTATCTTTATAGAATTACTAGCTGTGATTCAATTTCAAAGATATAATAATATATAAGTTGTTTGCTTTGTCAGATGGGATTCCAATTTGTGGGCAAAGCTGTTTATTCTGCAGTATGGATTGCTGCTTTTTCATTGTTCATGGAACTGCTGGGTTTTTCTACCCAGAAATGGGTTACCGCTGGAGGTCTTGGGACAGTTTTGCTAACTCTTGCTGGTCGTGAGGTGTGGGACTTATTATTATCACTGATCTTTCCAACACACATGTTTGTGATAATGATGATACTGTGGCACGGATTGACATTAAGTGTTCTCTGTTTAGATATTTACAAACTTCCTTTCAAGTGCGATGATTCATGCAACTCGGCCTTTTGTGGTGAATGAATGGATTCAAACAAAGATTGAAGGATATGAAGTTTCTGGTACTGTGGAGGTCTGTGTTAGGGTGTCTAATTGCACCTTTTAACTATTGAGCATGGGAATCATATACCACATACATTCTGTCTAATTTTTATATAATAAATAAACAGAGACTAACATTTCAAATGCATGTATGGTACTTCCATGGTCCCTTCTTTTGAGGCATTTGGATATTGATGTTGTCCTGTTATGCAGCATGTTGGCTGGTGGTCACCAACAGTTATAAGAGGTGAAGATCGTGAAGCTGTTCATATTCCAAACCACAAGTTTACTGTGAATGTTGTGCGAAACCTTAGTCAAAAAACACATTGGCGCATCAAAACTCACCTTGCTATTAGTCATTTGGATGTAAATAAGATAAATGTGAGTGGTACCTTCACCATTTATCCTTAGTTGGACTTTCATCACCATCAAGTGATTTATGATAATTCTTTCTTGACATGCGGTAAAGTGCTTCTGCAGAATATTGTTGCCGACATGCGGAAAGTCTTGGCTAAAAATCCTCAAGTTGAGCAGCAGAGGCTGCACAGGAGAGTGTTTCTGGACAATATAAATCCGGAAAATCAGGCTCTTTTGGTTAGTATGAAGTGCTGAAAATATCTTACTATTTAATAGTTCTGTGCTTTAGTAGACAAGGATCTCAAATAACTTAAAGATTTTATTCATTAATTTTTTTAATAATTTGGTAGCCACAGTAAAACTAGGCCACGTGAACCATATATTTAGGCAAAACTCATTGTCCAGATTGGTTTATTAGATTGAAGTTACTTCCAGAAAGCAAAAATTATGTATTCCCTAATTCGTTCTCAAAATTGAATGCTTCTTGATCTTGTGCTTTAATGCTGCTACCTCTGGATTTCGCTGGTGATTAAGGGGCTTAAAAGACTCACAAAAGAACAGTAACCAGTTACTCTATGAAGCTTTTGGATTTTTTCTTAATGTTATGCTTAATATGTTAGATTGATTTTAATTTAGTTTTATACTGTTACAATGTCATAATAATCTTTTTTTGGGTGATATTTCATGATAAAATGCCCAGGATGTTTTTGTCATACTGTATTCGCTGCCCCAGACGTTTTTAACTCTAGAATTTAAATAGTTTTAACGAATACTTAAAACAATGAGGTTGATGGATTTTATATGGTTCAGAGTCCAAAACCTCAAAACGTCATTTCAAGGACTTGTAGTACACACCTTTACAGCATTCTGGTAGCTCAAAGAAAGTAAGCTTATAGCTGGTTCAATTACATGCGCATCTGTATCCACTTGTGCAGATATATAACTGATTATTGCAACTGATCTATGCATATTTACATTTGTCATCTTGAAACTTTCAAAATCAACTAACCTGTTGCCCATATTTATATTTGTATATGTGCTCATGTATAGTAGTGTATATCTATACATTATTTATATATCTGATCTTTTTTTATGTCTTTCACAGATACTGGTGTCTTGTTTTGTCAAGACCGCACATCATGAAGAATATTTGTGTGTTAAGGTAAGACTACTTCATTATTTATCAAGAATAAACCATGTCATACATCAATCTGTATATATATATATATATAGCATGTTATGCTGTCCACATAAAGTCAAAATTCACAAATTGTCAGAATTCATGAGTTCTGAAGAGATATTGTCCACTATTTATGAACTGACTATTAAAAATTAAAACAATAGGAACTTCACTTGTGAAGATTTTTCAAGCATGTGATTTTCAGATAAATTGAATTGAAGAGAAACTCATAAATAATTAGGGGTGGAGCCTCGTTCCCTGTGCCCCATTGTGTGCTTCCACGTGCAGTAACAGATGTAAGGATAGTATTTAGCTTTTGAATCCTAATATAATCTGAGCCATTTATTGCTTTAGAATTTACCAGTTCCACACAATTGATAACCACAATATGCATTCAGCTTATGTTTGGTATGTACAACAGCATCCTCCATTATCTAATTTTGGAACATATGCAACATTTGACTCCTGATGGTTCTTTGGGAGACATGGACTCTAACCAGAATATAGACTTTATTTATGTGTTAAATCTTGAGCATTAGCAATTTGTCCTTGTCTCAAGAACTTTGGCAGTTACCATGTCCAACTTTGGCTGCTAAAATGAAGGCTTGATCTTTAACCCCATATCAATTCTTGAAATCTTAGATAATTAAGAAGTTGTCTGAGGGCACAATATATCATGATAATGTAACTCAATTTTCTTCCTTGTCATCATTTATCAGTTTATAATTCTCTAGAATCTTGCTTGTGCGATATGGACTCTTGACTGCTTGCTTATGCATTTAACAGTTGTGGGAGAAACATATAATTAAACTGTTTCTTGATCCGTAGAATGTCATCTTATTCATATGATATTGCTTCGGAACTAGGCTGATTTTCAATTTATTGATCTTTGGAATATAGGAAACTATACTGTTGGATCTTCTTAGGGTTATTAGCCATCACCGGGCCCGACTTGCAACACCTGTTCGTACACTGCAGAAAATTTACAGTGATGCCGACCTGGAGAACATACCATTTGCAGATTCTGTATTTAGTGGTGTTGGAACAGTATCTAGCCGTCCTTTAATTATTGAACCACCTTACAAAATCAATGGAGATGATAAGACAAAAAGTCGACCAGCTTACACATCAGGTGAAAGTGACAAGAAGACAACTGTGCAAACCAAACTTGACACCAAGACAGACTCTAAGGTTAGAGTAACTCCTCCTGATTCTGAGGCAGATGCCAAAGTTGTGACATCTTACTCCGATGCAAATGGAAACTCCAAGACTGCCGTGACATCCACGCCCAATCCTGAAGTGGTTGAAAATGAGCCAATGAAAAAGGATTCAAATATTATCTTAAAGGAAAATCTGGAGGTGCCAGATATGTCTGCTTCCAACTCCAAAGTGACTGGGTCGATATCAGATAATGTAACCCAGAAGAATTTCAATGTCAAACAATCGAAGGGTCAGACTGTTAAAAACAAGCAGAGCACTGGCCCTGACAATCTGATTTCAACCTCATCATCAAGCAATGCTGACAAAGCAGGTGGACATCCTACAAATATGCCGTCAAAACAGCAAGATCAAAGGAAACCTGCTGCATCCAGGCCTGTCCTTGAAGAAAATATAGTACTTGGCGTAGCATTGGAGGGATCAAAGAGAACCCTTCCTATTGAGGAGGCGATGGACTCAGCTGCTTCTCGAGAGGCAAAAGAAATGGCTTCATGCCAGGGTGGAAATAGATCTCCAACGGCTGAGGATGGGAAAAATAAGTAAGATTAGTTGCTTCAAGTGAATGTCTGGCAATCTGTAATGAAACAAGTTACTTTTTCGGGGTTGGTAGTTCTTAGTCCTGTTCATTGGTAACTTCGACCCGGAGACCCACCCCTAGAAGCTGTGTATATATATTGTCACATCCTTTGTCATCCCCAGCTCATGTTCTTACAAATATCTCGAGCTATCGTTATCATTATTCATTGCCTTTGCTGTTTCAAGCAATAATGGAACAAGGGAAATAATTCTGATGATATTTGAATTTATCGTCAGAATTAGTTAGTACTAATCGATTTTCCTTTTATGTAGTTCCTGAAGTGGCGTCCTTTAATTAACGGCCTATAACCACCAATCGAAATTACTTCAGAATATTTGTCACAAATTATGAGGACTTTATCATCTTAAAATTATAATATTTTTTTTATTATTGACTGTAAAGTTCATAAATAAGATGATAAACTATACTTAAAAAAAAAAGGGGGTCTAAAATAAAAACTGGGCAACAGAAGCCTTCCATATTGCAAATATTCCATCTATTTATAAATACAGCGTGAGCCTGATAATACAAGCAAACACAGGCAGTTCTGTTTTTTTTTTTTCCTGTCATTAGTTGTGTTAAGTAGCTCCACAAGATAAGCAAAGTTAAACACGAATTCTTGCTTGCTATCCCGAGAGCTGCTATTTATTTTAATTCGCAGAGAGAAAGCGACAGACTTGGATGTGAGAAATTGGACGCCACTAAAGGATACTGATAATATTGCTCCTGCTAAGTATGCTGTCGGTTTAACATGAATGAGATCCAGAGTACATCTTCCCACACAATACAAACATTTAAGCACTCTTCTCAAGAACATATGAGAAAACCGTATGATTAAGAGAATGGAAATGCTTTTATTGACCAGTTACAAATGTCAAATAATAAGACACTGAACTATAAAATAATACAGAGACTACATCCGTGAACAATTTTTAAGTATATTAAGCTTGGCACATGCAATCAGGAGCAGGATATGTGTATATGGACTGTTTTGGCCTTCTCAGCCTGAGTTCACCTTGTCTATTTTGGTGTCCTTCAACAACTGCTTGCTGGAACTCTGGCCAATCAATGCTTTTATTCAAGAAGAGTTGACCCATTAATGCCATGTTTGGTCTTATAGTCTTCAAGTTCAAGTAAGTCCGGTGTCCAACCTATCAACAATACAACATTGGTCATCAGCTCGAGACATACATCAAGTGCAACCCAGAATAGATGGGGATCCTTTGCAGGCCGATCCAATACCTCCCAAAATTTATAAAAGCCTAAAGTAAAATAAAAAAAGTGAAGTTTTTTTAATAAAAAAAATTTTTGAGGCCTAAAGCCCAATAAGTAGTAGGAAAAAAAATTTTTGAGGTCTAAAATCTTAGCTTTAACAACTTCACCCTTGGATCGGGCCTGCTCCTTTGCCACATAAAACTGTCAAGAAGATCTCCATGCATCAAAAACTTCTTCATCAACATATAGAAACCCTACTGGTATCATTTCCCGTGTCTTTGAATAACCATACTATAATTCATGGAAATAAAAGTGATTATATTTAAAGTAACGAAACATATATAATTTTGTTGATGTATTCAGAAGTCCTAAAAGTTTGGTACCAGGAAACAAAAGATGTCAAAATGACATCCAAGTAATTCAAGGTGACGGGTCATAATCCCTTGTTTCCAGTAAAAATCCAAGTTTTGCCCTAGCCAGAAGGCTTTGAATATGTATATGAACTTCAAAATCTATTGGACCACCATGAAATATATGGACAAGTTCCAGAATACCATTTATTCTAGGCTAGTGAAGTGAGAAGCAATATTGTAGGGCATTATAGATTCTTCACTCTGTCAGGTAAAAAATCCATTAAAAAAAAAATCATCTTATCTAAAAAGCATCTAGCGCAACTCACCAATGCATTATGCATATTTCCTGGGGAAGCAGAGATGAAGATGTCACTATGCATGCCAACATAGTAATCAACAGCAGCTAATAGAGAAGCTTTTTTCTTTATCTGAGAACGCTCATCAGCTGAAGCAAGGCTCTTTTTGTCCTCCATCAGAGGGAATAATTGTCTCAAAGTTGAAATCCTTGCTTCCCCACCATACACCTGAATACACAATCACTGCACTTAAAACTGGGAAAACAAAAGCATTTCACTTTCTAATTTTAGAGTGACAAGAACGTAATTAAATGGAAGAGCCTCTACTGTATAAAACAACGGCAACAATAAAAACCTTGTGAGAGGCAAGATATAAACGAGTGCTGTTGTCAAATCCCAAAGCTGCTAGCAGCAACCCAATCTCTTCTGGAGTCATTGGGCAACGGCCCCGGCTCCTCAACTCTTCATCAGTGAATTGGGAATTAAGAACCCTTCCCTGCCAAATCACCTGTCGATACTTTGCAAGAGCCAGTTTTTCAGCTTTTCCCCCACCAAAATCACAGGCTGAATGGGCTGCCATATCCTGCGAAAGACCAAAAAAGAAAAAGTTAACTTAGGCTCTGAATTTACAGATACAGGCACGTAACAAAACAAAGGACTGAATTTTCCACAAATCAAAGGATAGATGGAGGAGCAATTCCTCCGGCACCCTGATGTACTTCCATCCCAATCTTGTATCTTTCTTATATTTTAGAGTATAGATATTTCTCAACCACAACTATATCAATTTGACGATTACATCTTTTCAAGGTGTTTCAAGTGCATTCTTTAATACAATAAATGGAACTGGAAATTTTGACTTCCCTAGTGTCAAAGACAATCTAAATAATGACAGGTGTTTTTCTTTCATCCATTTTTTCTTTCATTATTTAGGAAGGGCTGTCTGATACTCTATGCATGCAAAACCAACCCCCCCTTCTATTATTCATATATATATACGAGTGATAGTAAGTCTTTTTTCTTTTGGGTAAAAAAAAGTGAGTCATATTTATTATCATAGAGACCACTTCTCACTTTTGTATAGAAAGTTCCTTTACTTCCTATAACATTTTCCTTTTTCTTGTAAGTAATATTTGCATTATAAGTGCCAAGTGGATGCCATCTAAGTACACAGGCAATTAACTGAAATTTACAGCACCAAAATAAAAAGAAAATAGAAAGAGAAGCATTGCAACCTCTTTAATTGATGATCATAAATAGATAGATCAGAGCAATACCTTGTCAAACCGAAGGTGTAGAACAACAAATTTTCCTGCCCTTTTCCTGTCACTGGCACCAGTGATCTCTTCAAGGTAGTTGGTGCCCATTTCTCCAGTGGAGTCTCGAGGATAGCGAAGACGGCTTATAAGAGCATCTCCGAGTGTTCTGATGTGAGGAACAAAAACTAATGCTTGAAAGTTGACTTTAGAGCGTAGCCGTTGAATATCCATAGGCAAGTTGTCAAAAGTCAGACGGTGAGAAAATGGAGCAATTGCAGCAATACCATAACTGAAACATAGAAAACAAACCAGCAAATCAGAAGTTTATTGCAAGATGACAAATTGATGACATCATCACACTATAAACGTTGAACTCAGTCATATGATTATAAAGAATCACACCATACTCAGAGCAGCAAGGATCATTTTTACATTTTGAAAATATACCCATGAAGGCATTCTTGCCAATATCCTCGTATTATTAGAATCTGAAATCAACATTAAACTTAAACATGAAGGGTAGCATTTGATAATGCTTGGGCTCACTATGTAGAAAGATTTTGATGATTGCTTGGTCTTCTGCAAGGAGATAGCTTCAGGTGTCAAAATTGAATAATTTTTCAGTCTGATGGTTTGGTACATCTCATCCAAATGACATATTACTTCTCCTAAATTTTACTAGCAATAACTGATAAAAACAATTAAAAAGTTGCATGCAATGCAACTCACTTGTACACATTAAGAAAAATCACATTAAAGAGACCATCAGCAGGGGCAAATGTAAAGGTCTTAGCTCATAAATCTAATAAGTAATAAGTAACAACCACTGATTTATAAAGGAAAAATAACAATTGGCCAACAGGACCATATCCTGTTTTCAAATATTAATCTGAGGCATTACAAAAAGTGGTGATAGCTATACTGCAGGATTCTTCCATGGGCTTATAAAGAATAATTAAGTGCTAATCATCAGAACAGTTGACTATGAGTTCGCAGTTTGACAATTTTACATATCTAATGTCTGAAATGGCTGTAATCATACACAATTTTTAGCTTAAACATTTAAAGAACAAAATACTTAATCCTAAAAAATTTAGTCATTCATTGCCAAATATAAAATAAAAGGTTCAGATAACCACCAACCTCTGCAGGACAGGCAAAACATTTTCCAGATACCAGTTGGCTGATGCATGAACCGGAGCAGCCTTGATTCTGGTATCTCTAATAGCAGTGGCATAATACTCCCTTGTGCTCCACGAGAATTCTTCAGGCAGCTCTTTAACTATAGAAATATCATCCTTCAATACATCAATGAAGTGATCCACATCAAAGATATCCACAAAGGAGCTGCAGAGAAATATATGCAACCTCAGAATATTGAATCACTCACAATCCCTGGGATAAAGAAATGTGCAGGGATGGCTCCTGCAATTACCTTGAATCTCGCCAAACAGGATTTACTTCAAGGTATGGGATTACAAGAGTTGCATTCAGTATCTTCGCAACAGCAACTGCATCACATATCTATACAAAAATAAAATAAAATAAACACTCAGTAGAAATCATACATCTTTCACAGATACAGAAATCAAAGATTTTGGTCTTTGTAAAAGGCTTTAAATACCTACCCCCATCCTCTGCTGGTTCAACCCTCCATCGAGAAATACCTGGATATATCCCTCAGACTTCTCTGGTAATGCTGCTCAGATTCAAGTGTTCAGCCACAGAAAGACAAGATGAACCAATATAATTTATAAGTAACAAAATAATCAGTGGTCTCAAAGAAACAATATGAGATAAAGTAAAAATTATTAACTTCACTTACATGGCACATTTCTAGATTCAACACAAGGTTTCCATCCTTGGTTCTTCAGAGGAGCCCACAGATAAGACAGTTGAGATGTTGACTACACAAGGAAAATATGGAGAAATTACATAAATATATAACATGAACAGATATTGCTAAACACAAATAAGAAAATCATCTGAAATTGTATTTACAGCTCAATCAGCTCTTACAGTTTCACGTTCTGAAGCACTCCCGAGAAGACGTGAGTGCCTAGGTTTAATAGCACCCCATTCCTACATAAAGCAAGTCACAAGTTATAAGGAATTGAAAGCCAAAAACTAATGGCATGTGCAGTTAACAAATAAAAAACTAAAGCATGACCACTCTCTGAAGTCTGGCTCATCTCTGATATGATGGTCATTTTAGTGGCATAAAATTATACGGATGGCAAGAATCTGGCTCATATACAACACATAAATTTTAAGAGCATATTTGATTTGCTTATTTGAGGGTAAGCCTTGGCGCAACGGTAAGGTTGCTGCCTTGTGACTTGGAGGTCACGGGTTCGATTCCTGAAAATAGCCTCTCTGCTTGCAGGGATAAGGCTGCGTACATCTACCCTCCCCAAACCCCACCAAGTGGAAGCCTCGTGCACTGGACCGCCCTTTTTTTTATTTGATTTGCTTGTTTCTAGTTATTATTTCATTGAAAACAGAAATCATGACTGAAAATGTGTTTTATTTTATTTAATATTTAAAAGAGAGTCTATCTTAAATATAAAATAAAATCAAAGTAATATTATAATTATTGAAGATCAAACTAAAAAATCAGGTAACATTTATAGTCATTTATTCCAATTTGATTTGAAATAAAATATGAACAAAATTTTAATTTCACAAAACCAACGTATTGTTAAATAATGAAAACTTGCAAATAAACATAAGTTTTAAGAAATGAAAATAGAGAATAAAAACTGAAATTATTTTTAGAAACCTAATACACCCTAAAATTTTCATATTCGTTATATCCAAGCATCTTAAAAATAGATTTTTAAATGCTTGAAAAAATAAAATTTGCATGTACTACACAACACCTTGAAAGGTAAAGACTATAAATGCCCCTGAGAACAAGGGACGCAATAACTTCATCCCCAACCCCAAACCCTAATACCCACTTGGAAACTTATTTTGCACCTAGTTTCTCCACAGCCCAATCACTTGTTAGGTATGGAGCTTTTGAAATTTAATATTTTGGAAGAAAATTAGTAATGGAATTTTTCTTGATCAACATAATGCTATATGATTATACAGAATTCTGTTGATTTTTAACATTATAGTATGCATTTTAGTGATATTTGGTAAATAAAGTCTTCCACGCTCAATAAGGATAATAATTGCTTTGTAAGAGTTAGAATAATAAAATGCTACAAAAACAGAAGATAAGATTTTGGCAGCAAAGGTTTGTCTACTTATATTGATTGTTGCTGCTATATATACAAGATAGTTAACAACTTTTCAAAGTAAGGATCACTAGAGTTTTACTAACTACTGCAAACTTAACTTCTTTTTCTCAAAATAAGGATTACTCAGGTGTTGTTAACTTCTGCAGATTTACTGCATAAAAAGCACAAAATATCTTATCTTAAAGTATCCAGAAAATTTTCATACTCTAAATAATTAAAACATAAAAATAAAACACAAACACTTTGCTAATGAGTTTATAACTCAGGTGGCACCGGCCTCAATCTATAAATTTGAGAGGAGGTTGATATCAAGAGTTGGATTCCTACCCCTCCCCTCTTTCCCCACAGTCTCCTATGTTTCAAAAAAAAAAAAAACCCCACACACACACACACAGACACGTTTCCTATGAAACAACAATTTTCTGAATCTTTTATTAATTGAGAGTTGTTCAAAACTTTAACAACTAACAACCCTTACCCGAGGAAATTACGATTTACGTATCTCCGAAACCTATGATCTACCATTATTTGGCGAAGTTTAATCAAACAATCCGAGCCATTTGAATTCATTAATTAATATGATAAAACTTCGAGTAGCTGCTTCCTAGATGGCATTATGTTCATGATATGAATGAACTAGCAAAAGCTTCTTTGTGTCTTGTTTTCATTTTCATGCTTACTAAAGGAAACCAGATCCCACGAGTTCAGAACTCCATCCCACATTAATCACATAGAAGGTAATAAAACTTCAATTTCTATAATAAAAGTTTTTACGCAGCTGAACTGATAACCGACACTGAACAGTAAAACTGTAAAATATCATAGAATCCACCAGTAACTTTACACAGCTGAGCTTTCAGTATCATATAAACACGATTTCAGATTGAATTTAAGCTTGGAAAAAATATAGATACTGGGAAGAACAAAAAAAAAAGCTGCCTGGAAAATAAAATGCCTTGTTTCATATTCCACCAAAACTATTCGTTGGAGAGAAGAAAAAAAAAAGAATCCTTCCTGGAGCAGAAAATCGAGCTAGGAAGGGGAGGAAACTGAACGTACCGGATCCATGGTAGGCGAAGCATGGACCAAACTGAGCAATAATGCTGGGAAAAGCAGTAGGCAAAGACTAGCAAGTGATGCTCCTGTGTGAGGCTGATAGTGACTCTGGTTCTTGAGCTTCATCATCGCCCAGCTGAGCCCGACTTCGGATCTGGAAAGTGACAAGTTTTCCCCCAGAAGAGACAATCAATGGAGGAGGATAAGGGAGAACGAAGAAAAATTCGTTATCATAATAATACTCCTTTTTCTTTCGGGGCTTGTGAATTTTGTATGTGTGTGCAAGTGAGAGAAAAGAAGCAAAGCGAGAGAAAAGACAGAAAGAGAGAGTAAAGGCAGCTCACATGGACACCTGGTCACCCTCACCGAATTGAATAATGAGGGTAGCGTCTTTTTCAAGGAGACTTGAATAGATTAAAAAAGAAGAAGCATAAAGATAGTTTTTTTACGTTAACAAGTGAGAATCACGGAGGGAGAGAGTAAAATCTCAGGATCACAGACTCTCACGAGCGTTGATACTGCGGTAGTGGCCGATAGATTAGACCGTTGTAGGTGGGTGTGGTCGATGTTGTAATTAACTCGTAAGTGCCTTTTTATTGAAGCTTTTCTGTGACCACCGACAGCACAGTGAGTATGTGGATGAGAGTTAATGGGGCCTCCTTTTCTCTACCAGGAATCTCTCCTCGCTCGGAGCAATCACTGAAAGGTGAAGGAAGCCCTTGCCCACTCGGTTCTTCCCTTTGAAAGAAACTATATCATTATTATATATATTTACAACTTTATATAAAAAAAATAACCCAAGAATTTTAGATGAAAAAAATATAAACTTTATTCACTTTGTAAATTGATTTGGCTACATATGCGATCAATACTATTCTTTGATGTGAAGTTTTATTCCATATTATTCTTTTCCCTCTTGTGATTGAACAATGGTCTAAGTTCAGCTTCAACGACCTAAAAAAGGAATTAAACCATAGGTTATTATTATTTGCATAAAGAATCAAAACGAGATCTTTCCCTATGCGTAAGTTAGACACTTATGTTTATAAATAAACGTATATCGTAGTTAACCAGATTCTACCCAGAAACGTCAACATAAATGTTCTGTATACTACTTACTAGCTTTAAAAGTTGGTATTTTTATGGGGTCCAAAATTTGTTTATTGGGAAAAAAAAATGAAAAACTAATCTGCTGTGACCAGTTGTCGTAATAACGAGATTAGGAGAGACTGGGTAGGTCGAGTTGACCTTCTTGTTTTAACTTCATCTATTTTAACAGCTAATGCTTTACACTAAAATGTAAACTCTGTCCTTTTGGCATATCTTTGTGTCGCCTCTCGTTATTTTTGGACAAAATATTAATGAGTATTATGGTCAATTCGAGAACTCGTCCAGCCTCAATACTAAAAACAACATGAGAAAATATTTCCATCTCGTCAATTTTTTTTCTCAATGATATTGATTATTAATAAAATGATTTTGAAGTCAATTCGTTCAATTTTCTTACAAGTTAATTATTCATATCAAAACTTTAAGATTTATAATTTTTCAGCTCATGGGGAGAAATACTTTTAATTTATGTATTTCTTGTATTAAGTCACTTTGTTTGTAAGTTATAAATAATTAAATACAGTATATTAAGATGAGTTAATTAACATATTGAGTTAATATTATATTAAATAAGATCTTAACGTAGAATAATACTGCCTTTGTCTACAACAGAGATGGGACCCTCTTTAGAGGCGGTGGGAGGAGTTCTCATTAGTAATCCCTAATCAGAAGTGATTGAAGAACAGAGGTTGTTGGGTCTATTTGTTGCTAGCTGTTACCCATTGAGTATTGATGAAAGCGCTTTCTACGAATATCTCTCGCTTCTTTTGTTTGTGGTATATACTTTACTGGCAATGGAATATCTCTTCTTGGTAATCAAAAAAATCTCATGGACACCATGCTGAAGAAGAAAGATGCCATATTGGCGCCATAGTTTCCCCCAACAACGAATCAAGCACAGACCTAATAAAGGATGCAATATTCTGATATCATTTTTCCTTAACGACATTTGTCTCCATTCTCTATTTTTCTTCTCGCAGGGGTTGTTCAACCTTTACAGTTTAATGGGGTGTAATAACTATTTAATATACCCAAGATACTTTTGTGTGCGCTTTTCTTTCTAATAAATTTTGATCATGTTCCGAATATATTGTGGAATTGTCATGTGTGTTGAAAAAGAAGAAGAGGTAGAAAAAAAAAAGGCCATACTTTGGGCTGAGCATCGGTTTCAGGGATTATTTTGGTAGGCCTTTGGTTTTAAAATATTTAAAAGCATGGACCCAATTACCCGAACCCAATCATATTCATCCAACAACTGGATTGGAGAGCTTTGATCCATCTACCATCATCTATTGCTTGGTCAGTGGCCAGTTGAAGTGGCAAGAAAATGGATCTCCTCAGGCCGAACAACTAGGGCAGGCATGAGTTTTACATTGCATCTGGGTACCACCGGGTGCATGTGTGAGTTTATGTACCCAATTTTTGTTTTCAATTTGCTTGATAACTTGATTAACGAGGGAAGAACTCTGAAAAAGCACAAGGACATGAAGGTTAATACGCGTGTTTCCCATTTTATTTCTTTACTTTTTTTTATAGACACGTAAAAAATATTAAAATTATTAGAATTAAAATTTCTATTCACACTACATTAAATATTGATATATAGTAAAATAATATTAATAATATTAACATAATTAATTAATTTTATGTAATATTAATAAAAAATTTAATTTTATTGACGATGTATGAAATAATAATATAAAATATTATGTGCACTTTTCAGCTTACTTGAAATAATGGAGAGGCTACAACTTCACTTCACCGTTGAAAAGCGAAATAAGGACACCCCCCCGGGGGGGTTATAGCATGAGATCCAAAATGAAGATTATACAGATTTTCTCTTTTTAAAAATTATTTTTTATTTTTAATTATTTTTAAAATAAAAAAAACTCATTTAATAACTATTTATTATTATTATTTTTAAAACAGTAAAATATAAATAAAAAAAAGTTATTTTTATTTTTAAAACAGAAAAAAATAAAAAATAATATATTTTTAAAATAATTTATTAAACAAATTTTTTTTATTCTATAAAACAATTTTTAAATATAATTTTTTAAAAAAAAAAAAATCAAACAAACCCACAATGTCCAGCTTCCTTGTTTCTCTCTGATAAATTTCAAGTCCAAAGTATCAGAGCAAATCAGTTTAGCCACCGTGTTTTTGTAGCTAAACAGTTCTGTGAAAAAAAAAGAGAAAAAGAAAAAGGATTGAGTTACTCACACCTCGGTACTTGGTCAAAACAGAGAGCAAGTCTTGTATGCTACAAGGCAATCGATTTTTAGATTACACCTCAACCTCATTGGCATTCAATGTTGGTTGGAATTGGAACTGCTCAATCAGATAATAGTCTTCTTCACAACAGAATAGCTTGTCCCAAGTTTGTTAACATTGTCAGCGGAAACTTCTCTTTAAAGATTATTGTCTTATTTAGCAAAACATCCAATTCATGGAATGTGATATATAGAAAATTCAGTTTTGATTATTCTTTTTTCTTTTTTAACTTTTGGGGAATAGTTTGATGATTCTACGAATAATGGATGTGATATATTGTTAAATATATAATAATTTTTGCAGTACAGAAGAAAAGGCTTTCTTTTTCCATTTTTCTGGCTGCGGTAAGAACATCAAAGCGGTTGAGGCATTTGGCTACCCAACTGTACGGTACCATATTAATACAGTAACTAGATGGACGCCATCATCTTCTCCCTTGTTAACCAATAGTCTAATACAACTACTCAATATTTATCTTCATTCTATAAAATCGCACTTTTCTCTATATTCGGCCAAGATTCAGATCTCTGACTTGATCTCTTTCTGCTCTGTTCACCACCTTCTTCAATGGCGGGTTTTTTCTCACTTATCAGGCGCCTCTACCTCTCCCTATACAACTGGACCGTTTTCATTGGATGGTACTGAACCCTAAGTTTTCTTTACCCAATTATCGCATGTCTCTTTCTTTCACCAGGGGCCTCATTTCTGTGGGAAATACTCAAGTCTCTCAATGTGAGCAGGTTTCAAGTTTTGTATCTTGTTTTGAAGACATTGAAAGAATCAGGTCATGAACATGTATACAATGCGGCCGAAAAGCCTTTGCTTTTTGCCCAAACTGCTGCTGTATTAGAGGTATTTGTACGAAAAGAATTGATTTTTCTTCTCCATGGACACACCCTTCTGTTTGTTTACATAGAAAAAAGTAAAATTTCTTGCGGAAATTATCTTAACCTTCCCCCCCCCCTTTTTTTTTTTGGGTTCTGGTTGCGACGTTGAATTACACTGTGCGATAGATTTTTCATGGTTTGGTAGGTGAGAAATCCGTTGCTTATTACCTTGGTTTATATAAAGATGGGGATTTGTATTAAGAGTCAGTACTTAAAGCTTTCGTTTTTCTTTTTTCCAATGATAAAGGGTTGGTGCGGTCTCCAGTCACGGCAACCTTGCCACAGATAGGTTCAAGGTTGTACCTAATTTGGGGCATCTTATGGAGCTTCCCTGAGGTCGGAGGAAATTTAAATTTTTTTGGTTTTGCTGTCATTTCTTCGTTATTTCAAATCTCCAACATGTCCTTTGATGAAAGAGTTTTCATTTCCGATTGTGAATGACAGACTCGGACTAATGTACTCGTTAGCTCCCTACTTATCAGCTTCTCTATCACAGAGGCAAGTATGTCATGATTACTAATTCATGTAATGTTTATAATTTCTGTGTCTTTTCTTGTAGTTTATTTTGTTTGATGTTAGTCAAAAAGAAAAAGTTAGCACTGTTTATTATAGGATGGCTAGGAACTGCACGAAGATTTTACTATATTCTTCTTTGGCTTTCACGCTGGCTAAAATTTGTGTGGGCAAGCAAATTTGCAGAAAAAGGTGTATATATATCGAAACTGAGCGCTGTAACTTCAATGCTCCGTTTTTTTATTCATGTGAAATACTCTACACACCTAATATTTTTATTACATTATTATAATTTATATTAAAAAAATATACATAAATTTTTTTAAAAACATAAGAGTAAATATTTTTTTATTTCTTTGTTAACGAATCTATTATATAATTCTCTAGTCTATTATAAATATATATATAAATCTCCTTAAAAACAAAAAAATATTACAATTTATTTTAAACATCTCAATGATTTTTATTAGAAAAAAGATAATAAATAAATAAATCGCTCACTTAAATTATTCTTTTTCTTCTCAATTTTCGAACAAATTTTATAAGTCAATGAAATTGACATTTTAATATTTCAAATCATATGATAATTATTTTGAAAAGAAATAATTAATATTAGAAAATTATAATTTTAAAAGAAATTTTTTGAAAATATTATTTTATTTTATTATTTATTTCTCTTTTATAAATTTTTTTAAGATTTTTGAATTAAGTTGTAATATTTTATATATATATATATATATATATATATATATATATATATATATATATTAATTATAATAAAAAAGATGACAGTATAATAAGTATATTAATTTAAAAAAAATTATTTTTTATTTTAAGAAAGATATGGCGTTGAGAAAAAAAGAGTAATTTACTCTCTCTCTTTTTCATTTGCTGTTTGTATTTTAAATCCAGGAGGTGGGTGGATTTTAAACTGATTATCTTTCCAGATCCTGTTGTTCATTTGTTAACGCATATATACGTTTTTTCCCCAGACTTTGAGGAGTCAGACTCAGCTGATGATCTTTCTTTACCATCGGGAATCAAATTATAGAAATAACAAATGCCTGTTCTGTTTCATCTGCGTTTTTCTTCCAAACATAAAAGCCAGATTTGGAACACATAAAAGTAGTGCTAGTAGCGATTCACGACATCAATGATTTGTTGCTTGATTATATCTGTCTCACATAAAATAATAATTTATGAATTTGACGGATTAGAAGATTAAGTTTACAATTAATATAATAACGGGGGTTACTGTGAGCTTTTTTGAGTCATAAATCCACAGTTGCTCAGTGCCCATCTTCCCCTCCAAGGCTCCAATTATTTTCTTTCTTCTACTTACTAAATCCCTTTGCTTTCCTTGGAGAGGCCATTGATTGAAAAGATTAGAGAAGTATGAATGATGGTCAGTATTAGTTATCTTCTTTTCATGATTGCAGATCATTCGGTATTCTTTCTTTGGCATGAAAGAGGCTTTTGGTTTTGCCCCTTCATGGCTTTTATGGCTCAGGTATGAAGTTTGAATTTTGTGCCCGCTCCATAGATTACCGTAGTGGGTCTTGACAGCACTTTTTGCCCTTCAGATATAGCACCTTCTTTGTGCTGTATGTTACAGGCATCAGCAGTGAAGTAGGTCTAATATACATAGCCTTGCCATTAATTAAGGTAATGAATTTTAAGAGCAGATTTTAGAATCTTGTAGGAGATGGTTGCGTTGTTTTTTCATCATCAATAATATATATCTTGATCTTCTGCCATTATCTTTGGTTCTTCTCATGAAGTTTCTCCTTGAGTTTATTGTGGGTTGATATATCAAAACCTTGACCATATGCAATTTCTTGTGATTCCCAATTTGATAGAAGAGAAGTGGGAGGGAGTTGATAGTCTATTTCTCATGATTGACTCTTAGCTGCAACTCTTTGATGTGGTGGTTTCTCATGACTTAATTTCAAGTTAAAGAGGTGGACTGTTTTTCAGGCATCTGAGAAGTATTGCATAAGGATGCCAAACAAATGGAACTTCTCATTTGATTACTTCTATGCCGCTATTTTTGTATTGGGAATCTACGTGCCAGGCATGTACTCGGCAGCTTTCTTACCAACCATGCTCTTTGGCTAATATTGCACTTGCTGCCCTTGTGACGGATTGTATGGCATAATTCTATGCAGGTATTCCTCATTTGTTCCGACACATGCTTGCACAGAGGAAGAAAGCCCTCTCAAAATCTAAGAGGGAGTAAGAGTAACACCTCTAGCTTTGAGCTTTCATTGGTTTTTGGTCAAACTTGGGACGGAGACGTGTCTTGAATTGGATTTAGTTATGTATCTGAGAAACGCTTACTTCTCTGGATAATATATCTGTAAGACAAAACACTGGAGAAAAAGAAGTTAAATTATTTTGTTCTTTGGTCATTTGGTGAAAACGACATTGTCGATTAGATATGGCAGATGACTGATTGATGGAAAAGGTCAGAAGGGGAACTGGGAACCATTTCAAGCTTCCTTTAGCTAAACTGGTGCTTTAATACAAAACGCTATCGACGTTCAACATGAAACATCAGTAGACTATAGGTCAAAATAATGTGGCGGAGAAATGTCTGAACATTAGACATATTCTTGTAGCTGTTGAACTTCAACCTGGTTATAGAACAGTAAATCAAATTTTTTGAACCGCGCCAATTGCCAATTATACACAATTATATATATATATGTATTTAAATCCTATCCCAATATCCTATTCATTTATATCAAATCAAACGCTCAGTTACATTATGCAAGTGTTATGTGCAAGTTCTGATCTATTAGAGGCATAATATATATTTTTTTTAAAAAAAACGACGTCATTTCCTCAAACGACCCATAAAATTATCAAGGAATTTCTCAGTTGTCCGAATTGAAGAGTTTGAATGTAAATCTACGATTACTAAACAAAGCTTGAGTTAATTAGAGTTGGAAGTTGTATGCTTTCTTTTTCCCTCTAGGAGCGATATGTACTTATCTCTTCTGATTTCTAAGTCGTAAGGCAGACTGCTAATGCTGTAATGTGCCGTAATGTGGTCGTAGCCTAAACACAGACAATGGAAAATGGTCGATCCAAGGACCAATAGTGGTTTTTCCTCCAGAAATAACAAACATATAAAAGGCATAATATTATCTAGAAAAGGAGAATAAAAATTGTACAGCAATATAAGAAGAAGCCATTGGTCCTGAACAACAGTGATCCGCCAATGTTTGGACCGTTACTTTGGGGTGAAGGTAGATACTCGCATATTTAAACAGTTACATAAAAAGAAAGAGAAAGAAAAATAAAACAAATTTCTTCGGATACTTGTCAAGAATGAAATTCGCTACTTTATTTTCAATGTTCAAGAGGTTATGCAAAAATGTTGTATTAATAAGAACAAAAAAAAAACGCATAAATTGGGGCATTCTCTTTGCTCCTTGGACAGCGAAGAGGGCTCACAAACTAAGGACAAGATCAATTTCGGCCAGCGGGTTCGCAAAGATGCAAGAATCAGGTGCTGATGCAGAGTTGACCGTTTAAAAACCCTAATTTCATTCTTCAGCAGCACTGGCAGCGCTCAGATCCACGGACAGGTCCAACTCCTGAGATACGAACCAGTCAATATGTATATATATATATATATATGAACAAGTTGAAATAATACTGTAGCTTAAACCGCACCCTTATTCCAAAGCTTAGATCAAAATAAAAAGGGGGCCAAGCTGTCCCAAAACCTTGAAATAAGCAGTTTAATGCATCAAAGCTATGGCAGAGTTTCAAATCTAAGACATTACTTGACAATATAACATGCTCAAAAAAAGATCAAATCATGTCCTCGTTCATGTCAAGGAGATGACAAAAGAAAATATCATGGAGCCAATATTCTCCTTAATTAGAAGGTCATTAACACTTGTAAGTTGACAGATACTACTTCAATGCCTATGTATATGAGGGGACTCTAAGGGTTAATTTTGAATATATATATATACAAATCCGGCATAATTTTTTAGAAATCAATTTTTTTAAAATTTAAGATTAATTATTATTAGTGAATTTTTAAATTTGCTGGGTTGTCTATATAAGCCCAGGTAGACTTACCCATTAAAACTGATACTTCTATCTATATTTTCTTCCTTTGTTCTTTCTCTTTCTTATCCTGCTGGTTCTACAATCTACATTCTATACGTAACAATTCGATTGGGTATGTCTATTGCTGTACCAACTTAAATTTTACCCTATACAGAATATCCTGTGAGCCTCTATTGGGACAAGAAATGCAGCAGATTCATATGTGTGTGTGTGTGTGTATAATGTTAAACATGACCTAATGATGAAATAATTAAGATAACTGATCATTATCTTCAGTTCATAGCAGATTTTACGTTATGAGTTTCTTAAGACAAGTTATATGCATTCTTGTTTCTTCCATTTATACTAAATTGTCTACTTCTGAGTTCTGATCAACCCATGCCATAGTCTAGCAAGTGTTAACTCTTTAACATAAGCATCTTCAGATGTTTATTGCTGGCCCTGAGACTGAAATTTAAAGTGGAACCAAGAAATTTAGAATAATATTTACTTTGATTAGAAGCTAGAAAATTTCAGCACGCAAAATTGAACTTAATTCTGCAGTTCTTAGATGTCAACAGAATTCACGCATAAATCAATCTTCAGCAACTTTTTGTTAACATGGTAAGACGGGGATGCTATGTACCTTTCCAGTTATCCTGCTGTATATGGCAATCACGTCTCTCACCGTGGTCTCAAAATGGGTCGTCGCGTCATAGCTCTGTAAATTAAATTCCAGTATTTGACCAATAATAAATTACAAGATAAAAAGCTAAGTTTGCAGTAAAAACTCTTCCCTCTAAAAAATATTTCAAATCCTCAAGAAAGAAGTTGATATGTACACCTATTCGGACCAAAGTAAACAGCAGAATGGCAATAACGATGTCCAAACATTCTTGCTAGGGGACTAGATTAATACTGAATACTGAACCTATGCTCTCATGTATCAAATATTTCGCAGATAAAGCAAAAAGGCATTAATTACAGAGGAACTTACAGGAGATAGATATTAAATTTCCCTTTAAATTACACTTACTGTGGATATGAAGCAGTTGTCAACAACGTTTTGATTTGTAGGCTCATATCTATCATAAGTGTCAAAAAAGATTTCATCCACGGGTCCAAGGAGGTCTACGCCGGGCTTCAATTCCTCTTGAGGATTATCGGTCTCTGCTTCTGATGTAACAAAAGCAATGTATTTTCCTTTTGGAGCAACATTGTGAGAATAGGAGCAGCAGAAAAGGTACCTGAAGAATGCCCAAACCCAAAATACGGTAACATCCAGTTGAGCAGACTGCTAGCGATAACCCAACAATAATGGTTTTAACATGAAGAGGCACGAACACATATTTGGGAATAATATTTATTGTCGCACATGTGGCAACAATTATAGTGAACTATGGTAACTGGTAAGTCATTCAGATGCTAATAAAAGCTTTCGCGCAAACATATATATCATTCTCAAAACCAAATTTGTTTAAACCTAGCCTTCCAGTGCCCCAACACCTGAAATGGGGTCATCAAAACCAAAAAATGTTTTATGCATTTAAAGTCATCCATCATTATTTCATATGCCAGCCTGAGTTTCATGTAACATACTAACGGATACATTAGAAACAAGCTAAACTCACTAGTCTATGAGAGTTTGGTAAACATACATATCTGATTTACGCTCAAGTTGTTTCTGAGGCAGAATAATCTGAACTGACGCAGAGTCGTTGGTGTTTGGGATCGGATGGCTCATAATACATATAGCACGGGCCACTTTCCCGACCTTTTTCACCTATTGATAGATAGATGGTTTCATGTAAAGGAAATTTAACTCGAAATCATCTTGACGTGACATGATCGTTTTAAGTTACGTACCTTGTCAGGTAAGTATGAAGGATCACAAACAACTTTTTTGCATTTAGCTGTTTCCCCTTCTGAGGTCACACCAATAGCCTTTCCACTGTCATCAAACTCAACCTGCCATTAGTAGCATCGAGAATCATGCGTCACTACCTCTAGAAATACGGTAGCAGAGTCAAGTTACACAGACGCAAGTACATAAAAAAATAGTGCATGAACAATTTATTATAATTTAGCTTTCTATGATTCTAGTTCCTATCTGTAGTTGCATGGCTAGTGGGGATCTTGTAAACAGAGTGACGGCATAACATCCTTACTCTTTATGTTATATACCTACGTATAAGAAGGGGAGGAAAATTATTAAACTAACTGTACAAAATCCCCCGAGTGCCATTATTCGATTAGTGCAAAATCAATTCAAATACAGGGGAGCAGATCTATGACCCATCATAAACTAATTCAAACTTTATAAGCTGATTATAAGGCCAACGGGATCAGCATAGGGAAGTCATAATTTCTGTACTTATGTCATAATTTCTGTATTACCTTGCATTCTGGCTTGTTGAGCATGTAGGTACCACCATAAACAGCACTCAAACGAGCAAATCCCTGCCAATAATTAAAATGGTCAGAGCAACTTCCAAGGCATACTCTTTAGCCGCTTTAGCTGTGTATTACGAACCTGGGGAAGCTCTCCCAGCCCATAGAGTGGATAAATATAAGGGGATCCACCTTGAAATCGTGCTAAAGACTCTGCATATAGCTTTCGCAAAACCCATGGTTGAAATAAATTAGACTTCACGAATATTACTTTGCACAAGCACATGTACAGGAGGTGAGGACAAATCACTCCTCCCCAATAAAAAATATACGAGAACCCAAAAACCCAATTCATGGGTTATGCTTTATATCAACCAAGGCATAAATTCAATAAGCAAATCTTGGATAAAAAAGAAAAAAAGAAAAATGAAGACTGCATTTATTTCTGAAACTTGGATTTGAATTTGAAACAAAAATAAAGGCTTCACACAAAGCTTCACAGCTTTACTGAATCTCATGATTTCATGATTTTGTCCCTCCAATTAGATAGAAAGATCAGAAAGAAGTCGATACCTTAATTCGTTTCACAAAATCTATTGCAGGCTGTCTCAAGTAACTATCATCTAAATGAAGCGCCAATGCATGGCCAATGAAGTCAATTGTATTGTCATCTAGCCCGTATTTCCTAATGAAGAGCAAACGTCGAGTTATTTTGCATCAAATAGATATCATTATACCAGGGAAAAACAAAGCCCATTACAAAGACAATGAATAACCAAATCAGAAGATTCCGTGATAGTTCATGAAGTTTTATCGTCCTGAAGAATATCCTTCCTCATACAACATTTTTAACAACTTCAGATTTTAATTATTAAAAAATTTATGGAAACCTCTTCTGTAGTGGGAAGCCAAACTTTCAGCTTTAATTGCAATATAATTTGCATGAGAAGTGTTGAAACTAGTCACACACAAACACACACACTCAAGAGTAAGTGATATAGTACGAAATGAGTTCTTTTGCTGTAACTGTGTTAAGATCCAGGCCTTCTTTGGATTTTGGATCATTTTCATTGTAGTCTTGTACATAAACGAAAAATTTTCGAGCACGCCGCTTCTCAAACAGCCCCATAAGGGGAGATTTTAAAGCTTCCACATCATTTGCTGGTACTTTATGAATCTGAATAATACACTCAAAGGCATCAGTTGGTTGAAAAGAACTAAGAATTGCATATACTGAAAATAGGTAACTGTAGGCTCGAAGCGAAGTTTAGTTTGCATCAGAATCTCATACCTTTCGTTTATTGTACACAAAACTGCCATCTACAGCCTTAAAATTCAGATATTTGGTAACATTTGTGTGGATGAGAACACGAACCAAAGTTCCATTGGCCATCATGAACTGTTGAAGCATGATCAGAATAGTGAGGTGGGATAAGGTGAAGAATGATAAGCAGAATAGCACAATCCGTAGCATTAGATTGATAGTGCTCCTTTTTCAATCTAAATTAGTTCCTAGCTATAGAAAAATTTAGCCAAAATTAAATGTTCGTCAAAATGTTATCAGCAGGTCAAATTATAGACTACAACGATCATACTGTATCAATTCTATATCAGCTGCTCCTTTATTACAATATATAAGAAGCTAAAACATCAATTGTTATATAATACGGGGTCACAATTTGCAGTTAAATCTATGGATTCATTGCGCTGAATTTTTCTTAATAAGGAAGTCGCACAATATCAGAAGCCAAATAAAAGATTAAATTGAGAAAGCAAGAGCCAAGAGGCAGTTTAAAGAAGCATAAGCTAGATACTCGATCAAAAATGCAAGGTTTCGGGTATCCTAGTCTTACAACCACATATAAGTAGTAGTTAACTAATATTTTTAAGAAAATGTCTAAATCCTGCATACCTTTGGGACCATATCAACATTGTAATCTTTGCTTGAGCCTAATTGCTCGGGAGGATGGTCGCTGTCCCTGAATCGCTTCCAAAGCTACATAACGAGATATTTATGGCATCAGACATAGACGTCCTAAAAGAGCAAACAAGACAAATCTGTTCAGATAAATATTTGAATGTTTACCTGGTTAAGATTAAGTGATGTGGATTCTCCTCCGTAATAGTCATTTCTATCCATATGCAATACCTGAACCAAGTCCAGACAGTGAAAATTCAGAGCCAACAGCTTCCACGTTGTAAATTATCAAGTAATTGTGACTAAAACTACACCAATCCATCATTTTAAAACTCCAAGATGATTAAAAAAATTAACAAATAATCTGTCACAAATCTATTAATATCCAGTAATTTTCTTTCATTCTTATTTTGTTTTTCTAAATCTAAAATATCATATTTTCGAAATTTACACATTCAAGAGGAAAGAAATAATAAGGTTGATCGCTAAACAAATTGACAGAATATAAGATGCTCCTTTATTCTTAAGAAAAAGTATACGAAATTAAGTGACAGAAGTGACGGGTACTTTGAGTCCGTCAACAGAGAGAAGGCCGCTAAGAATACATTCTTTGAGTCCGGTTCCCAACACTACAACATCATATTCTTCATCCATCGCGGAGAGAAAGATTGCAGATGCAGAACGGGTGGGGGAGAGAAAGTGCGAAGGAGAGAGAGTGGGAAGAAGAAGGACGGGAAACGAATAGTCGGGCTTTCATATTGGCAGGGTGAGAACATCTCGGGTGTCATGCCAGCGTTCCGGGAGATTCGGTTTTACCGGTAAACTCGTGTTTTTAAAGACCCTTGGCACGTGCGAAGAACTCTTACTAATTTATTTTGTTCTGTAGGAATTTACTGAAATGTACAAAGGTGATTGGGTATTACCGTAGTAGGGTTCGTCGGGCCATTCAACTTTGAGCCGGCAAAGGGGTAAATTATGCTACCTCGTAGTGAAGATGCGATGGATGATGGGGACACACGGAAAATGACTCCTCTATCTTAATATGATAATTCACGTTGAAAAATTAGCACATTAACTTTCAATTTTTTTAAAAAAAATTATAATTTATCTCATTTTAAAAAATAATTTATGTCTGTCTAAAATAATAAAATTTATAATACTTAAAACTTCAGGCCTAATATATATAGCGTAGTAGTTTACTATATCATATTTCATTTTATTAGGAGAATTATTAAGTACGAAAATAAAACGCGAGAACCTCAGGTGTGACTACTAACTAACATTAAGGTATGCAATCCTACCCCTGCACTGTGAAATCGAGTTTTCAAGAGAATTCAAAATTATCTAAATAAATATTAAATAGAATTTCTTATATTTTCGAACAGTATAATTACATAAAAAAACACACCAGATGGTTTATCCAAAAAATAAAATTACTTCATGTTTCTTGCAAAGTTAACCATCATCTTCGGCAGCTAGGCTTAATAGTTTTATACATCTCAGCATACAAAATGGATATGTCACAGACGTATAATCTCAATCTTTAAATTAAAAATTTTCTTTCGATTACACCCTTCATTCTTAATTTGATTGAATATTAACAATTTCTTTAAAGAAAAAAAAACTAATTTTCTGCCGAGAGGAAACAAATCCCCCAGCGAACTCCGCTTTTGTTTATCAACTAATCAAATTTATTTTATTTACTATAAAACTTAATCAGCGCAGAAAGATTATCCCAATTACCTAACAAGCATGCAAGTGTGAATCTTTATTCTTTAGACTTTAGTTACTCAATCCACCCTTTGTCTTGTAACATCGTCGGGTAGAAAGAGATACAGTGTAGCATAGGTTTGAAAGCGATTTAGGCAGCGGATCATGACTTTATTTTTCCTAGATGATACCAAGGTTTGGACGTTACTATCATACACCTCCAGAGTAACAGTTCAGAGTCATAACAAATTTGACATCTAGACCATAGTCTTTGTTTCCCTCTGCTAATAAGATTCAACTCGGGAAATTTCATTCAGCCAGGGTATGGTAACCTGCAAGTTATTTATGACAGGAAATATCAATAAAATAAAGCTCAAGGAAACATTGGATCGGCAATTTTTGGAAGAACAGAGCCTTCTAATTGTACCGTGACCAGTGACTTTCCCAGAATGCAGAATGAACTAATGAACGAGTTACGAAACATAAACTGAACTCACCCCAATTTGAGAGACGTGTCTGAGTTATCATAGTCTTGAGAAGGCCCAGCGGGGTTGCAGAAGTCACCGACAGACTCCGATGACTGAACTTCCTCGGTAACGAAGTTATCGTATTCGCCCCCATTTTCTCTGTTGTCACTAGATATTTCTGTCACCTTGAGTTCATATATACAAGTTTTTTATTATTAGCAATTGCAGAAGACAGATACAGAGAAACAGAAAGCGATACAGACGGAGCAAAGAGAGGCCTCCTACCTGAAGCCTCAAAAGCTTGTTCTCTTCCATCAGTTGCATTCCCTGGAGGTTTAGTAAAATTATAGTTGACAGAAAAAGTGTAAACAACAAAAAACCAAACCCTAGGTTCTAAATTCTAACCTTTCTTTGGAGATCACTGATCTCATTCAGAGTCTTCTGCCCCTGAAAAGCATTAATATTTCAATTATATGAAATCCCAAGTGCACGAAGTCAATGATCCTAGAGAACACTGCAGAATAAAGTAACAGACCTTCTCTTCTGTTACACGGTCCAACCCAGCTTCGAGGGACCTCTCTAGTTGCTGTAATTCTTCAATACTTAAACCTTGAAGATCCTCTCCTCTCATCTGCCTATATTTTTTTTTTAATTAATTTTTCCATTTCAACTATCATGACAAAAAAAACATTCACGAACTTGCAGGAAGACTTGCACCTTAGTTGATGGCTCTTTTCAGCAATTTCCTTGCTCATTCTGGAGCAGTTGCTGTCCTCCACCAGCTACAGTAGACATTCGAGTATGCTTTAGCAAGCAGAATAAAATAAATAATGAATAAAAAAATCGACAGAAAGTCTGTTTATATATATATATATAACACTTTTTGCTTGTCAGTTCAGTTATTTTCCATTTTCTGCAGCTATGTTTTAGTACCCCGATGTTTATGTCTATAAACAACGCACGAGGCTCAACTTTCACCCTGTAAGGATACCAATTCATTGAGAACTGCCCCAGGAATCTTTCTGCATTTTAGAGAAAACTGGACCAACCCGAATTTCTCCCACATTTTGCTATGACAACACGTATATATAGCCACTGACCTGCAACTCAAGAGACGGTTGGTCCATCTTTGCGAGGTTCTTCGAGTGCAAATGATGCCTTTCAAGTACTTCCTTCATGCTACAGAAGACAAAGCATCAGTCACATTCTGGAGTGCACCCATGTAAGAATACGAATCACAAATACACGATTGATGTTTCTCACATTCGTAAAAGTATAGAATAAAATTAAAGATTCTACAATAAATTAACCGCCACATGCTGCAAAATAAATATTTAAACAGAGATAGGAAACTGGGTAGGACTAAAAAATGTTTATTTTGTACGATCACAATAAGGAATTAATCAAGCAGCAGTTCAAGGCCCATTAAAAAAATATACACAGTTGCAACTAATTTTCAACCTGGACACCCATACGATATGGAAAGAATTTTCAGAGCCTACAGCTGTATGGTACGTGGTTCGATGGTTTAACACGAACTCTAGACAAAAACGACTGTTGAAAGAGGATTTGCTTAATAGGGAATAAAAGAAAATAGGCTTTGAAAAATCTCTAAATATAATTAAAAGCCCCTTAGAATAATTTGAAAAACAAGATATGATACAAGCAAGTTCTATACGTGCCTATTTAATCATTGACTCAAGATGCTGAAAGATCAAGATCCCATAAAACTATTTGGAAATACTGTTTCATCTTCCGTCAACCCAAATAAACTTTCAGATATTATCTTACTTTTCAAGCACTTCGTCCTCGAGTTACAGCATTCTCACGAGTTGTCGAAGTGACATTAGGTACATCTCAATTACTTCAACTGCAAATATTATTTAATAAACTTTCCTCATGCTACATTTGTGCATAATTGATGATATTAAATTAATCTCATATATAACTTTTTCATGTGTTAATATATCATTAATAACCTCGTTAAAGTAAATCAAGAAAAAACATCTCTTTCTTTTCTTTTCGCATATTACTTTCTAAATTGCAAATGCGCAAGAGATATATATACCACTAAACTATAGATAAAATAATTTGTATATCAACGGGGGAAATGTTTCCCATTCAGCATATATATCACAAACGAAGAATAGAGGGTATTGCTTGCTGCACCAAGTTCCCATGGCATTTTGTAATGACCCATTGTTGAGGTATGGGTCTCGAGTCCCACATCTAGTGTTTGGACACTTGGTGGGGGCTTTATAACTCTTTAGGCACCCTCCCCCCAATAGCTAGCTTTTGAGGGTAAATTCTACCTAAAGAGTTGACAATGGTATCAGAGCAAGTTTTGATCATTGATCACAGCGTTGCAGAATGGTCCAGCTCTAGACAGGGGGAGCTATGTAATGGGTCTCGAGTCCCACATTGTGTGTATAGACACTTGGTGGGGGCTTTATAACCCTTTAGGCCCTCCCCTCAATGGCTTGCTTTTGAGGGTGAGTTTTACTTAAAGAGTTATGACACATTTATATCCTCATCCTTCATGGTTACAAAGCAAGACATTTCCTGTCCGATTCTGGCTAATTAAAAATGGTGGTAAATTCATTGCTCAATAAATAATCCCTTTTTTGTTTTTGTCCGTTAGGACAACCAAAGAAAAAGAAACGAAAAATGGGACCAGCAGATCCTGCCGAATTCAATCAAACTTTAGCTAGGTTCGTCCATTTGCTTAACAAATTATGATACGTAGTAACTATCTGTATTCTCTATTTCTATTTGTTTGGCGACCAAATGAAAAAGACATTCTCCCCATCGCATTTCTTCATCTAGCTCTGACTATGACAAATGCGAGAAAGACCCAATTAATATTCAGCTGTCATAGTAAGAGTCAAATAACAAACCGAAGAAATCTAAAAAGACACTGAAACCCAGCACGGTAATCGTGTTCTAAGCAAAACCATACAGTACAGCCACACTGACACAGCCATCACGATGCCTCGGGAGTAGGACAGCGCTATGCTTAATTTTTCCCAAATATGCTTCTTAAAAAAGTTGAACTTCATTTCATATATGTATCTATAATAATATATAATCAAGACAAATATGCCTCTAATCATAGACCTCATTTAATCTCCAATATACAAAATTCCAACCCTAAAATAGACAGTTATAATACGAATGATTATTCATTCTTTCATATAATTTCTTTAATCTTGAGATAAAAAATTAAAAAATAATGGCAGCACGTTGCATATATTAATATTCATCATCGTCAATGGAAGCCACAAAAATGTCGAAAAGCAAACACACCCCAATTAGTGGACTCCATGGATATGCTAACATTTTCTAGCATCTACCAGCTTAGTATGCTAATGGGTAGAGTCTGCTTCTGTTAATGTTGGTTATTTTAGTTATCATTGTGAAGACTGTAGAGATTTTATTTAAGCAATGAAAACAAAACTTCCTGTCACACAGAGCCAAGCTACGAAATCCTTCAATCTTCAGTCATAATTTTGCAAGAAAATGGAGAGATAGAGAGAGACCTTGAACTGGAGTACTCGAAGAGCTTCCCAGTAGAAGAGAAGACTATGAGAGCAACATCTGCGTCACAAAGAACTGAAAGCTCCTCTGCCTTTTTGAAGAGTCCTCTGCGTCGCTTCGCGAACGTCACCTGCCTTGCCGTGGCATTGTCGATCTTCCTAATCTGAATCTTCTCCCTCGCCATATGCTTCTTCTCCTTCACCTTACACGTATTTGGAAAAAAAAGAAAAAAAAGAAGAGAGAAAGTAAAAAAGTGAAGTCTTTTTTGGCGGACTTATGAGACAGGGAATGAACCAGCATACAATCAAAGAAGCTCACCCGAAAAGATAACAGAAAAGCGATCAACGCAAAGGAAGGTTGAGTCGTTGACTATTTATGGAACTTAGGGTATCTTCTAGTAAAGCAAAAGCAAAGGACGCCTAATACGAGAGGGACATATCCTGGCAAATATACGCAGGCATTTATCTAAATTTAGGTAAGAATCTCATCAGTAACTCAAGTTACTGAAGAAGCCTCGTTTCAGATTCAGACGCAGACAGCTATAATTTCTTAAGCAGTGGAATTTTGAGTTGCAGGTCAAAAAGACGACGCAATTGGTAGTAGATGTTGAGATTTGAGAATTTAGCCAAGTAAGGGATTTATTATTGTACTTGGCCAAATTTTGTTCCTTGCTAGGGGAAGGCTTTGGTTCTGGGGCCGTTTGGTCTGCGAGAGCGCATCAGTGCTGTGAAATAAAAAATCACCTACGCAAGGCTGAGTTTTGGAAAGAAGGAATACGTGTAAAATAAAATAACTTTTTATGGCGAAGCAACGTACTGTCGCCAATAATACATAAAAAATAAAATTACCCAAAAATAATAGGGAAGACAAGGGGTAAAATAGTACGGACATCCCAAGCTAGTACAGAGTAATAAAATAGTGTCCGTACACAATGAGGGTTTGGGTTGCTGTTCTGATTAGCCCAAACAAAGATTCGTCAGAGTTTTTCTTTTCTTTTTTTCTCAACTTACAGCATTTGCTTTCTCGGTTGATGATTACAACTGTACAGTTGTAGTCTGATCTAGGATGTGATAAATGGGGATGGTACCAGATGGCTTCTTTTTGGGTTTGGTTTCTGATGTGACTAACTAGGCTTGTGTAGAGGTCACGGCCCTACAGAAATAGGGGTGATCATAGTGTTCCACTCTCAAACAATCTGAGGGTAATTAAATGGAATCTTCTAAAAAATTTTACAAAAGAAAATAACATAATTTAATAAAAGTAATTATTTTAAATATAAATTTTATAAACTATATTTGTTTAAAATTTACTTTATAAAATTTCTTAAAAGATTTAGAAGATCCAATTCACGGGGACAGGATGAAGTTGAACGCGATCGTGTTTTGATTTTTTCACGTCTTTACGATGCATATACAAACAGTACAAATTAAAAAAATTATTAGGAGTAATTTTGTGATTAAAAATATGAGTAAACATCCAATTTTAAATTTAACTTTTTATTTTATTTATATTTTCCTTTTAACGGCTTCTGCGGAGTGACAATGACAAAGCAGGAGTGACTTGACGGGGCCAAACGTGTCCTTGCATTGCTTTTTTCTGTTTACTCTGATATAACTCTTTTAATCTTTTTTTTTTTCTTTTGGCTAAAAAGTCTATGGATTTTAATTTGGCCTCCTTGAAAAAGTAAACAATCCAATTTTAGTCTTTGTTTTTCTACTAGTATTTATTAGATTCTAACTTGAAAAACTAAACAAAAATAATTTCACTACTTAAATTATGATCGGATCTAACTAAAAGCGCCAAGTCAAAGTTATATAAACTGCTGTTAACTTTTTATTATAATTTTATATTTAGATTTGTTTCATTTTTTTTTTGAAAATTATTTTTAAAAATATAAATTATTTTAAAAATACGTTTTTTTTTATGTTTTAAAAACAAAAATAACTTTCTCTTTTTTTCTTAAAAAAATTAATTTTTAAAATTTCATTTTAAAACAATAACAAAAAATAGTTAGTAAATAATTTTTTATTTTTAAAATAACTAAAAATAGAAAACTGCATTTAAAATAAAAAAATAAATAGACCCTAAAGTTCTATCAGTAATAGCTATATATTTCGTGTCTTCAATCAAATATACTAATTGCACCGTATACAATTGGCCAATAAATAGTGGCTCATTTTATTGAGATCTCAACGTATCATCCTTAGCAAAAACAGAGATTTTTTTTGTTTGGAAATAAATTGAGATATAACTCACTTTATTTATTTGGATCCTTCCATGGCACTCATCAATTATTATTTTTATTTTTATTTCCAAAAGTCCATCAAAATTTACTTTTTATCAAATTATATATAGTCTTATGTCAGGCTCGAACACAAAATAAGAATACGAATCAATGCAATTTCATAAAAATTTGTAACTTAAATTTAATGAGAAAAATATATAAAGGTACACAACATGCCAAACATTACATTTTTTCTCCTTTTAGAGAGTTTTGACGTCAATTATTTTCCTTTTAACGTGCGTGCATTTGATTCAATGTAAACTTATAATTCTTCTAAAGAAAGTGATCTGAATATAAACTCCTCGATTTTCAAGGTAAAAAAAATTCCAACCCTTTACTATCTTCAATAACAAAAATCTTATTTTGTAAAATTTAATAATTATTTATGCATATTTTATAAGGTACTCGACAAGATTGCCAATCTTAATGTAAAAATGAGAGATGGTATGTAGAGCTTATATACTTCTTCTATAGAAGATCTCTTCTTTTTTTTTTACCAAAGATAAGAGAAAACTACACCAAAAAATATAAAGTAACTTGTACTAATGTTTTTTTTTTTGGTTGATGGATTTAAATTGATAAAATAAAAATTTAAATTTTTACTCTATTAAATATGAAAAATGCAGTCACAATAAAATACACGTTATTTTATATACAGAAATATAGATTAACTCTAAAAATTGATGGACAATGAGAGAATAAAATAAAATTTAAAAAATTTAAAATGTTATTATGAAATAAAATAGTAAAATAAAAATAAAATAAATGATGTTTAAATTAATTTTTAATAAAAAATTTATATATTTTTTTATTTGTATCATTTTTAAATAAATTTTAAAGTTGAAATAATATTATTTTAATATTTTATTTTTTAAAGATATTTTTATTTTTTTGTCAAATTTTTAATTTATTTTTATATTATTTAAGATATATTAAATATAAGAAAGTAATAAATTTTTTTATATTTTATTATTTTTTTTGGTTAAAAACGAGACATAAAATTAAGGAAGTAAAAAAATAGGGGAAAAGGAAGGAGGGCCCAAAACACGGGGTGAGAATGAGCTTTTATTGAGGGGGCTGTGCGAGAGATGAGAAATGATGGTGGATGACCATGATTAAAATGGAAAGAAGCCCATTACGGCGGTGCTCAATTTTCAATTTAGGGTCCTCCATTATACATGGATATTACAATTCGTCATCAGACCCATGACACAAGGCTCGTCTCTCCACATATAGTCTCTTCTTGAGAGTGACCAACTTTATCTGTCCAAAAAAAAAAAAGGAGAGTGACCAACTTAAAATTAAAGAAAATAGGTCACTCTCAGCCTAATAAATAAGTTTCACGTCGGGGGTATGTTAAGATTGATCGCATATGCTTGGCAAGCAAAGTTAGCTGGCCTTGTCCGGTTAGTTGGTTGCACACGTTACTCATTACATACAATATTAACTAATAATCGCAGGAAGAAAAATAATGGGCTGTTACTGCTCTGTTGCCATGTTGTCGCGGAAAAAATAAAATTAATCTAAACGAGCAGCAAATCAAACGCGGCGAATTGAATGAAGAATGAAAGCATGTTACTTAACTTAACATTAAAGAAAATAGGATGAGAGCCACTCAAGAATGTTTTCTTTTCTTGCTTAATAAATCTATTTCAACCATTTCTTGACATGACATCGTTATAAATGTGATCGAGTTTTTTCTTTCATAAAAGCAAAAAACCAATAATTCACAAAATTATATTTTTACCGTACAAGGTGTAGACATTAAATTATTGAACAAAAAATATTATTACGTTACTCGTAACATAAAATTGAACATGGAACCGAAGCCAGGAAGGAGCCATCCGGTCCACACGCTGGCTTAGGTAGTACTTTGCCTTATCTTTTAAATTCAAAAAAATAAAAAAATAAACAACTGAGAGCGAAGCGTGACCGAATAACGAGCGCAGAATATTTGTGAGCCAAAAAAGCCCAAGAGTGTCGCATTTTTTGAACGACATCTTCACCGAGCATCCAAAGTTCCATTCCATTTTGTAGCCCACCAACAGAGGGAAAGTCACCGGGTAGTGATAATAATAATGACGGAAAGCTTAAAGCTCTTGAAGTGAGAGTTTTCTTTTTCATTTTTTAAATTTTGTATATGATATTCTATCTGCACTTCGTAGTTTCAAATTTAGAGGAAATTCCAGGAAGTGACTTGAGGGCTTTCCGGCAAAACTATGGCGGAACAAAGGGACCGGTGGAACTGGGAGGTCAGTGGGTTCGAGCCATGGAAGTCTTCGCCGTCGTCTTCTTCATTTGAGCAAGACGACCGAATATCTAATGCACCATTGGTGAGGAGGTACACCATCTCGGCCTCCTCGGTTCTTCCGCATCCGGAGCTGTCCAAACACTCCGTCGCCTCCAAGCTTCAGCGATTGAGGGACAAAGTCAAGGTAATGTGTTTTCATTCCATCTGTTCTGCGTCTCCTTCTTCTTTCTCTTCCAATCTGCTGGCTGAATTTTGGTTTTCAGTTCTTTTTCGTGAGAGTTTCAGCCTGTACTCTAGGCCAGCGTTGTTAAACGCAATGCATGTATTCTTGAGAAGTGGTGCTTATCAGTGGTGATAACGAAGAGAGCCTCGCTTTTGTATATACCTTTAGGTTTCCGAGTCCAATCGTGTTGGGGCGAATGTGACTAAAACGATGAAGAATTTAGACTTCACACTGTGAACTAGTTTGGAATTTGAAGTCACTGCTCGTTCTGTCCGATGCAATGCGGATGATTTTTGGTTCTGCGTATTGGAAATTATTCTGAGAAAGTACTTTGCCTAATTATGGGAAGGTGACACGTCCATTTGTAAGCTACTAGTTTTGGCCGTTGGGCAAGGGTAGATGTCCCTCTTTTTCTATGCGGAAGACTATAAGGAAAGAAGGAATTCACTGCCTTCAGTTCGCACGGAATCCTTAGTGCAACTAGTAGTGGACCGTTTGAATTCAAAATTTAGGTGCTAACTTCTATCGGCAATGGCTTGAGCATATCAGGTTAGGTTAACATTTGTTAAGGTTCCAGATTTCAGAACGCCAATTGCTTTATTTTGTTAGGTGTATCATGCCCCTTTGCATTTAAGGGGCACGTGATAGCGCTAGTGAAGCACATTACGATATTTCATCGGCAATTTCAGTATGTTATATGGAAAAGGAAGGAATTGTTTGTCGTCTGTTTGCAAGATCGTACGGCACATGCTGAGGCTTTGTAGAGTCTTATCAGACTATGCCATGCTATCCTCAGCTGCATATGGTTTCCGATCAAGTTAAGAAGTTAAAAGCTCTTATTAGTACAGGCAGTTCGATTGATTGAAGATTTGGCGCTCCTTCTTTCTTGCTGACATCAGTGCAGGCACAAACAAATAATTCCTCTACTTATTAAGTAATTAGTAATTTAATCTTTTCTGTGATAGTCATGACACTAAATAAAAGAGAATCTTTTTAGGCCTGAAGGATAAGCAAAGGCAAACGGGATATCCTCCTGAAAGTAAAGAAGGTTCTTTTTTCAAAGCATAACTCTCTTCCAGCTATTGGCTAGCCAGTTGGAGTTGTAGTTTTCTTTGATGTCATGCCAGACTAGCATTCTATAATGCTCGAGTGAACTTTACTTAACTGCTGGGTGTTCTATTGCATCTTATCATGATTGTAATGTTTGATGAATCTGTGATGACGAGAAGAACAAATTGAGACTGGTCTTACAATTTAAATATTATGAATTTAGAGCTGGGCATGTTGGGGGATGCTATTAGAATAATGTGATCAAGCAGAATGCTGGGGACGTAATATGTAGGAGCAAACCAAGTACTAATTTGGAGGTTCTGAAGATGCGTTAGTGCATATTACGAGAAAGGATTATGTCATACAAACAGTGTATGGACTGTCCTCATTTGGAAAAATTTCCTAAATTAGTTTAATTTTGGATCACATATTGTCAGTGCAAAGCCCTTTTTTGTACTAAATATAATTATTTACCTTATTCGGTAGGTGACAAATGTAAGCTAAATGACTACGTTACCATCCAATCGATTGTAGTATTTAAAACCATATTAAATAAGAAAATGTGCAAAATTATCAAAAATATCATTTGTGGGACTTATATCTTGTGCTTATGTGCTGTGTAAAAATGGCTAGAGGATGTGCACATGTGGAATATCTTCCATGCTATTTAAATTTGTTGTACATTATTTCAATAAAGTCATTTGATCTTTTGTGAGTCATGCAATTTTTAATTTAGGCATATTTTAACAACCATATCAGATATTTTGCACAGCTTGCTAGAGAAGATTACATGCAGTTAAGACAAGAGGCGAGTGAACTTCAAGAATATTCAAATGCAAAACTTGATCGAATCACACAATATCTTGGTGTCATCGCTGATAAAACCCGCAAACTAGGTAAGAAACTAATTTGTCTTGCCTTAGTAGTTCATGCTAGATTCACTGAAGGATATGAAATTTGTCATTTTTCTTGTCAATTCTTGTGTTAGTTTGAATTTAATTTTGGTAAGAGGATGAGTTATACTCTAAGCTCATGTTGGGAATCTTGTTTTTCACATGATTGCAAGGTTTAATGATCTCTGCAACAATAATAAATGTAACAGATTCCTCTGAGATGTATTTAGTTCTTGAAGTTCATTCAATTATGCAAATTAAATGTGCCTCCATCAATTTTATACTTGTTAGTAAAATTACTGCACTGTTAGTTTTCTATCATTAAATTTTGAATTTTGTTGGTCCACATATGAATCTTAGATCAAGCTGCTCTTGAAACTGAAGCCAGAATATCTCCTGTGATAAGCGAGAGAAGGAGATTGTTCAATGACTTATTGGCATCTAAAGGTATTGCTATTCGTGAATTATCTGTTAGTAATGGTTGTTTGTATATCCATGTTTTCTTTCAAAAATATTGTTTATGTATTATATGATACCAAGGGTGTATCCACGTTGTGGACTTTAAGGGTAAATGCCCCCACTAACCTTGAGAATATTCTATTATAAGTATATATAGCTTATAATATTACCCCAGTAGATTTGGAATTGCCCCCATTTCCAATTATTAGTCAGCAAATGGTGCCATCAGAAATTAGGAAGACGTTACATAGGCTTCTTTGACATGACAGCCAGGGGTAAAGAGAAATTTACATTATTGATCTAAATTCCACTAACCGTGCAGAATTAATTTCACCTACCTTTTAACTCCATTATATATTCTCTTTGAATTTTCTAGTTGCAAGGTACCAAATCTTAGAAACAAAGGATATGACTTTTTTGTATTTTGCTTAAAAAGGTAAAACCACTCTGTTACTGTAGAAGTATATTTTTTATTCCATTATTTTAAATAAAAAAATAAAAAATAAATTAATAACTTGTTTAAACATTCTTTTATATGTGTGTATTGCCCCCATAGATTAAATTTTCTAGATTTGTCACTATAACATGCAGTATCTAGAACTTAAGTTAGTTGAATTCATGATCTTCCTACTTTTCTAAGTATGTTCAAACGTTTTGCTGAGCTGATAACATTTATCTAGCTAATAAAACAAGTACTATTGTTTGCAGGAAACATACGAGTATTCTGCCGTACAAGACCATTATTTGAAGATGAAGGTCCCTCGGTTGTCGAATTTCCAAATGATTATACTATTCGTGTAAATACTAGTGATGAATCCTTGTCCAGTGCCAAGAAAGATTTTGAATTTGACCGTGTTTATGGACCTCATGTTGGACAAGGTAACATAGCTTTGTTTTATATTATTAAACCCTGGCAATGGTCTTATATTCTGCTTAAATATCTTACGTTTTATATTCTGTTTGCAGTTGAATTGTTTAGTGATATTCAACCACTGGTGCAGTCAGCTTTGGATGGATATAATGTCTCCATATTTGCTTATGGACAAACCCACTCCGGAAAGACACACACTATGGTTGCTTTTTCTTTCTTTCACTATGTATTGTGTGTTTGTGTGACTTTGTTTGCAGATCACTCCCCCTGCCTTTTATGAGAAAAAAAAAGAGCTCGATGAGAGTCTTTAATTTGATATTGACGTAATAATTGATATGCCCGTGCTATGGGTGAACATAATTTTTTTACATGTTCTTTTACTTCTCAATTCAATGAATTTTGACCTGATGAATTTTTTCTTTGATGCTCATTTGTCTTTCTCAGGAAGGATCAAGCTATGATCGGGGTTTGTATGCTCGTTGTTTTGAGGAACTGTTTGATTTAGCCAATGCGGATTCAACTTCTACTTCTCAATATAAATTCTCTGTTACAGTTTTTGACCTCTATAATGAACAGGTCTCTTTCCCTTGATTACACCCTTTTCATTGTGTCTATGGTTTGCTTTCCTGGTTTTTGGTTGGATTGGATCAAAGGATTATTAAGGTTCTGATATAGTCCCCTTCTATTTGCTTGCAGACAAGGGATCTGCTTTTGGAATCAGGGAAAAGCATGCCCAAACTCCATTTCGGATCACTGGAATATTCTGTAGATTTGGTGCAGGAAAAAGTTGAAAACCCTCTGGACTTTTCTAGGGTTTTGAAAGCTGCATTTCAGAGTCGGGGAAATGATATATTAAAGATTAATGTCTCTCATTTGTAAGACCTAAATTCCCTGCCCACATTTTGCTTTATTATACTGTGCTGTTACTCCTTTTTTTTTTCTGCTGTTTCACATTGTATGATAAACCTCTATTAATAGCATGCTTTCACCAACGTCACTTTTGGCACTAGTATAAAGAAAGGCCTACTTGTTCTCCCATTATCAGTCTTTTACTGTCTAATACTGCTGAACTGATCTTTTGACAAATATATCATGGATTTTTGGTGTATTGCTCCTGAACTTCCTACTTCAATGTGGTTGGCTTTGACCTGCCTGAAAGAAGACTGAACTAAATAGTTGCACTCTTCCTGTTATACATAAAGGTTCCAATTAAATGTGGTCGGTCAAAATCAGCTTAGCTAAAGATAATTTTCTTACATCTCAACTACTTTTGAACAAAATAGTCTTCTTAGCTCCATTATGGTGTTTCTACATGCGATGTTTTTGGCAAAGTTCCATTAGTTGACATTCAATTAGATTGAAGACTCTTCTATTTAAATGTTTTAGTATGTTACTTTTGTCTTTGCTTTTCATTTGTTTTAAGGAACACATTATTTTTTATATTGCATTAGTTTGCTTCTCATTAATTCAGGAGACTCTGTCTCTCTTTAAAAATTAAGAAAGGTTACAGAAACTAAATTTCATAGTGTTCAAAATATTGTTAACAAAAAATGCATCTGAATCTTATTGATTAACTAAACTTAAGTGCTTTTGTATGTTTAGTAAGTTAATGGGACCCATAGGATGGCAGTCTGCATTCTTTCTATTTTGTAACATGCTGGAAAGTTCATTACCATGCTAGATTTTTGTGATGAGATGTGAATTTCTCTAAAAAGGAATGGTGCAAACATCATGTGCAATGTTGCTTCTGATTTTGTTTTTGTCTGACTAAATAGATGCACTGAGTGATATTAATCCCAGAATGCTTGTTGTTCAACAAAGTTGTAATATAATTGGTTGAATAATTATATTTGGTGTTCAGTTAAATAGGCGTAACTAAGAATCAATTAAAGTAGATCCAATAACAGGATTACATTTTTTGCATTAAATAATAATTAAGGCTTTACGTTATGTCAACAAATGTTTTTTATAGTCAAATGTCTGGAACCATAAATCCAATAGAGATGCCTGTGTATTTTTTTTTGGGTAGTGATGCCTGTGTAGTTATTCATATATAAAACTGAATATGTATTTATTTACAGAGTTTAGGAACTGAATTTTAATAAAGGTTATGGTCTTATAAAGCAACAATAAGAGCTGAATTTTCACTAGTTTGTCTTAATATTTCTTTTCTCACTGATATATTCTGTGGCAGAGGTGCTTGTGAAAGATCATGGTAATTATTTTTTAATTGATATTTGTGTGTATCTGTCATGTGTAATTAAATAATTTTGTGAGTGCTTTTTACTAATTCAGCTCTGTGGATTTGCCAGGATTGTCACAATACACATATTTTATAACAATTTGATCACTGGTGAAAGCTCATATAGCAAACTTTCTCTGGTTGACCTGGCTGGAAGTGATGGTTTAATAACAGAAGATGATAGTGGGGAGCGTGTGACAGAGTTGCTGCATGTTATGAACACACTTTCAGTGTATGCCATTTTCATTAGTTTTCCCTTCATTAGCAACTATGTTCTTTATTCGCTTGATAGTCAGCCAGGGTTTTGTCCAGTTTACTCATTTGATTAGGCATAATTGCACTCTGACTATTCTTCTTCTATATAATTTCTGTAGTTGTCAGTGTTCATTTCTTGGTATGCTTGTTACTAGGTTAGGTGTATAGTCTCTTGACATCTCTGGTTCTACTTGGAGAACAAAACTGTATATAGTTGGTCTCCTGTGACTTGTTCTAGTCTTGTGTTTTCCCTTTGGCAGTTAGGCAATAATCTTATAAGTATACTTCAATTTCATATCCACAAAACTGAAATATTAAAATTTCTGATTTCTCCCTCCCTCACTCCTTTCCCCTTCTCTCCATATGTCTATTAGTCTATCTATTTTCCTGTTAAATTTATGAATTTCCTTTTCATTCATATTGAAGTGCTGGACAAGTTGAGTGAGAATAAAGTGGAATTTTCATGTGTTGGGAATTTCTTTGGCTATCTTCTTGCTGCATGTTTTTGCAGTTTGGGAGATGTTTTGTGCTCCTTGACATCAAAGAAAGAAGTTATTCCTTATGAGAATTCAACGCTTACAAAATTGCTTGCAGATTCACTTGGTAAAGATTTTTTCTTCTCTCCTGTTTATGAACTTATGGTGGCAACTATTGGGTCTTAATAGCTGTTGGAAAATATTTTCTTGATGTAAAAGTAATAAGATTCTTATATGCTTTTAAGTTTCAAATGGTAATGGTGCTATCCAGTTAATACTTAATACCCTGCCTAATTTAACTGCCATTGTTGGTTCCTAATTGAATCTTGTTTAGATTAAATTAATTAATCCAGATTGGGTTTCCCATGATTCCACATCTATCTGATTTTTATTTCATTACATTGTAGGTCAGTCTTTTAGCAAATATGAAAATGCATGCGGCATTTGTGTTCTTCATTTGCTATAACTGCTATGAATTTTCTTTATTAAATTATTACATTTAATTCACCATTTTTTGATAAAGGTAAGTTGTCTTGATTATGTATCCATCCTCTAAAACACCTAGAAGTACAGCTATGGAGTTTGTATTTGTCAATCCTTAAATAGGATGCACCTTTGTTTTGGGCCTATCTTTGGTGCTATTAAAGTGATCTTCTATTCTCTTGAAGTTTTATCAACTTTGAAATGTATTCAACCAAATTTTACGCCATATCCAATGTGGAATAAACAAACCTTGGTATAAATGTGAAGTGGCACTCTGAGAATTTTCTTGCATTTATCACCATGGTTGTTGTCTCTTTTGTCCCTTCGAATCCAATAAATTGATTCTGTATCTGATTATATTTACTGTTTCATCAAGACTTGGATCTTAGTTCTTTCAGATGGTTTTCACAAACATGGTCTGTTCCCTTTTGTAGGTGGGAGTTCGAAAACTCTGATGATAGTAAATGTCTGTCCAAATGTGTCAAATTTATCTGAGACATTATCATCTCTCAATTTCTCTGCTAGAGCTCGAAATTCTGTATTAAGCCTTGGAAATCGAGACACAATTAAGAAGTGGAGAGATGTTGTAAGTTTTTCCCTAAGCTGCTTCCTTCATTGCAGATTATTTTGTGCTCTACTCATGTGCCATCTTTGATCTGTTTTAGTTTCATCAGTTTGAGATTTAGTGGTTTTGGCATTGTCTGGTCTTGTTCCTTAATAAAACTTAGAAAAGGATTTGATTGAGTAAAAGAAAAGGAGTGATGTATGAGCAGTTCATATATGGTGTAAGTGAGATACTACTTGAAGTTCACTATAGTTTTCCTTTTATATTCTTGATGAGCGTGTGTAAGTTCAGTATTTCCCATTTCACAAACTGTTCTTGGTAAGATATATGGTGGTCATTGCAACAAAGACTTTACTACAATTTTGCTATATATCTGAAGTTTAAATTTTTTATGCTTCTTGTAGGCAAATGATGCACGCAAGGAGCTGTATGAGAAGGAAAATAAAATCCAAGATCTGAAACAAGAGGTTTTGGGACTCAAGCATGAACTAAAAGACGCAAATGATCAGTGTGTCTTACTCTTCAACGAAGTTCAGAAGGCATGGAAAGTTTCTTCTGCCTTGCAGACAGATTTAAAGGTCTTGTAATTTAATGGAAATTGGTAGAGTTTTTCAATCTATACAGTGACAGATTATGTAGTGGTTTGATGACTGTTTTCTCCTCATGGCATGCATGAATTATTTTAATCCCTTGGGTAATTCTGTGTTTTTTTCCTTGCTACAAAATATAAGGAGAACATGCAATGAACAATACATGGGTTTCTTGAGTGATTAATCAGTCAGAGAATGTATCAAGTGCACTATTTTGCATTTTCTGATATACTTCGTTGAATGAATTTGCAGACTAGGGTGTTCAGTCAAATGGTTCACTCATTTGCATGATTATATGATAAAGTAGAACAAGTGCAGCTATATGACTGTTCTTTAGTCCTTTCATTGGCATGATAGAATACCAAATTAGCTATATTCTCTTGCTATTTCTATGTCTTGCTCATTGTGAAGAATGAAATCTGTGTTTAGTGGCGTTCCTTTAAATTTAAGATTATATTTTTAACTGTTTTCATTCTTACCTGAACTTGCTGCTTGTTCCCAATCTATTAATTATTTGAAAGAATTGATGTTCTATTTACCTTGTTTTGGGATATGTAGATATTATGTTCCACAAGATGTGCACTGATGTTCACTCTTTATGAACTTTCCTACTGTCATGTTGACGGTTGATTGTTAGCTCTAAACATAAATGTTGCTGCTTAACTAAGGCTTGTCAGTAAGCTATATTTTTGCTCTTATTTGCTGCAGTCAGAGCATATTATGCTAGTGGATAAGCATAAGATAGAGAAAGAACAAAATGCTCAGATTAGAAATCAAGTTGCTCAACTGTTACAGTTAGAGCAAGACCAGAAATTGCATATACAACAGCAAGATTCAACCATCCAAAGTTTGCAGGTCTATTTTATTTAACTTTGTTTGGCACAAAATATTAATATGTAGTTCTTTGAATTTCTTTCGAGTCCAGTTTCTGTAGTATTTTAATAACTAAATCTGTTTTCTGATTTAAAGTTGACAAGTATTAAGCTGCCAAAAAGGGGTGTATAAGTAGGATGGGTAGGAATCAAATGCCAAGTACAACAAAATAAAAGTTAAATTTGCTGAGATGCTTTGCCTCGCATGTGACTGGAAAGTGCTTTTCTGCTCTCTTTTTTTTCTTTTAAATTCTTCTATTCTAAAAAAATAAATAAAATTCTTTGTAGTTGTATTGAGTTATAGCCTATGCTTTGTTATTATGGGCTCTCCTTTTATGCTTTCATTTTTAAATTTCTTGGACTTTGAATCAGAAATTCATTTATTTTTGTTCTCATTTCTTTTTATTTGGAGTTTTGATGGGTTCCTTGTTGTATATATTCTATATGCATGTGAAGTTGCTCTTGTCAACTATTTTAAATGTATGCGCTTTGGTATTTATGGCACACAACTCTCTCCTAGCATGATATGGAGTGCTGGACATTCTTTTACTTATTTGTCTCGTCATTAAGAGGTTTCATCACAGTCAATTACATCCTTTGTTAAATTTTTTGAATTTAGTGCCAACAAACTGAGTTGAGCCTTAGAATAGGGTGACAATTGCTTTCTACATGCTTGCCAGCTTATCTAAGTATTATTCTCTGTTCCTCCTCTCTAATACAGGCTAAAATAATAGACCTTGAAACACAACTCAATGAAGCCCTTAGATCTAGTGAAACTAGGTCAATGCATGGCCCTGAGCCAAATTTTGGAGCTCTATCCAATTCCAGGGCAACTGGAGATGGCATGGATTCTTCTGCAGTAACCAAGAAACTGGAAGAGGAGCTCAAGAAGCGGGATGCTCTGATTGAGGTCTACTATACTTAGCAATTTCATGTCTGATTATACTAGTCTCCCAATTGTTTTCTTTTATTGGATTATTGATTTCTTTCTTTTGACTTATTTGATCTGCACCTTTTGTATTTTGTAGCTAAGTAAAACTAATGAAAAGCTATCCGTGGTAAGACACTAGGAGTGGGTTAGTGGTGATGGCTTTTGGGTAGTTTACTAGACATTTTAGGTTCAAAACCTTTTTCCATCATGGATCATGGTATAAAAGAAAAAGCCATCATTGTTCGTAACACTGTATATTTGATTGATACAAAATGATAGACATATAGAAGCATATTTTAAGCACAGGTGTACCTTCATGAATTAAAAAAACTAAAAAGTGTAAAACAGTGAACAGAAATAAGGATAGAATGAGTAAATGATCCCTTGGTCTCTTGCTTATAAGGGGAAGCTGTACAAGTTAATATCCTCCCCGACCATCTTAATGTCAGCTTGAAATTTTGGTTTGCATCTTCCATTGAGCTTTCTAGGTTGTAAAATCTCTACTCAGTCATCCCTGAATAGAGACTACACACTAAAAAAGGTTCTGGATATTTATTCTGTTACATTCTTTAACTATTAAATTTTAATTTGCCTACTTTAGTTTCATTTTGTTCTGGTGACAAGCTTAATTTTCTGTTTTGCAGAGGTTGCATGAAGAAAATGAGAAATTGTTTGATAAGTTAACTGAGAAAGCATCTCTGGCTGGATCGCCTCAGGTAAGCAAATTTCACTTCAAACCAGAATAACTGTACAAATTAGGCAACCATTTTGTTGTCTATAAAAGGCTATGTTGTTACCAATCTTTCCTTTGTGACATTTATTTCAAATATATTTTAACTTTCTTGTATAATAGAATTATGGTCTTTTGTGATGACATTTACTCTACACCTGGTCTTTTTGTATTCTTATGATCGATTGTGATTTATTACAAAGGACTGCCACGGATTTGTGCTAAGTTTTTCTATCTTGTGCAGACACTACTGTTTGATTGATGAGTTTTTTTTATCCATAAAATGTCTTCTATCTGTAAGGCTCCAAGAAGATAAAATTTTAGTCCTTGTTTTTGTTATAATTTGCATTATTTTCATCAATTAGCAACATAAGATAACATATACCGGTGATTAATAATTAAATTAATATACCAAACGATACTGTAGCAATTAATTATATTGATATTCATGTTTCTATGCTGTCTATGTGGTGGTTTGGAGTTTTAAAATTGGCACTTTACTTTCAGCTGTCAGGTCCATTATCTACAGGATCAGTTACTATTCAGCCTCAAGATACAGGGAGGTAGAATCTATTTTACTGCTAGCAAGTTTTGCAGTTATGTTTATAAGTTTACTATTGACTTTCTTCTCATTGGCTTGAAACAGGAATGACACCAACAATACAAGAGCTCGTTCCACGGATTTCCTTCCTTCACCTTTGGCCACAGATAAAAATGATGGCACAGTTGCTTTAGTTAAATCTGGCTCTGAAAAAGTTAAGACTACCCCTGCAGGTGAATATCTTACTGCTGCCCTGAATGACTTTGATCCAGATCAAGCTGAAGGCCTTGCTGCCGTTTCTGATGGTGCAAACAAGCTTTTGATGCTGGTATGCATATTGATCAATTCATGGTTCAGTTTGCTGACAACAGTTGCATTATGATTTATTGCTTATTTTTTTCCAATTTTGTGTTGACATTATTATTGCTGTCAACTTGCAATGGTCTTGATTACACTGTGTCTTGATAAGATGTCAAGGCCAATTTCAACAACGTGCCGCATGAAATTATCCATTTCAGGCTAGAAAAGTTTTATGAGCACCCTTCTTATTAATTGCAGGTTTTAGCCGCTGTCATCAAAGCTGGTGCCTCCAGAGAACATGAGATACTTGCTGAAATTAGGGATGCTGTTTTCTCTTTTATCCGAAAGATGGAACCAAAGAGAGTAATGGACACCATGCTTGTTTCCCGTGTTAGAATCCTTTATATAAGATCTTTGCTTGCAAGATCCACAGAGCTGCAATCCATTAAGGTAATAAAGTAGAGGATATTAAATTTCTCTTTCTTTATGATCTTCTAAGGTTTTCACATGTGTATTTGGTGGTGTTCTGTTGATTCGAATGGGCATATATTCTGTTAACTTAGTAAGCTTTGCACATGTAATTGGAAGGTCTTGCCTGTTGAGTGCTTTCTTGAAAAGACTAATACTGGGCGGAGTAGAAGTTCCAGCCGAGGGAGCAGTCCTGGAAGATCTCCTGTTCAATATGTTGATGAGCAGATCCATGGATTTAAAGTAAATCTAAAGCCAGAAAAGAAGTCCAAATTTTCATCTGTTGTGTTAAAGATACGTGGAATTGATCAGGTAGCTGCTACAATAATGTATTGTTTCTATCTTTATGCTGTACACATAACATGCAGAAAAGGACAACTGAACTGGTAGAAAACTATTGAGGAGGGAAAGTGTACTTTCTCTGGTCACTTTCTTTCAAACTTTAGAAAATTTTCAAAACAAATTACTATTTCTTGGTGTCCCTATCCTAGATGATCATCTCCCTAACTGGTAGAGTCAGAGCCAGTCAGCCCTTATCAAACTTTGAAGTTTTCCTGATCACATGTCATTCATTCTTTTAGTTCTTGGGGTTTTTTTGTTCCTTATTTCTCTTCTGTCGTTATACCAAACAATTTTTGGAATTTCTGTTACATTTGTACAGGACATCTGGAGACAGCAGGTAACTGGTGGAAAGCTTAGGGAAATTACTGAGGAAGCCAAAAGTTTTGCAATTGGGAACAAGGCTCTTGCTGCACTCTTTGTGCATACTCCAGCAGGTGAGCTGCAGCGCCAAATTAGATCCTGGCTTGCAGAGAACTTTGATTTTTTGTCTGTTACTGGAAATGATGCATCGGGGGGGTCAACTGGTCAGTTGGAGCTTCTTTCAACTGCAATTATGGATGGCTGGATGGCTGGACTTGGTGCTGCCCTACCTCCCAACACTGATGCTCTTGGTCAGCTTTTATTTGAATATTCAAAGCGTGTCTATACTTCTCAACTACAGCACTTGAAGGTATGCCTCATGTTTAATGCATCTAGAATGACTCTTGAAATTCACGCACTATGATTTCCTTGTATACTTGAAGAAAATTTGTACTTTACCCTGGGAATGTGTTTTGAGAGATGGTACACCTATAAGTTATCATCACATCTGGTGCAATAATCTATACTCTGTACATAGCGGACTTAACATTTAAAGCCCAGGACATTACTGTGGTTCTTCATATTTTTAGCTTGTCCTATAGGATTCTAAAATATACTAAATCTTACTACTTCTCAACCTTAACCTTTAGTTTTTTTTTTACCTGTCCCCACATGTCAAACTCTATCTGAACCTGGTGTTAGCCAAAAAGTTGACCCCAAGAATAATGCGACATTGATTTTTCTAATTTTCTACATGCAAACCTTCTGAAATCTTGTATGCAAGTTGCCTAATTGTCACCTACAATAGCTGTCCCACGTTAAAAAAAGGGCGGCTCAGTGCATAAGGCTCCCACTTAGTGGGGTCTGAGAAAGGTAGATGTACGTAGTCTTACCCTTGCAAGCAAAGAGACTGTTTTCAAGATTTGAATCTTTGACCTTCAGGTCACAAGATAACAATCTTACTGTTACGTCAAGGTTCACCCTCTTACTATGACTAAAAAAATTCATATGTTTTGCTTAATTGGATTGAGCGGTGTTGAAATATTTATCCTTAAATGAATAAAATGCATGATTCTTGTTTCATTAATTTCCTTTTATATGGGAACGTCTTCAGATTTTGTACACTTTAGATAATGCATTGGATGTATGTCTTCTGACATTTGGTTATCAGGATATTGCTGGCACCTTAGCTACAGAAGAGGCCGAAGATGCTCCACAAGTAGCAAAGCTGCGTTCAGCACTTGAATCTGTTGATCACAAAAGAAGAAAGGTGCTATATTTGGTTCAACTGTTATATCTTGTTAGTGCCTGCAGTTTTATTATATCAACTTTTCTTGCATGTATGTAGAGTTCCATCAGGAATTGAATTGAAGCTTACCATTTCATTAGTTTTTTTTTTTTGGGTACATGACTTGCTAACTATCCAACCCCTTGTCGTTGGCCTACACCAAGTGGCTTTACCATTGCATTAGTTTATCAGATAATGATTGCACTACTTTGATACTTGGAAATTGCATTGAAAAAATGGAATTGGGAATCCCATTTGAAATTGGGAACCTACTAATTTTTGTAGCTTGGCTTCTGTTAAGACATTGTCGTATTCAGTTTGCTGGAGACTCATCTTTGTGTACTTAGGAGGAGATAGAGGGAACATTCTCACTTATTATCACTCTTTTATAGCTGAGACCAGAAATCACCATTGAACTCAAGGATATTAAAAGGAATTTATGAAGTCCTTGGCTCTGACTTCCGTAAAAAAGGATTAGGACAGTAATTACTAATATTTTAAGGCTATGCTTGGTTGGATTGAAATTGGGCAACCCAAAGATGGCAATGTATCTTAGACTTTTATTATTGTATACAAGAATATTTTTATGTTCATTTATTCATTTTCACTCCAAGTGCAAATCTTACTGAGCAGCAAAAATAGGCAATTAAAGAAACAATGTTTCTGTAAAAATAAAATAAAATAAAGATGTTATCCTGCCCTCTAATCTTTTTCGTCTGTTAAAAAAGCTGCTTCTTTAGTAGAACCTCACAATAGACAATATTATCCAACAAGAAATGCGTTGACACATTAACTACCTGAAAATTCAGGTGTTCTCCATCTTGTTCAACCCATTAATATTCTTGTTATGCATCTAGGTCAGAAGAGTTTCCCTGCGTTTGACTGTTTTTAGCTTGTGTCTAGGGGAAAGTTTGTAGCCTCCGGTGGAAGTTTCTTTTATTGATAACCTTTTCATTGAGAAGGGATGGCTATTTTTATTTAATTAGCTTTTATTCTGTGGCCTCTGTTCTTAGGTCCGCCCAATTTATACTATACAATGTTACTGGTCATCAGGTTTTTAAATCAATTAAATAAAGAATCGTAATACTTATTTTCTTCTTAGATGAATGTCTACTTGTCATGTAATGACGTTGGTTTCTTATCATCAGATTTTGCAACAAATGAGAAGTGATGTAGCTTTATTGAAATTGGAGGATGGTGGCTCACCAATTCAAAGTCCTTCTACTGCAGCTGAAGATGCACGATTAGCATCTCTCATTTCACTTGATAGCATATTGAAGCAAATCAAGGTTCTTATTCTCTCGTTCAAATCTGTCTTCTTAAACTAGTGTTCAGTATACTAATAGGAAAGAATCAATAATTCAATGTATAATTTGAACAGGATATAACAGGACATTCTACTGGAAACGCCATGAGCAACAGTAAGAAAAGAACATTGCTTGCTTCTCTTGATGAACTAACCGAAAGGATGCCTTCGCTTCTTGAAATTGATCATCCATGTGCTCAGAGGCAAATTGCAGATGCTCGCCGCATGATTGAGGTATGTACTATGCAGTGTTTGGCCATAGCTTTTAATGATAATTCATTGTGAAATTAAAAAAAAAAGTTTTGTACTTCTCTTTGGGAGTAAAGCTTTGAGTATCAAAAGTAATTTAGATTAATGTTCTATGTGGTATAATATTACTGTTCTTGATCACAAGCATGGATGAAATTTAGACAATTTTTCTTTCTGATATTACTTGTGTTCCTTTTGCTGAGTTTTTTGTGATGCCCAAGTCCTTATCTTCTGTTGTATATGATGCAGTCGATTCCTGAAGATGACCGCATTCAAGATCCATCCCATGCTCGGAAGCCATCAACAGATTTAGGGTCTGGATCTGAAACTGATGTGGCACAGTGGAATGTACTTCAATTTAATACGGGCACTACCTCACCATTTATAATCAAGTGTGGAGCAAACTCAAATTCAGAACTAGTCATTAAAGCAAATGCTCGAGTTCAGGAACCTACGGGTGGCGAGATTGTGAGGATTGCCCCTAGACCGACCATTTTGGAAAATATGAGCTTGGAGGAGATGAAACATGTATTTGCCGAACTACCTGAGGCTCTCAGCTTGCTTGCCCTAGCAAGGACCCCAGATGGAACTCGAGCACGGTATTCTAGGTTATACAGGACCTTGGCTATGAAGGTTCCATCTCTCAGGAATATGATCAGTGAGCTTGAAAAAGGAGGTGTACTGAAAGATGTGAGAATATAACCTATAAAAGGCGAGTTACTTGTAAATTGTATGCCTTGAGGGTTGAGTCAGTTGTTAGTGCTTTTCTTTTTTCTTTTTTGAGGGGGGGGGGGGGGGGGGGGGAGGATGTGTTGTCGGTTTAGTGTTGCGTTTCTGCTCTGTTTGCTATATATGCTTCGATGGGCAAAATCTCTCCTGCTACAATGTAACCGTTACTCTGTAAGTTATTGTATTTAGGGTTATTATTTCAGATTTTGTTCTTTTTCGCAGTTTTCCTTACGGTTGTAATCAAACTAATGTTATCGGTAAATAGCTTGTAAACCAGCCCGGACTTATTCATGTTCATTTGATGATTACATAAATTAGTTCCAATTGCAAATTGACTTAGATTTAGAAGGGATTCATAAGTAATTTTTTTATATATATTAGAATCAAGGATGTCTTCAAATTTTGTTAGAATTTTTTTTTCTCTTACATTTTTCTGCGTGCATTGAATTGAATCTAGGTTGATAAAATTATTATTTTTCTTATCGAGTTAAGGGTTAATCTGACTCACATTTTTATGTAAAGATTATTGGATCGACATATTATTAATTTGATACCATTAAAAATCTAATAAATTTGTTAAGAAGGAAAAGTTTGTAATGACACGGGATTGGATTTTCCAATCTCTTTTCTCATATCAATATCTTAAAAAAAAAAATGCAAAAGTTTGTGTTAACATGTGAGTGAACAAATAAATTACTCGAGGTTGAATATAATTAAATCATGATATGTCGATATACGTGATTTTGATATTATTTTATTGAGTTAATTTTATTCAGTGACTTTCACGCCGTGAGAGAGGAAACTGAAATGCGACTATCCGGTTTTATACTTTTATTTAGTTTTTACAGGGGCACAAGGGATCGCATTCTTTCCCTCCTCTGCACTGCGGCCTCACAGTTTCGGCAGTGCCATAAATGTCTTCAATTACTTGTACAAAGCTGACATTATTGACTATAGCCGCAGTTATCATCCAGTGTGTCGGCCTCTCCGTCTTCGTTCTCGGCTTCTTCCCCGTCAAACCAGTTCTATCCGGCCACAGGTACTCAGTGCAGTGTCTATCAATCTCTTTGGCGAATTGGAATTGTGGAAACTTGTTCTCTGAGTGATTTATTGACTCCATTTTTTCTTGCTAGTGGTTTGGAGAGCTTCCAACCGCCAACTTGCAGTGGCATTGGAAATCAGAGCGAGGCATCTTTGCCTCCTGATCGGCTTAGGTTGTTGTATCAGGTACTTGGTCGTTAGTTGTTCCGTGTCGTTGCTTGGTTCTTGTTCTTTCATATGGCGATTGGCAATTCCGGCGTTGTAATCGTCAATTTATTGTGTTATGTGGTAGCTTAATTCATGTTTAATTAGAAAAGATGAAAACATGAACTGTCGTGCAAAAGCTTTCCTCACGTTAAATTTTATAATCTAAATTGCCTATCTTACTATAAATCTGTTTCAGCTTATAGTTTTGTTAGTTCCGATTAATTTAGAAAATGTTCATTATGTAGGAAGTATCTGAGGTCCCGCCTTCATTTGACCGACTCGTCTTAATGGTATGTACAATTGCTAGAATACCACTTTTTGAGGTCTAAGATTCGGTAATTCATACGTCTTAGTTGTTAATAGATTTAAATTAGTCACCTACGATCATGTCGCTTTAGGTCATTGATGGTCTTCCAGCAGAATTTGTGCTTGGCAAGAATGGTCAGCCTCCAAGAAAAGCTTATATGGAAGCTATGCCATATACCCAATCATTATTAGCGAATGGTATGGCAGTTGGGTATCATGCAATGGCTGCCGCTCCAACTGTTACCATGCCCCGATTGAAGGTTATAGTGCTTTCCCGTTTTCAATATGGAATAACAGAAGACCATACGGTTCACCTTGTTCTAAGTTCTAACCACTTCTTGTTCTATCTTTGTATGACATTTTAGGCCATGGTTTCTGGAGCAATTGGGGGTTTCTTGGATGTGGCTTTAAACTTTAACACCCAGGCACTTTTAGATGACAATCTTCTTGGTTAGTGTAGAGATCATGTCGGAATAATTGATCACATAAATTGATTTTCTTAGAGCCAGGTGTAGTAATTCTTATTATCACTTGTTCTTGCAGCCAAATTCTTTAATATTGGGTGGAAAATGGTTATGCTTGGTGATGATACATGGCTCAGGTTGTTTCCAGGTTTATTTGTGAGACACGATGGAGTTAGCAGTTTCTTTGTAAGTCTTGAATGTCTACGGCTATATAGAGCTTGTATTTTTTTATCAGCTTCTTTGGCATCTCTCATGAATTTTTTTTTTACTTCTCCGGATACAGGTAGTTTGTTTAATTACATAGTTTTCAAGCCACTAAGTCTAGCCTAGTAGTGAGACGTGTAAGTAGTTAACAGGAGGTTGTAGGTTCAAATCTTTGCACCGTCATGTACAAAAAAAAAAAAAAAATTACATAGCTTCTTCTTTCTATGCTCGTAAGGTTATATATATATAATTAGCGTTGCCCTTGTTGCTATAGGTTAAAGATACTATACAAGTAGACCAAAATGTGTCTCGACATCTGGGGAATGAAATTGACAGAGATGACTGGAATTTATTAGTAAGTAATTATTTCCACTCCATATTATTGCAGCAACCAATTAGTGTCAAATGCAGTCCTAAAATCTTTTGATTTTATTTTTTATTGTTCTAGATAGCAAGATGCTTTTCAAAAGGATTTTTTTTTTCTTTTGATGGAAATAATTTATTTTCTTTATTTACATGTATTTTACTGAGTTTTTATTTTAGATTCTTCATTATCTAGGCTTGGATCATGTTGGACATATTGGTGGGCGCAACAGGTATCATCCTTATCTGATTGCCCTATACATATAATATAATCTCATTCTGTTCTTTAAGTTTCATTTTGATGTTTATTCTTTCAGTGCCTTAATGGCTCCTAAACTTTCTGAAATGGATGAAGTGGTGAAGATGATTCATATGAATACCTTACAAAATATAGAAGATGATCAAGGGCAGACACTTCTGGTTTGTTACTACCTTTTTGTTGTTTTTTTTTTTCTGAATGAATATTGCATTGTTGAATCCATGTGGCTTATTTTAATTGCTACTATATGGACATAGAATATTGATGCATCAAATCTTTCCTAATTGGTTATCTTTTTGACTTCTTACACTTTTAGTGGATACATGTATAATTTTAATTTAGCAATTATCCTAAGAGGAAAAAAAACACGTGGGTATTATCTTTTTGCTCACTTGCTTGTAGAAGAAAACAAAACTCATGCTTTAAAGCTTGCTAAATGATCATTGGCCTTATATGTGAAGCTGCCAATTCTATAATAACTTTAAGAAGACATAAATGAATTTAGTATTATGAAATTTTTTCAATCTATGATATTTGGTATTCCCCATTGTTAATTATCATATTCATGCTTTTATAATGTGTTCTTATGGCTGACCATGTCTCTACATTTTATTATATGTCTTCAGTTATAATAATTTTTCAATTTTTGTAGCCTTATTATCTCTGGAGCTATTTACTTTGATCTTTCATTGACGTTTAAAGTGTTTTCTCCCTTTTGTGGCTAATGTTAACTATGAGGTAGCGTTTGGTTCATGGAATGTTTTATTCTCAAGAAAATTATATTCTTGATAATATTTCCAAAAATAAGATAGATGAAAAAATTTTAAAAATATGTTTGATTGTTACTTGACTTTCTTGGGAATGATTTCCCGTATTACTATCAAATTTTTATTTTTATATTTGGTTCACTTGAAATATTTTTGAGAATATAATTATTTCTCCAAAAATAACCTTGAAGAAAACTTTGCAAAATAAAAGGAATGATAAAATAAAGAAAAAAGAAGAGTAAATAAAAAAATAAGATTTTCTTTTTACTAAAAAAAAGAAGAAGTAAGATTTTGTATTTGGAGTTTAGAGATCAGGTCTTAGGATTTAGGGTTTAAGGTTTAGAGTTTATGATTTAGGGGTTAGGATTTAAGATTTAGAGATTAGGGTTTAAGGTTTAGAATTTTAGGGTTTAAGGTTTAGAGGTTAGATTTTAGGTATGAGAGTTTAGGGTTTAGAGTTTTAAAATTTAGGATTTAGGGTTTAGAGTTCTGTGGTTTAGGGTTTAGGGTAGTGGTCAGAGTTTTAAAGTTTAGAGGTTAAGATTTAGGGTTTAGAGTTTATGGTTTAAGATTTAGGGCTTAGAGTTTAAGAGTTAAGGTTTAGGGTTTTGGGATTAGGGTTTAGAATTTAGAATTTAGGGGTTCAAATTTAGGATTTCAGGATTAAGTTTAAAATTTAAGGTTTAAGGGTTAGAGTTTAAAGTTTAGAGGTTAGGTTTAAAGTTTAATATTTAGGGTTTTGAGATTAAGTCTAAGATTTAGGGTTTAAAGTTTAGATGTTAAGTTTAATGTTTAATGTTTATGGTTTAGGGGTTACAGGTTAGGGTTAAGGGTTTCGAGGTTAAGTTTAAGATTTAGGATTTAGGGGTTAGGGATTAGAGGCTAAGTTTAAGGCAATTTGGTCATTTTACATAAAAAAAAAAAAAAGCTTCATTCCCATGAGAAACTTTTATTCCCACCCTCATAGGTAGGAATAAAAGGGTGAAAATTTTCATCATTTTTTATTTTCGGGAATAAAAGATTTCTGATAATGAATTTTTATGTCTGATAACAAATGTGGGAAAAAAAAAATTTCTGCTTCACTTTCTCAGGAAAAGATTTCTGGTACCAAACACTACCTTACAGTAAACACCACATGTATTAAAATATTATAGCTTAATTATTCTCTATTGCAAATTGTTATACAGGTGGTAGTTAGTGACCATGGCATGACTGAGAATGGTAACCATGGTGGTTCTTCATATGAGGAAACTGACTCTCTTGCTCTGTTTATTGGCCTGAAAAATCATGTCTATGACCATTCATTATCCAATTATGACACAGTTTCACAGGTAACGAAATTATATTTCTTGCCTGTAGGCTACTAAGTTATTAACTCAAAGATGGCTGTTTCTTAACTTCTTTGAACTTGAAAGTGCTGTTGGAACAGTTTCTAACATGCTAATTGCCAGGGGGGGGATTTTCTTTCTTTGAATGTATCAACTAACTTCTGTTTCTATCCATCCTTATGTGTGAAGCATTTTACGTTTACAACTTTACATTAATCTCTATCTACCCCCCTTTCTATAATTTATTTTGTTATCTAATTCTTCTCATTGTTTGCTTGTTTGTCAACTTTGAACCTAAGAAACTATTCAACCATGCTGAGTCACTGACAATATGCCATTTAACTGAAACCCTGGGTAGACTAGCATGTAGGTGATTACATATTTGTGAAATTTACATTTGTTATTGTGCTCTAGGTTGACATTGCACCAACATTAGCTCTACTTTTTGGTGTGCCGATTCCTAAAAACAGTATTGGTGTTTTGATCTCAAAAATGTTTGATTCTCTGACAGGTTAGGCCTCTCTTTCTCTGTACTTGTATGCCTATCTATATAACACTTAAAACAAAGGGAAGTGACATGATCTTTTCTGTCATCTGCTTTCATTGTTTCCAGCATATTGTGAGTTTGTAACAGCAAAATTGTGTAGTTTTGTTTTTATTTATCTTCTTTTAATTTCTTTTAAAACTTCTTGGATGGACTAGATGATCAAAAGTTGAGGGCTTTGGAGTTGAACTCGTGGCAACTATTCAGATTACTTCAAGCACAGTTGCCGGGTTTGTCTTGTAAAAAGTTTCCATGTGATGCCTTCATAATTGATAGTAAGCCAGGGGTTAGAGAATGCAATGGAAGCCAGGAGGAGATGTTTTGTTGCTTGTATCTAAATGCTGCTGCACTTCATGATGCCTGGAAAACCAAAGTGGTCTCCAGGTGGATATGTGATGATTCTGTCGTGCTAAATTTATGACATAACTCCAGAAGAAGTATAGTTGGACCTTTATTTATTTGCAATATATTTTGTAGGTCCAACCGTATAGAAGACTGTTGTAGCAGCACTATTGCTGCATATCATGAGTTTTTAAAACAAGCGAGTGAGTGGCTGTCGCACAAAGCAACTGATGTATGTATAAAGTTAGTTGTTTCATGTCTTGAATGCTTAAATTTTTTCTTTTCTCTCACTTTCTTTTCTTTCTGGTCACAACTCAAAGTGCAGAAACCAATTAATTTACTTTTTTTTGGAGTTGCTGCAATTGTTATGTCATCTCTGATATTGCTGAGTCTTGTGATCCTCATACACAAAGAAGTTCCTGCTGGGGAGGAGAAGCAAGACCTTGATGATTATTTGAAGCATTGGAAGCTGGATGAGGCATTTATTTTGCTTGGCATAATAATTCTGGTCATAAGTATGGGATCAAGTTCTATGATCGAGGAAGAGCATTATATTTGGCATTTTCTGACATCGTCAGTTATTTTGATATTTCTTCGCCAAGCATTACAGTCTTTTGATTATCTCAGTTTGATAAAGGGACAGAATAAAAGATCAGGTTGCAAAATGAGTTTATTGTTATTTATTCTTTTTTGTGGAAGGATTTTGAGAGGCTGGCATCAAGGTGGTGTGAATTGGACTAACCTTCCCGATATTTCCAAGTGGTTTGAGCAGGATGGGAGTCACTATATAAAATTTGTTCATCTAACCGCATGTGTCCTGATTACCAGTCTAGGCCTTTTTGTTTTATGTAAAATAGGATCCAAAACTAAAATTGTTCTGGTGGTTGGGTTCAGCTTTTTATTATCTGGCATTTTGATATTGCGACATGTTATCAAACATCAGGACATACTTGCCTCGTCTAGTAAGGATGCCACCTCATCAATACAAATAATATATATTATTCTGGGAATATCCACTGTTACAGTTGTTGTGGCTTTGCCATGGATTACGCCTATGCCAAGTTCTGAAATGTGCTCAAGATGGAACAAGTCAACTGCTCATCCTGCTGAAATTCAGAACATAACTCCAATTTTGGGATTAAAAGATTGCTTATGTGTGATTGGGTGTGCATACATAACTTCTTGGTGTCTGCTGCAGTTGTTGCTGCAACAACCTATTAATGTGATGCCTGTGTTGTTGCTCTTTGTACAAGTCTTGACCATCATGCTTACATTTTCTTCTAGTGGATCACATCGTAAGCAATGGGTTGAGGTTAGTTGCAAGATCATTCTATGAATAAATATTGTTTTTTCTCTTATATATTGAAAGCAGATTAGTTATGGGATCTAGAGCTTAGAGATTTAAGCATCCACAAACAGGGAGAACAGCTCAAATAACTTAACCTGCCTTCAGTTATGGGAGTTCTAATAGGTGGAAGGATTAAAACTGCTCGATACTAAGATTAAAATGTTTCTCATGAGAATGTGAATTAGCAAATTTTACTTTGAGAATGTTACCTGTACATCTTTCTACACTAATGCATTATCAGTTGCTGCATGATGAGTATGTGGATGAGTTTAATGTAAATTAGGCACTGATGTCGTGCATTTTGTTCACAGATCGCAGCATTGTACTATATGGGATGGGCAGGCCATTTTGCTCTTGGGAACAGCAATACACTAGCTACCATTGATGTTGCTGGAGCTTTCATTGTAACATTACCTTCTTTTCTTTGGTTTATTGTTAAAAAGAATTCTTAATTCTCTGCTTTGTGCTTAAGATTCTTAAAAAAAAGAAAGAGAGATATCTATTTTCTGAACACTCCTTTCATTGGCAGGGAATTTCAAATCACTCAACATTCCTTTCAGGTCTTCTAATGTTCATGATTACTTATGCGTCCCCAATGTTGTTCTATCTCAGTATGGTGCTATACATCTCTGTAAAGGACACTGTCTGTCCACTTATTACCGAGGATGGAAATTCAGTTCTCAAGACTCTGCTTGGGTTTCCTTGCCTTGTTCCTCTGAGCGTGAATTCTGTTTTAGTGACTGCATACACGATTGTCTTGCTTTTGATGAGGAACCATCTATTTATTTGGAGTGTCTACTCTCCCAAGTGAGTCTTTTTCTGAATTTGATGTTTTGCCATTGATGAATAGTTGGAAACCCTAAACTATCCTTTGCAACTCCTTTTAATTCAATCTTCAAGTGCAAGGAATTTTTACTGAATTTTTTGTGTGTGGCTATTATCAGTTTCATAGATAATTAAGCATTACAAAACTTGCATTGATAATTTTTCCTGCAGGTACCTTTATGTATGTGTTGCAACTGCATGTGTCTATATCGGGGTCTTCATTGTAGCTGCAACTGTGATTTATACATATACGGTTCTCTTCCGGCATAAAAAAAAGAGGAGTCTCTCCTCCGGTAGCAAGCAAAACGGTACCCAGTCAATTAAGGAAAGAACAGATTAGTACTTAACTGCCAAAAAAGCGATTTTGATTTTTTTTTCCCTTGAATATACCTCTGTTCTTTAATTTATTGAGGAGGGGTGAAGTATAGGAGTTACCCCTTCTGGTTCGCTCTTGGAGCATGAAACCTTTTAAAGCGTCCTTCTCAGAAGGGACGCATCCTTCTTAGCCTTGAACTACATGTATCGTGGACTCGTGGTAATGACGCTACGTGGCCACTAGCTAGGTTATCAATCATAAGATTAGTTCATCGAAGACACGTCTCCAGTCCTATAATTTGCGGTGGCTTTAGCATGTTTATACGCTCTGTTGTCATTGGGAAGTGATCATCTCTGCACTGCAAGTCTACAATTCTGTTCATGGAAGTGGATGAGATTATTGTGAACATTTTGTTACCTTATGATAATTGCAATAGACTGACCGTAGCCAAATGATAGCTAAATCTCTTTTATTAACCTTTTTATTGTACTTTTATGAATTGGTGTGCCTATTCAAACAACCTAAATAGGTATAGGTAGTCGGTAGATGCATCCCATCTTCTATACTATTATGTTTTATAAATCTATTTACAGAATATTAACAGAATTCCCCTATATCAATGAAAGAAAAAAAAAATTAGTAAGGTCCTGTAATTATCCTTGGCGTTAATGATGATATTTTTTGACATATGGGTCAAAGGATAATTGAATTGAATATAATGTTCATTAATCAAGTAGATAATTACTTGAATGACATAATAATAATCAGTGGCAGATTATTAACTTAAAACGAACTGATTTCTCTCATTTTTCTAAGCAAAAATTATGTTTCGTTGGCTTACTAAGGAGCGAAAACAAATATTTCATGACTTTTATTTTCTTTTCCTTCTTGTCTATAGTAACATCATATTAATTAATGTCCGTTTATGAAATAATTAATTTTATCATTTATGATTAGCCCAAATAATAGGATAAATGAAAGTTCTTGAATTGAATTATCATTATATCATATTGAAGAAAAAAATTAGTAGTAGTAGAGCTGATGATTTCAATTATTCACTAAAGAACAACTGAAATAAAAGTCTTTTTTTTTTTGTTAAAAGGAGGAATGAAGAACAAGAATCTTTTAAATTGTTTAAACACGTTCATGTTTTTACATTCTATTGGATGGAAAGGAAAATATTCGAAATGTTATTTCAGCTGGTAAAAAGCAGAGCAGCACGAGTGATTCAGTATACTAAAACTGAAACGGGAAGACAAACGCCCTCAGGCGGATTAAATAATTGCCGAAATAACCAAAACACCAGTTTGCGCTCGCTCCATCTTGATCGGCCACGTCAACAATCTCAACCTTAATTCTGTGGGACCGACAGCTATCGACGGTTCAGATTCAACTTTCTTGCAAGTCCCTATATTTATGTTGTATCCATTTCCCCCGTCACTCGCAGAGCATATTGACACGATGGAGCCAGAAAAGGGCGCGGGATGCCAACTCGAGTCCGAACCCGAACACTTGGTCCGTACATGCGCGTCGCTTCTTCGTCACCGGCACTTCACCAGATGCCGCGAGTTCGCTCGCCGAGTTCCAAGGTCCGACCCAACGATCTCCGACTCCGTCGACCGAATACTCGCAATCGCCGACGTACTCCATGCTGCCGAGCGCCGCCTCAATAACAATCGCTTCGACTGGTATGCTATCCTCCAACTCCCCCGTGTGAACTCTGCAAACCGCCCACTCATGCGGAGTCAATTTAAGAGGTTCCTGCACCTCTTGAACCCAAACAGAAATGGGTTTGCATTCTCAAATGAAGCCTTCATGCTCGTCCGCGACGCCTGGCTCGTGCTTTCGGACCCACGAAAGAGAGCCCAATACGAACAGGAGATTCATGATTCCCCTCCCCCTGAACTTCGCAAACAGAGTGGGGACAAGCAAGACAGTTCTCGAGATGTGCCAGGGAATGGGCATAATGTGAATGTGGATGAACCAAAGTCGACATTTTGGACTGTGTGTCCTTACTGCTGGTTTTTGTACGAGTACGAGAAGATATATGAAGAATGCTGTTTGCGGTGCCAGAAATGCAGGAGGGCGTTTCACGGGGTAGCGGTGAAGCCTCCGGGGCCGGAGATGCTAGTGATGGGGAAGGAGAAGTACTATTGTTATTCCGCGCATGTACCTTTGAGATATCCGGCGTCACTTCATTCAACTGTGGACAAGGATTCGAAGAATAAGAATGTAAGAGCTTTTCGTGCAGAGCAAGCAGGCATTGAGGGATTGCATGGAGAGTTGGGAAAGAATGTGGGAGAGGGCATTCAGGGTAATCCGAGTTACGAAGAATGTGAGCCAGAGGGGAGTGGAAGAACAGAGTTCCAAAGCAATGGCAAGCGGCGGATGAGAGTAAAAACTGTCGCTAGAAATACAAAGAAGATTACTGGGAACAGGAGGAGATGTCAGGGACATATTTCACCAAATAGGGATGCTGAATTGTCGGATTTGGATGCAGAAGACGGTGATTAGGAATTTACTGAAGGAGAAGAAGGTATCTTTATCAGTGTACAATACACTAAGTGATGGAAGGGATTTGAAAGGTGAGGACTTTACTAGTCTTTTTGGGTAGTCCTAGCACGATATAGCAGAATGTAGTGTACTCGGCTGGTGTTCTGCACAGTTTTGGGGGTAAAAGAAGAACTTGATAGTATAGATGTTTATATGGTGGATCATCTAATAGGAAAAGAGGCATTGCATTATTTTGTATTTAACGCTTCTTGTAATGCCACTTTTATTGTAAAGTTGAAAAGTAATGAAAATATTCGGTTTCGTTGATGATAGTTTCTCAACTGAGCATAATCTGTCCATGCTGTGGATGATTTGGTTTTTTAAGTTCATAGTTTTTGGGGAAGCTAGGTTAATTTTTAGGAATAGATTAATGTGTTGCTTTTATGAATTCAGCTAAGAGGTTGAGCTTCTTGGAAAGTTGGCTCGCTTCTTAAGTTTGTTCAAACATTGTTCATCTTGATTATGCCCACCGCAGAGTTGCTATTGCTGGTCACTGGGGTTTAGGAATCTCAAAGACATATTTGAGCTGTTTCCCCATGTTCAACTCAATTCATACTTGTATTCTGCTGAAGTTATTTCTTCAAGAAGAGTTATAAAATTTTGAATCAGAACATGTTTAGGTCTAATTCAACTTAAAACTAAAACTAGCTGATTTAGTACTCAATAATACTCTCATCATCGAGACACTACATAAACAACTAGCAGTGGGAAGACCACAGAAATTTGGTGAGAGGCTTTTTTTAAAAAGAAAAAATTATAATCTTTTTATGCACAATTCATTTATGCAAAAATTGTCCCTCACCATTCTTTTAATCTTTATTACATTACGTACCCTCAGTATTATTTATCGTTCCAATAGAGTGTTTTGATATGTGGCTTTCTATACCAATTCAGTTCCTTTCTTTTTCTCTTTTCCTGATTGGAAGGCGTAGATCTGTAATTTGGATTTAACTTTGATATAAAAACTAGTGATGCGAATTTTGTTGAATGTGTCGTGTCTTTTACTTAGTGTGTTGCATCTAAAACGTGTATTTTTCTCGATACTAAGTCTGATAAGCTAAAAGACCTCTCTGCGTTGCTTATCTGAAAGTGATAAGAGTTAATGGGCAATAGCTACCTATTACTGCCTGACCTTCATCTGATTAAGATTAGTTTTAGATCCCTTTGTTAAAATAATGCTAATAATCTGTTAGCAGAAAACTGGCAAGAAACAATTTAGTCATGCGGGGAAGAATATCATAATCAAAACTGTTGATTTTCTTCATAAATATAATGAAGAATTGCCTTGTTACTTCTTTAGCTGGCTGTACATGAGTAAAGCTTGAAGAGTGAAGACTTGATCGAGAGAGATAGCAATCTTAAAGACTAGTGAACAGTGTTTTCCTTAGATTTCTAAACGAGCACAAAACTCCCTGGTGAATGGTGATGCCGCTTTCAGAGCTCAAGTTTCAGGTCTTAAGTCGTAATATGTATCAGTGCATGTAATGACCTGTAGGTAACTGTTCTGTTGGCCACAATCGTGATCAAGTGCGTATTAAATATGTCAAAGCTATTCCAAAGCCGCAAGTTTGCTTTTCTTCCTGGGTTGTTTGTTCTGATGAATCAGCATGTCATAACACACCTAGGCTGATCGAAGGAGTTTATGTTCATCCTCATATTCTTATTGAGTTTATATTCTTGTTTCAACCAGGAAATTGAAGTTACATATTCTCTCATTGCTTTCTTTATTTAGCTTGTTATAGTAATTGATCTCATATACTGATTTACGCTTCATTTGCATATATATTAGTATGTACCATCTACATTTCATGGGCTAAAGCTCTAAAATATATCTATATTTATCTTATGTACAGAACTGTTTTTTCTTCATTTTAAAATTATGCGTACAAAATTTTCACGGAAATATACGGAATTTAGATTCTATGGGGCGATGACATAAAAACAAATAAGGTATTTATGGTAAGGATCCTATATTTAAGTTTGAAATCAACCCACTGTTAAATGCTGATTATTATACGATCATCTTCTGATTCACCATTAATAGGAAAAAAAAAACAAGTTCTCCAAATCTTACTGTATTGTGATATGTTTTGGATTTACAGTTAACTCATTTATACTCATCAACAGTAAACCATTCCCTCCTTATCTAGATTTGGAATGTTCTGCTATCAAAGGCAAATTTCTTCCTAATCTTCCTTGCTTTGCCAATTTGCATTAGTTGCATTTAACTTCTTTTGGCTGTCTTGCATACAATCTTTCATAGAAAACAAGTCAGTTCAATACCATGGTTTTACTTCGACAGGTATATGATCCCCATTCAAGGTTGTTACAAATTTCATAGTGCTCTTGATTAAAATTATTTCCTTTCTTATATTTTACTGAAGTACTTAGAACAGGGCATCCAGCAAATACGGAATTACTATAATTCAGATGCTCACATGATTAGAAGTAGCTTTGCTCGAGGAACCATCTCTCAGAGGTACAAAAACTCATTCCTAAAACCAAAATCAAAGGCAGAGATCAAATTACTCGGTGCTAAGAAACACAGTGAAGCAGAGAAGAGACGTAGGATGCGAATCAATGATCAATATGCCACCCTTCGCACCATTCTTCCCAACTTGGTCAAAGTGAGTTGCAGATACTCAAACTATCTCGCAGTTTAGGATTCTGGTTTTTCCATTCTTGAAGCTGAAACCTTCTAGAAAAACTTCTTTTACTTTTTTTTTTTTAATGTTTTGGGCAATGAACAGATGGACAAGGCATCAGTGCTGGCTGAGACTATAAGACAAGTGAGGGAGCTGAAAAAGAGTGTATCAGAACTGGAAGCAGCTAGTCATGGTCGCTCAGAGGAGACTGTGTTTCCTAGTGAGGCAGACAAGCTGAACTTGGAACACTGTAATGAAGAGGAGGGCGTCATGAAGGCTACTTTGAGTTGTGAGGATAGGCCAGGATTGATGTCAGCCATCACAAGGGCGCTTAGATCTGTTAAAGCCAAGGTGGTAAAGGCTGAGATGGTGACGGTGGGAGGGAGGACCAGGAGTGTGCTATGGGTGCAGGGTTTGGGGAATGGAGAGGAAGGAATGAGGGTACTAAAGAGGACTCTGAAGGTTGTCATGCACAGGCCAACCTTTAAGATGCAGCGTCTGACTCAATAATTGTTTATGACCGAGTGTTGTAGGATTCCCTTGAGAGTAGCTTGTAGTAGTGGTCAAATGGAGAAATTTTTAAATAAATTCGATCTATAAAAAATTTAGAAGATGAAACCCATCTTAATTAGTAAATATGTAAGGATGTGAGAAACATACACGTGTATATTAATCATTGATTTAAACTATAAATCTTTTATAGTCTGATTATCTCATAATTTACAGACTTTCATCAATTTGGTATATACATCTCATCAAAACCATGGCGTACAGGCTCCGCAAAGTAGTTCTACTAGGAGCAAGAAATTGCTCAAGAAAAATGTGAAGGAAATAGTTAGGACAGCGGCTCAACGCTTGTAAAACACCAAATTTCGGCTACAATTGGCTTTCAGAGCATCCTCCAATTTCTCAGCCTGGTCAAAATCAACTCTAAAAGTAACCATGGTTATGCCATCTTTACCAGTATCATAATCCTGCTCGATGCCTTCAACTTGAAAAGACTGCTGCAGCTGAAAATGTCACGACAATTTTATGAGCATCCGTTTGGTACATATTCTAACAACACACGAAAAGCAACAAATTGAAGTGGTAATTGAGCCAGTGCAGCTCATGTTTATTCATATACTATTATAACCCCTGTTTAAATGCATTATCTTGAACTACGATAGCACAAGTAGCACTATTTAAATCTCATTACACATAAGTCAAATACGCTTTCCAGACATGGTGGAAGATGACAATAAAGCTTGAGAGAAGGAAGAAGAAAACAAGGAATAGAAAGACGAAAAGAAATCAAAATCTGAAGCTAGAAACTAGTTGAAATATGATAACTTCATTGCAGGGACTAGTAGTGATGGTTAAATACAAATATATCCAAACAAAATTTGAAGAGAAAATCTTGTACTCCTCTAAGATTTTTTTATTACCCAGCCCAAGTTAAACTATAAAGAAACATATTCGTAGACAGTAAAGGAGTCATTGATATGCATTTAAAAGTACTCACCTGATGGTAGACCACGCCTAAGAGGTCAAAAGGAACCTCTACACCCATTGGCACCTAAATTTTCATACAAATGTCTACATCATAAGCATATTGAGCTCTGGAAACTCTCAAGAAAGTGGAAATTCATGCAACAAGAATTAAATATTCATTACAGGGCAAGGAAAGAACTCTACCTTTGTTTTCACAAGGCAAGTTGGGGCGTTTCTCAGGCATTCTGATGCAACTCCACCGTAAGCCCTGACCAATCCCCCCGTGCCTAATTTGATACCTCCGAAATACCTGAGAACAGATATACATGAGAATGCAGGCAAGTTGTACAGTTCTACCAAAAAGACATTCCACAATTACATTTGTTCAGTCTTGACAAAATAATAAGTTTATCAAGTAAAAGTAATAGTAGAGATTACATGGATGCCAACCGAATTTAGAGAAAATGACACCATATCACCAATATACACTAGTGAAAAATTAAAATGAATGCTGTAAAGCCTTTAACCTGATCACAACCACCATTACTCTATCTATTCCTGAAGATTCGATAGCAGAATGTATCGGTTTCCCAGCTGTACCTGAAGGTTCACCATCATCATTGGCCCGATATTGATCTCCCACCTGAGATGGAAGAGGAGAAACTGATAAAACAAAAAATTATAGTAAACAAAGATAGTCATAAGGAAACAGAACCGAATATATGCACATCATGACCTCTACCTTCACTTTGGGCCTCTTCTATGTCAAAGTTAATACACGACCCGTAAAGAAACTAGGCAGAACAATACTTGGGGATCTGAACTCCCAAAACTTTTATTCAAATGTGATACCATTGAATTAACAAGGCATGATCAGCCACCCGGAGGCTGAGGCAATCAAACTAATTGCCATACTGAGCTGGAATCTCAAACCATGCTCAAGGTAGCAGTTAGTATTCAACCCCAACTATAAGGCCTCAGGATGTGCAACGTGAAGTGAAGATATGACTCAAGGCATATGATCATATCCTAATCATAGCCTTCCTTTCAATGATTTATTCATGGCAAACATCAGCAATCTATTTAAAGAAATAGATCAATGGTTATTTTACCTTAAAAGCCCAGCAATTGTGAGTAGCACGAGGATCCCGGACCTAATAATAAAAAAAGAAAATTAATCAACTGTCATCTATTTAAAGAATTGCCCATCAACTAAATGAACTCATAGGAAAAAAATAAAATAAAGTAATTGAGACATTAGCAACAGTGAATGGGGAGCAGAGCAGCACATTGGTTTTAGCACAAAGTAAAAGATGTGAAAGATTAACAAATGAAGAATAAAGTGAAAACCTGGGAAAGGAAGGACATGGCGGATTTCTCATCGGAAATGGGGCCAGCAACGGCAATAAATTTGCTTTTCTTGATCTCCTTTTCGAAAGTGACCCTCTCTTGGATTGTGGTGAAGGCCCCTGAATTGGTGCTCCGGCTGGTGCTGGTCATCGTGATATTCTTGGCTTTGGCGATGGAGAAGAGGGAAGCGTAGATATGGTGGTTTAGCTTCAGGCGGTTATGGTAACTGGGAATGGTTACTGCCGCAGGCATCTGTACAGCTCTCTTTGGAAAAGTCAAACGTTATTTGCTAACCTTGTTATAAATGGTCGGAACTCAGAAACGAGGGGCAAAACACCATCTTTCGGGACACGGAAGGCTTCTTCAAGCCTCATCTTTTTATCTATTTTGTTTTCGTTTTTTATTTTTTTCAGAATCAAGAGGGAATAATTGTTAATAATAAAAAATTTACATGAAATAAAATGGAAATATGCATTTGCTATAGCCCATAGCTAATTTACTTGCATGACCTTTATATTTGGTCGCATAACATCAATAGGTTACTAGAGATTCTCCAGATTTAGTCATCTTTGGCATTTTAGTATTTGGTTAAATAACCCCTCAAGTTCTTTTAATTTATCTTGAAATTTCCTTTCAATATGATATAGCTTTTTTGGATTTTTAACCTATTCACGTCCTTCACCTGCACTGATACATTCAGTCAGGCCAAAAAAAATATAACTGCAATATATTTTACAGAAGAAAGTTATTCATTGACAGAATGGTGAGACCAAAAAAATGATTTTCGCTATATGATAGATATCTCAGATAATTACTTCTATCTCAACTCAAACTCAATAAAAACGTTTGAGTTGATGTTTCTCTACCTGTTTTTCTCAAATGTACAACAGAATTTGTCATAATGGTTAGCAGAGACATATCTTTTAAGGTCATTTCCCCTACTGCCACTATGATTTTTGTTTCTGTTAGGATACAAATCTTCATTGTCTTCTAATTCTGAGTCCTGCCGGAGCCTCCTATAAGGATCACTATCCACTAAAAAATCTGTACCAAAGTTTTCATAACAGGAAGATGTGACCGAATTAGACGAAAGCCCATAGTGGATGTTCCAATTGGGTGCCGCGTCACCAAATATGTAATCGGAGAAGTCAGCAGTACTGGCCGAGTCCTTGGTACTAGCAGTACTGCAAGAACTTGCATCTGAGGAGCTGAACAGTGAAGAACTTTCGCTAGAAGAATCAACCAAAGCATTTCTTTTCCCATAGTGGAATCTCCATTCTTCTGGGTACGCATTACTTAAGGGAACATCAACAGAGTTCCCATAAGGGTGCTTGCCATGCTTCTGCTGTGACGAGGGAGGAAATGCACGCGCAGCCATGGAGTTGGATCTGGTCTTACAAGTAGCAGGAATGGCTTCCAAGTTCCTTCTCTTGAACTTTCCAGAAGATATTGCATTGCCACTTAGTGAAACAGGGGGTTTTGGAGAGTGCCTAAAGAATAGATATTTAAATAACCAATGGTATTGCTGCTTAGACAAATTCTTCAGAAGTAATAAGAAAAATACAGAACATATCCAACCAGAAATAATATATCAAGCTCCATTGGGTTATTACCTTGCATAAAGAAGCATGTATGCCCTTTCTGATAAAACTCTTGACAAATCAACAGGTTCTACCTAAACAGAAGCACAAGGATATCCTAAGTAGACATATAAATGCATCTAATTCACTTGCACAGAAACTGAGAGACTAAAGTTTACTAATTATAGAAGTTACAAGAAACAAATACTTCAATAGTCATTGCAATTTTTATTTTTTTTTGGGGTAAAGTATAGTCCTTGCAACTATGTGAACATATTTCGGTATTTTTATAATATTTGGAAAACAAAAGTCACTAGTAGCTATAAAAAGAAAATCCAGATGTGTCTAAAACTAAAAGCACAAGCAACTAAAAAGTAGCTTTTCAGGAATTTGCCAAACACTTAAAATCTTTTAGTATGTACCAAATACTTATGCTTATCATAATCAGAAGCCACTTATAAAAAGAACATAGTTTCAAACAAAGCCAAATGTTCTCCTTTCTTTCATATTAAGCAGATAAAAATGAGTACTCAGGACCAATCTCCTTTCCAACATCTCAACACATTACTAGAATAACTAATAAAGGAAGTGAGATTTAGGAGTTAAGAGTAGCAAACTTTTACATTACACTAACTTCTACAGAACCAACGAAATAGGATTTTTCTTTCCCTCTTTTAACTTCAATTCTTAATATATTAAATTCTAATTCTTCAAGAATATCTTTATTGTCAAATAAAAGGATAAGCATGTATGAGAACCAAAGCCAAAAAAGCATATGTCCCACATCATTTGTGTATTCTAATAATTCATTTAGAAGAGAGAATAAAATTCACCGTGCTGTCATCAATCCTGAACCATTCTCCTTGAAAGTTCTTCACATAGCAGACATAATGGCCTGAATATGCAGCATTCATGATATCCAAATGGACAACCACTGCGTAAAGGCTGAATAATGGAGATTTATCTTTTGTCCCACTCATATATGGAGCCATATTCAGTACCTCAGGGAACTGAACCGACTTATTCAACTTCTCAAAATTACCAGACTGCCCACATGGACAGCAGAATAAGAATGAAAACACAATAAATAAATAAATAATAGTAAGAAAATATAATAATTAGCATGTCAAGCTTATTATCAAATATGTACCTGAAATCGTTTTAATACAATTGTAAGAATATTTGGTGCCTCCAATACTGTCAACTTCTTCCTGGCTTTCTCATAGGATTTACATCTAAGTATAAAGAAAAGATAGATAAGATGATTTCATAAAAATACACCCCCTCCCCCATATGATAGGAAAGTTGGGGAAAAAAAATGATCCAAGCTCATTGATAAGATAGAAAACCTCTTCCCCCCCCCCCCCCAAAAAAAAATGCATCGAATGAGCATCCCTAGAGTCTTCAAAAGTCAGAATAAAAAAAAAGAAGGGAATCAAAGTTACCATAGGGAACATGCAAACTTGTTTAAAAAAATCAGCTCAAATAAAAGAAAGATATCACATGTTAAAAAACATGTAACTAAGCATATGAAAACGTGTTCACTTAGACAAATGCTACAACTGTAAGGAAATAAACAAACCTGCTGCAATTATACTTATTATCTTTCTCCAATATTTCAGGTGCTGTAAATTGTCCAAGAGCCTCCTCTAGAGTTCCAATGTCTCCATCTATCTCAACAGTAAGATCCATCATTCTCTCATACCTCTCAGATTTTCCCAGACACCTTAAGCACTTTATCTGTAATTTGCAGCCAATGAATTCCAATATTTGGAATATTATCTTTTTCTCCCTTCATAAAAGTTGAAGCTCAAGAACTTTAGCAGACTGTTAGAGAGGAAACTACCTTAGATCGGAGATAACCCCCAAAAGTGTACCCAATTAGTGTTGTTTCTTCTGCCAATGGACTCGAAACCCCAGCTTCCTTGAGGCAAATGGATTGCATTGTATCAACTGCACACCTGCCATTTCAGCAATATTGTGTAAACAATTATGACTTAGAAAAAAGTGCAGGTGAGATATGGCAAAAAATCAGCTCGAACAATTATTTGGCTCACCTCAGAAATTCATGGGCATCTTCCTCCCTTCCATGTCCAAGGCGGCTTCCAATCTTGTGTATTTTGGATAGTATCCCAATTGGAGAAAGCGGGGAATTCCCTTCTTTTGCCTTCTGAATTAAATATTCAAACTCACAGATAAAACACCATCCATTCTTCTGACCTAGGGAAAACATTGTGAGGATTAAATTAACTATAAACACAAATAATTGAACAAGATAATTGATAAAGAAATCATGAAAGAGGAACTTGCATCGTCTGGAATGGAGCTCCTGAAAAAAATAAGAAGTTAGAGGCCGAGTATATGCCAGGCACTGAAGTACTGCATTAGCATAACAACTGCAGGAAAAAAATATCATTAGCAAGAAATATCTAAAAACCACTATGCAAACTAGCACTGGATATTTCTCCCTTTGAATTACATAAAACACTAGGTAGATAACAGCACTAAATCCCAATAAGAAAGAGATCACTGGAAGCAGAACAAAAATCAGAAAGTGCATAACTAATGAATAAACCTTTTATGCCAATTGGAAAAGTTCAGCCAGACAGCAAATAGGATATTTTATAAATATTTCACAAGTTTCCTGAACGCATACTTGCACAAATCCTTCCAGCACATTTATCATACTCATATCTCATACTTCAAGGACTATGCTCTGCAGAGAGAACATTCTAGAAAAAAGAAAAATGAAAACTTGAAAAACAGAAACATCTAAAACAGAGTATAATCAGACTCCGTACTCTCTCCTTCCCTCCTTCCTCCTACTCTATCTCTCTCTCTCCACATAACAGTTACATAGCATATAATATACCAATCTATGGAAAGCCAAAAGAACTCTACAACACCTGTTCCCACAGTTTGTAAGGCCAAAGGGGTATAGCTCCACCTTGTCATAACAGTAGAGTTCCACAAAGAGTTCATAAGGAAAGCCCACCTGCCAAAACAGATATAACTTGTAAAACTGACGAAATGATAATTGCCAATGTACATGCTATGTTCTCAAGATATCAGGGCAATTTATTCCCAACCTCATTTTCAACAGATATAGGATTGGATGAAGAATCTCTTGAGATTCTAAACTGCTGGACTACTTTCCGCACTGATGTCTTCAAGCCATTACGAACATTTTGCTGCAGGTTTGGAATACCTCCAACTTTTCCCAGCAAGGCATAATAATTATCTGTTTTTGCAGACTTGGTATGTGGAAGCAAATCCCCTTTAGTAGTCGAAAGTAGACGATCATTACCACTAAATGATGATTTTCTTACTTCTTTGTGCTTGGATAAATGTGACTCTTCTTCTGCATCATCAGCTATAAGCTCTAAACTTGAACAATTCATGGAAGGCAAGGATCGGCACTTAGAGGTATCTGTTACTGATTTTTCAACTGTAGAAACTTTTCTTTTGTGTACATGGCCAACCAAATTTGCCACAGCATCATGAGATTTGTCTATCTTGGTTTTTGGTAGTTTTGATTTAAAGCTAGTATTGTCAGCAATGTGACTAGAACTTGTCTTACCATTTTTACTTGCACTGGAATGTTTAAGTTCAATATTTTCAGAACTTTTAGAATCTAAGGGAAGTGAGGTGGTCAGTACTGTCTCATTGGCATGAGAAGGAGCATCACCTGTATTATCAGCTGTATTATCACATACAGGTTTTGCCAATCTACTACGAGAATCATTGTCAAATGATTTGCTTCCATCGACAGATGGATTAAAGCTGGAATATGAGTTTTTGGAAGATGCAATACCACCATGTGCTCCTGCAGAAGGCCTAACTACATCACATACCATAATTAATGCTTCAGATAATATAGCATGACTTTGAAGTCAAAACCATTACCATAATCATCAGACTGTGTTTGTGATACTGCTACTCTATTGGAATTGCTTTCCTCTTTGGGCGGCATAGTGATAATTGGAGGACAACATTCATCCTTGTGACCTTGTCTCCAGTGAATAATTTGACACTTACCAGAACTACAATAAAGCATGCTTGTGAAGTGAATAACAACCATGGTAACAGAATAAGATAGTCGAAATGATGGCTTGAGACAAGTCGCTATGAAAGGCAAAGGCATAGGTGGAAACTAAAGATGTTCAGGAATGTAACTAGTCAAATAATTAGGACAAGATACAACAGAGGAAAGAAGTCAAGCTCAAGAAACTTGCATGTATATATATATATATATATATATATATATATAAAGGATTTTTTTTTACTCTCAAAGTATCCATAGCTATGTCTGTACACAAGCAAAAAGCGAGCAGGATAACTCAAAACTGCAGAAGCATACTCCTTCCTTCAATCTATAATTCGCCTAAATTAGATTTCTCAATACAGTAAGGAAACAGGACCTACCAAGTACCAATCAAGGCATTTTCCCATCAAACATAGAAAAAGAAAATAGAACACGGAAGCCCAGTTCTGGAAAAATGTCAAACCAATTCAGTAATGATAGTCATGCCAAGGTACAGTATAGTCTCTGATAGTTCAATATGGAAAAATTACGGGAAATTGAAACCCGAAACTCTTGGCATTGTGAGTGATAGTACGATCCCAAATGTTCCTTTAGAACAATGCTGCTTCTAAGAACAAAAACTTAGCGACACATGCAGAAGACAATCCATGTCAACTCTCATTGCCCCGCAAGAAAAACAAGACACAATTGTACTGTTCCCATCTCCCTTTTCCAAATTACCATCATTCGTACTCATCTCTACTACTAGTTACAATAATATCTTATAAAATCAAATAGCACAGCAGGTCATTACCAAAAAAATGCAAATGGCCACACAGATACACACGCTTAGGCAATTTTCAAGTTCAAATTTGAAAGTGACAGACACTCGGAAAGAAAACGAACCAGTAGCGAATAGCCTTGCACTTAGAGCAGCGCCTGGTAGTAGGAGAATAACATATGGCACATTGATACCCGCGAGAAACTGGAATGAAACTGTACTCAGCTGAGGCCTCCATTTCGGCGATGGAGGCCTCTTCGGACGCCATATCCACAAGCCTTATGATCTCCTCTTTTTTCACCTCAGTATTCCTCCAAAGATGACGAATTACTAGAAAAGTGAGCAACATGAAGACATAGAGTAAGCTCTGAAACCCTAAAATCCCGGGGATGAACATGTCTTTATCCAGCACCCAGGATCAGTCCAGAACATAGAATGCAGCGGATAGTAAATTTGCTATACATAGATTCGGCGACGACAGCGTAGGTGGAGGATGGGAATAGATCAGGGAAGTAAGGGCGGCGGGCGGCGGGAGAGGATGGGCGGAGGAGGGGAAAGGAGGGGCAGAAAGGGAAATGGGAAAGGGGAATGGTAGTGGTAAGGAGAGAGTGGGAGCATCTGGATTCTCGGGAAAGAGGGGGCGAGGTGTTTGTGAATTGGGTTTGGCTCTGAAATTGATTTACACTGCGACTGGGAGTGTCGATTGCGAATATGCGAGGGACAGATCTGTTTGTCGTTTGTCTTGTCGTGGTAATTGTAAAGACATCCTTTCCACTGCAACTAAGACAGGGAAATGCACAGGGACTGGGCGTTCGGACGAGCTTCCCTTTACTTCTTTGTAACGTTTAGGCATGCCACTTCACCAGTGTTTGAATGTTTTGAAATAAGAAAGGATGAATTGGGATAATACAGAATAAAATTATTTTTCTTTTATTTAATACAAGTTATTATTAAAAAAATAAAATAAAAATTCATAAATGTATTTTAATTTTGAACATCAAAGAATAAGTGGTAAATTTATCTTAAAATTAAAAGTTTAAGACATTTCATCTTCTTTTGTTTCAATTTGGCGAAACGAAATACAAGAATTTAAGGAGGAGGAGAGAGAAATTATTCCCTCTTATGACTTATCTCATTTAATTCTATCTTCAAGTCTCAATTATGATAAATAAGTGCTATTTAAGGCACAATAATATTACTATGTCAAGGATTCTTTTGAATTTTTTTCCCCAATGTTTTGATTATTTTTATATGCTCTTGGATCTTTTGTCAAAGACCGTCGCTTTGGCCGAGTGGTTAAGGCGTGTGCCTGCTAAGTACATGGGGTTTCCCCGCGAGAGTTCGAATCTCTCAGGCGACGACGTTTAAGCTTTTGCTCAATGCATTTATGGAGAGCTTTTATTTGTCTTTCTAGGAGGCAAAGCCAAGACTCGAGAGTAACATTCGATGCCCTGCAACCGGCGCTTCTAAATCGCTCTCACCCTTTGGACTCTTCCCCCAAAGTGGTCCTTTCCTTCAATTATTGGCGTCTCAATCGCACATTTGTATTCCACAGTGCCTCTTTCTTCTTCTTTTTTCCTTATTTCTTCTCCCTTTTGGGATAAGTTGAGTCTTACCATCCCCATAAAGGTAATAAGTTATGTGGGATATGATTCCTGGCTAAGTTGTTGCATTCAAATCAAAGAGTATTCCCAAAAATCTGCTTCTGCTGATTGAATGCACTGAACTGTAATTTTATTTAAATCAGGAATTAACTATATATAGACCATGTTCAAGATTATTTTATTCCAAAAAACCAAAGTATTAAAAGAAGGCTCCAAAATGACCTTTATCATCATCCCTCACAATACTAAATTTGAGTGGGTCCATTGAATATACACATAATTAATGTACATAAAAATTGTTTCATCTGATAAAATGTCTTGATCCAAACTTTCAATTTTCCTTATGATAGAAACAATGGGATTTGCAATTAAAATATCAGAATATTTTTTTTATAATTTAATATTATATAATTGATTCTTTTAAAAAAATTCTTCATTTATCGTAATTTTATTGGAAAACTCCGTGAGAAACTCTAAAGAATTTTATTTTTGTTCTTTCCTTATTTATTAAGATGCACATTGCAAGCTTCCACCACCCCTTAATTCTTTGCTATAAATTGCCCTTCCCCATTGCGTTGTCATCCATGCCAAGCAATTCGTTGCTGCCTCTTAATCGTATTTTGTTTCCGCATACTATCAGATGTTTCAAAGGCTTATCGTTCCTCACTCTTCCTCCGTTGCCTTTGGCCTCCATTCTCATCTCCTGCTCTCCAGTGAGATGAACCCTAACTCCAATTGGCCTTCCTCTTATATCTTCCTTTAGTTCCTTACCTTATTCCCTTTTTACTCCTCCATCTTTTTTATTTTATTAATTAGGAACCTAACTTTCTGTTCTGTTTGGTTGCCCAGAAAATTCGATATGGGTGTGAAAGGTTTTGTTGAGGGAGGCATAGCTTCCATTGTTGCTGGGTGTTCTACCCACCCTCTTGATCTCATAAAGGTTCGCATGCAACTTCAAGGCGAAAACCACGCCCCAAAGCCCAATCATAGTAACCTTCGCCCAGCACTAGCTTTTCATCCTAGCCCCGTCCGGGTTGGGCCTCCTCCGCCACCGCCACCTCCCGCTCGCATTGGTCCCATTACCGTTGGCATTCGCCTCATCCAACAAGAAGGCGTGGCCGCTCTTTACTCCGGCGTTTCCGCCACCGTCCTCCGCCAGCTACTCTACTCCACCACCCGAATGGGACTGTACGATGTTCTCAAGCAAGAATGGTCCGATCCCAACACCGGAGGCAGCATGTCGCTATCACGTAAGATCGCAGCCGGTCTATTTGCCGGAGGCGTAGGCGCCGCTGTCGGAAACCCAGCTGACGTAGCGATGGTCAGAATGCAAGCCGACGGTAGGCTCCCACCGGCTCAGCGCCGGAACTACAGGTCCGTGATGGACGCCATCACAAGAATGGCGAAGGAAGAGGGAGTAACAAGCCTATGGCGGGGTTCATCGCTTACGGTGAACCGCGCGATGCTGGTGACGGCGTCCCAACTGGCATCATACGACCAGATCAAGGAGGTGATTCTAGAGAATGGCGTGATGCGCGATGGGCTTGGGACCCACGTAACGGCGAGCTTCGCGGTGGGGTTCGTTGCGGCAGTTACATCGAACCCTGTGGATGTGATAAAGACGAGGGTGATGAACATGAAGGTGGAAGCAGGGAAAGAGCCTCCGTACTTCGGTGCATTGGATTGCGCTGCGAAGACGGTGCGAGCAGAGGGTCCTATGGCGCTTTACAAAGGTTTTATACCTACGATTACTAGGCAAGGACCCTTCACGGTGGTTCTGTTCGTGACGCTGGAACAAGTCCGCAAGCTGCTGAAGGATTTCTGAGACTGATGGACCTGCCATGGATGATGAGGAAGAGTTTTAATTTAAAAAGAAAAAATAATTATTTAGTTATTCTCCGATTGATGAGTGCTAGCGCTGTCATGACTCTGGAATGGTAATTTAAGTGCTATATTACCATTTATCAATGAGAACGAATGTAAAGTACTGCAAATTGTAATTTTGATTCGGAAAATCATCTTATTATTTTTTTTAAAAAAAAACCAAGAAAGTCTTCACCTCTTAGTTGAGGTTTGAATCTTTTTTGGTTCCTCAGAACCAAAGTTTGTTAATTTTACATAACTTTATTTATTAAGTTTAATGCTTTTTAATGGGTTTATAACGTAATTGGAAATGGAAAGATAACACGAACAGTTGGAAATGATTGTGGCAGAGATACTATGATAAGTGATGACCATTCTTATTCTGAACCTGGATGGTCTAACATGGTTCTGCTTTGGGAACAACGTAAGTGCACGTCCCGTTGGAAAGTTCCAATCTTCCAAAGTGGAGGAAGTTGAGAGTTTTACCAGGTAAAAGGTAAGATAGCACTGCTAAATAACTACTTTCCTCCGGATCATAATCGAATTTGTGCCTATAAATAGAAAGAAACTGTGTTAATATGATAGGTAAGTAAAATACCAATTATCTATGAGCTAAATGATGTAGGGTGGGAGGAGCAGTTAAATTTGAAGTTTTTAATATTCTGATGTTGGATCCGATATTTTTCATTCCTATAAGTGACAGTGATTTAAAAATAAACTCGAAGAAGGTATGCTACAAATTCTCAACCCTCTGTTTTGACACATAGAGGAAGAGAGGGCCAAAAAGACGCTTAATATAATTATAGCAAATTGAAACCAGAAAAATTAGTATTTTATTTATATTATGGTATGATATGATTGGGACCTAAAAAAATAAGAGGAAATAGTATGAAACCTCTCTGCTTGTGACCACATAATTTCTTCGTCATAGGCTTTTTGATAATGGGTTATTTATATGAAATATTAACCTTACACGTTGATTCTTTTTATGGACGGTTTTGATAATTGGATATTTCCATCGTTTATGAAAATTTAAAACCAAAATGGTTCCAAAGTAAGAAAGGAATGGATATTAACTTAGCATGAAGCTAAATTGCAGAGCCTAAACTCAGAGCAATAGTAATCGTAACAATATTTCAAAGTTTATTTGTGATTTGAGAGTAACGACGTAGAAGAGTAGAAAGAGCAAAATTGAGAACGAGGATAGCTTTTTTAACAGTAGAGGAGATCACCAAATGACCGTAAACTCTATCAAATACCATGCCCTGTTTTTTCAAAAGACACTAGTGCTGGGGCAACAATCAAGCGAAACTCGAAAGCAAGAAGACCTCCTTTTCCTTTTCTTTTTATCCAGTCATGATCAAAAGCAAGACCATGTAAACAATTTTGGAGATTTTATTAATTTAAAATTTATAAATTAGATAAAAATTTATAAATTATATAATATTTAAAATAACGTATAATTTATAAATTTTTAATTAATTTAAATTATTTAAATAAATTTATTTATCAAATATTTTAAATTATATTTGACAAAATTAATTTATAAATTAATTAAAAATTTATAAATTATATATTATTTCAAATAGTATATAACTTATAAGTTTTTAATTAATTTAAATTATTTAAATAAATTTATTATTTTTAATTTGAAAACTCTATATGATCCCTCTTGATTGACCATGCCAACAACATATTCAAAAATTGTATTTGTTTCATTTCTATATTTTATACACACAGCCATATATAAATCAAACTCTTTTTGAAATAAGTCAAATACAGTGATAGTATAAATTTCGGCAAATTGTTGTAGCATAAGTGAATTCTCCATTTTCAATCTAGGTACTTTTTATCGTGACTTAAATTCATGCTTCAACTCGTTGTACCGCTTCTCTTCTACAACTCTCTCAAAGTGTTTGAAGAATTGAGTAATATCTAAACTCAGGTTTATGCAACTCTTAAAGTTTGAATTTAAACTTTCACTTAGTTGGGTGCTTCTCATACCAAGGGTGAAAATTTGCTTCATATGGCAAGCTAATTTTTGTTGGAGTCCAGCATCTTCAACCAACTCAATCTTATAAACTTGAATATCAGATAATTTACGTTGAGATGCTAACATATGAATTGTTTCTTAAAGATGCAAGGGGTGATTATACTCTTCCACAAAATCATTTATCTTATACTTTCCATTCTTTAAAGTAACCCCTATTTTTACTCTACAATTAGTTCTAATCTCTAATCAAGAATTTGTAGTATTTATATCTCTTTTATCACTCTTCCTACTTTCTTCTTTGTAACAAACAAATTTATAAGAAGTTATGATTTCATCTTTTGGTCTACGGTTGAAATAATGTTTTCTAACTCCAAATCCTATATTTCCACTATAAGCCACCCAAAAATTCTATACTTTATCTAAATTATCAAACTCCATACCTATCTCAGGCTTCAAAATAGTTTCAGTAGTAGATGAACATATTTCCGGTTGCTGTGATAATGCAACCTCCGGCAACTCCATTTCTCTGCACTCCACTTCGTCTATCAACTCCATGAATTCTACTGCACCTCTGTTTTTGCTTCCTTCACCTGCTGTTCTTCTCTCTGCTCTATGACAAGTTTGCTCACCAACTTCACGTTTCCCGCTGTGTCGTCTGTTGGTTTATGGTTTTTACGCAACTTAAAGATAAAACGTTGCGTTTTGTTTTATAAAAATAGCGGAAACAAGACAAAAAAATGTGTACTACGTAGAATGACATTATGTGAAATTAGGGATTGATTAATAAATATAAATTTGAGATTTTAGTTCAAATGATGATTAGGAGAAAGTTTTTGGCAATAACCATAAAGTGATTAGGGATTTCAGTGCCAAATAAGGAAGGAAAAATATAGAAATGGAAGAACCAGTCGACTAATTTAATTACCAGTTGACTGGTAACGGACCTGGTGCCTCTAAAATCCAAAAACTCCTGCACACCAGTCGACTGTTTATTTTATCAGTCGACTAGCTATTGGCTCACTATTGTTGTTTTTCTTAAAACTCGCAAGCGCACGAATCTATTGGAGTATAGATTTAGTGGTATGCAAAGTCGATCGCACGAGGATTATCCATTGAGAAAATTTAATTCAGATCCAAAATAAATATTTATAACCTAGTTGCCAAAATGTTTGTTTTGTGAGAAGAGTACTGAACAGAGTTTGTAAAAAACTAAAATACTGAAATTAAATATGAATGTGCTCAAAGTAAGAAACATGCTAAGGTTAGGGGATCCACTCTTGATACATCAAATAATAATAAATTTTAACTATTTTATTACTCAAATGGAATTCTCATGTAAATGAGGTTCTATTCGGAAGATATGTTACATTAAACACGCTTTGGTTTATAGATGAAGTGTATTTGCCTTCTTTTATTGTATTAATAATAGTAAATAAATTTTGTAAAATGGATTCAAGTATACATCGTGCCAATCATCATATTGTCTATAATAAATCAAGAATTATTTAAGTATTTATTGTGCCAAAAATTGTCTACAATGTAGCAAAATTTGCACTTTACAAAATTTAAAATAAAAATATACAAACAAAATCAATAATAATAATAATAATATAAAGTAGGCGGTAAAACCAGCCATTGAGAAAAGAAATAATAAGAAAATAAATACAAAAAGTGCAGAAAATAAATAATAGAGGGGCAATAAAGCCATTTTCTAAGAAAATAAATAATAAAAGTGCAAAAAATAAATAACAGAGGGGCAACAAAGCCATTCTCTAAAAAAATAAATAACAAGAAAGTAAATAATAAAAGTGTAGAAAATAAATAACAGAGGGGCAATAAAGTCATCCTCTAAGAAAGTAAATAACAAGAAAATAAATAATAAAAGTGTAAAAAATAAATAACAGAGGGGCAACAAAGCCATCCTCTAAAAAAGTAAATAACAAGAAAGTAAATAATAAAAGTATAGAAAATAAATAACAGAGAGGCGACATAGCCGTCCTCTCAGAAGAAAAATAATAAGAAAATAATAATAGAGAAAATAAATAATAGAGAGGCAACAAAATCATCCTCTAAGAAAGTAAATAATAAAAAGACAGAAAATAAATAATAGAGGGGCAACAAAGCCATCATCTAAAAAAGTAAATAACAAGAAAATAAATAAGAAGATAAATACAACATCAAGTATAAACATTAAAATTAAGAGTTAGATAAATTATTATTTTTATACCAAGAGTTTCACCCTTTCACCTTAGCATTAGGAGATTAGTTCTCCATAATCAAGGTAAGAAAAAAAAAATAAAAGATGAAGAAGTATGATAAAACTTATGAAAGAAAGTAAAAATACAAAATGTATAAAGAGAGAAAAAGATTACAAATACTTAGAACTTCAACAAAGATTTTCCAAACTCACTCTTCAGCCTTTCTCCCCTCCCTTTAGCTCACAATATGTCTCTATTTATAGACAAAAAAAGGGAAGTAGGTGACAAAAATGGTGGGTAGCAAATTGCACTAAAGTTGACAAGTTGTGTTGCATTATGTGCCCCAAAATTCATCGTGATATATCGCCTTGATAGCCATCGAATCTGCTAATACAATCAATATAAAAGTTGTAGATATTTTCATTATCTTTACATACATATAAGGTAGAGAAAAATTGGCCATGTATTTTGTGATTTATGGCCAAAATACTGCAGCAAGGTCAGGCTGGACTGTAATAGTAAACATGTTCGGTTCTGGCCCAATTTTGACCCTTTTAGTGTCCGAATTTGTTAACCACTTGAACATCAAAGTTGTATCAAATTATATCGTCTATGCACCTACAAAATTTTGTATCCATTAAATATGTATTTTCTGAAATATGGCCTAAATACTATAGTAAGGTTGGATTGGACTGCAACAGTAAACATGTTCTGTTCTAACCCAATTTCAGCCCTTTGAATGTCTAAATTTGCTGATCACATAAACATGAAAGTTGTATGAAATTATGTCAGCTATTCATCTACCAAATTTTGTACATAATATATACTTATTTTCTGAGGTACGAGCAAAATACTGTAGTAAGATCAAATTGAAAAGTAAGCAGCAAACAAATTTTTAACATTGAGTGTTTTGCCTTGAATCTTTATGTTTCAATTCTTTTAAAAATATGATCATAAATCAAGATTGAATTGATGCATATATCTATTAGGATGCATCTCAAGAGACAAAAATATAATGCTCCTTACTCAGCCATCCTTAATGAATTTATTTTGTCTGCTTGATTTATAGACATCATTTTCAAAGAATCACAATTTAACTTTGATTCTTCCAATTGAATTAATTTCATATTCTTCTCTTCATCTATAAAAATACACAAAACTAAAGACAAATAAGGGAGATAAATGCTTAATTAAGGCAAAAAGATAAGATAAAAATATTTAATTTATGAGTACAAAACTCATTCATCACTCACCAGTCGACTGTCGAGTGTCTAGTCCCATATCCAGGAGCAGGGGCATACTAGTCGACTTCCAATGCCCCTGCTAGCCTCTAGAATCCATCATAGGGGCTCACCGGTCGACTGGCTATTGTACCATTCGACTGGTTCCAACTCCAGAGGCTAGCAGACACTTGGCCAGTCGACTAGTTCCCTACTAGCCTCTAAATTTTGGTTTCCAATTACCAGTCGATTGGCGAATGGCAACGAGCGACTGGTAGATTGTACTAGTCGCCTGACTCGATGGGTTAGACTGGGCTTGCGATTTTCTGATCCAATGCGGGGCGTTTCAACTACAGCACGTGGTGCTGTGTTTTTGACCACCGCAGAGAATCATCTAAAAGGCCACCATGCTAGTGAGCTCATCCTCTGCCAGAGGCCCCAAGAACTTCAAGATGGGAGAGGTGAATATGAACTTAGGTAAAGACAATGCGCAGCACAGAGTGAGAATAACCCGGGCACGACTAGATACCCAACATGTGGTACTTCTTAGCCCTAAAGGCTAGCTCGCAAAGCGTTTCCAAAGCGCTTGTCAGCCAGTCCAAGAAAAAAAAAAGTGCTTGCCATTCCCAACTGAATCAAAGCAAAAAATGATCAAATAATCTTAACTTGTATCCTCCATAGCCTCTGGGATTCGTCCAAGAGTATTTCTATTTGGACATCTTGTGATTGGATTGAGGGAAAGTATTAGATTCAAGGTAGCCGTGATTGAAATTTTTTATACAAATTGGATGATAAAAGTTCAGAGAAAATTTAAAACCAAAATGGTTCTAGAATAAGTTAAGAATAGACATGAACTTAGCATGAAGCTAAATTTTTTAAGCAGAGACTAAACTCAGAGCAGTAGTATTAGAAACAAGATTTCGAATTTTATTGTGATTAAGGACGAAGAAGAGTTGAAAGAACAAAATTGAGAAGGAGGATGGGTTCTTCAGAGCTGGGCAGATCGCCATATGTCCGTACACTTTATAACATGCCATGCTGTGTTCTTTTGAAGTCACAATTGCTTGGGCAGCCATCAAGCCAAACTCTTTTCTTCTTTTTTTGTAGTCATGATGGAAAGCTAGACCTTCTAGACCATCTTGGAGACTTGGGCGAGAATTCCATGCAATTTCTTTTATTTTTTTAAACTTGACCACCCCCCATCCCCAACTTCTTTTTTTCTTCCCTTCATCACCTTTTTTCATTTTCCACTGTCCATCCAGTCCCATCGCTTTTTCCCTAATTGCGTTACCCATCTTCCTTCACTCTTTCTCATTGACTTAAAGTCCACCAGCTCCTCCTCCTAATTTTTTCATGCAATTTCTTCTAATTTTTTAATTTTGATACACAAACAACTTCACCACACCCCACCCTCAACTTTTTTTTTCCCCCCCTTCCTCACCTTTTTCCATTATCCACTGTCCATCCAGCCCCACACGGACCATCGCTTTTTCCCTAACTGCGTTACCCACTCTTTCTCATTGACAAAGTCCACCAGCTCCTCCTCCTAGCGTGTCTTAGTATATTCTTCATAAATTCAAACCTTGTTAGACCCAGTGCTTATCTGTCCTATGATGCCATTCACGGTTCCGAAATTCCTCAACCACCCATTGTTATGGAGATTTGTGGGATTCGGATCAAGTATAGTTGGATTCAGCTGTTATGCCCTCAGCCCTTCTTCCCATGACCTGTTTGGCAAGTTCAACCCGCTCAAGATCGTCATCTACTGTGTGGTAAGTATGTTCCTATCCTGCTTGATGCTGTCTGTGAACAAGTGCAGGGGATTTGCTGGGAGTTTTCTGGTGAGAGCACATGTGGGTTTTCTGGTCTTAACGCTTACCTCTCTCTACTCATTTTGGGAAGACCGAGCTAGCGAACAGGAGAATGAGGAAAAGAGATACGGGAGAGTATTGAACCTATGTTCCTCCGGAGCATTTGCCTTGATGTCGTTGAGCCTGTCAAGACAGCTTGAACTCGGATTCGAAGTGGGGATGTTCAACTTCTTTCTCGGGTGTTTCTTGGTGACGCTCATGAAAATGAACTTCAAATTGGCTCCAGTTGCTGCGTTCTTCTGTTATGTGCTTATCAATATCCGATCCTGCTCCGATTATCTGCTGGAAATGCGTGGAGTTGGTGATGGGTCTGGTGAAACAGAAGACGGCGACGAAGAATTGCAACCCTGTGCTGACGAAGAACAAGCAAATTTAATGGATGCAATAGATTACAGTTTTGTTGAAGAAGGTGAAAACTTGATAGATTACTACGAATATTGAAGCACAATTACCTTATTATTTGGTCGGAAAGTGTCGTGTATAACGTTAGTGTGCCTCACAGGAAATAATGCTCTTCAATAATAATAGTAAATGAGCTTATTTGCTTTTCTCCATTTACACTTGGCAGTCTTCTTTCACTCTGTCACTTGCCAGGACAACAAAACCACATCTCCTCCCTCTCACTTGGCCCTCAATTTTTGGAATATTAGGTGATATTTGATTAAAATAAATATTATAATGAATAGTGAATAAAGTTGGAATAGTAAAATTACATATCTTAATCCATTTTAGACAAATTCAAACGTATCAATTCGATATTTACTAGGTTTAATTATTAGAGATCCTTGAAGTTGAAGGCATATTCAGTCTCTCAAGTGATAACATTGAAATTCATTTCACTGCTTTTATAGCACGAGTCTCTGATAGTCATAAAACGGGGAAAAAGGGTGATATTTAGTAGGCAAATATTTTCATTTGTAAATACCTGGCGCCCCAGGTACAAGTACCACGAAGATCGGAAAGAAGAAGCTAATTAGTAATTAGTGCCTAGCCAAAACCGAGTATACTCGCTTGCCTGTGCTGTAGGGGGAAAAAACATTTCTTTCTCAATGCAGATGAAGCAATATATTCCCGCCAACCAATAATTTGTTCCTTGAGCTCCTCTATTTTAGCAGCCAGCTCATCCTTAGTTTTCTGTTCTCCATTATATCCAGTTAAGCTAGGTAATTGAGATGTAAATATTGGCCTAAAAAACTGAAAATAGTTACCTTGAAAAGCAGATAACTGGAACTGAACCATTTTATATATGCAAGGCCTACAACTTCTATCAATTTAGAAACTCATACTAGTAGAATGAACAAAAAAATCTCGGAATTCAATTAAGTAGATCATATAGTTTAAATAGTGATATAATATAAATATAATGCACACCAATGGGGTAGAATCAATAGTACCCAGAACAGCTGATGCTGGCCACAAAGGTGACTATGGTGATAGGAATTCAGCTTTTAGGTTGGTAGATTTATCAAAAATATGATATAGAAATAAAAATATAACAATACAAGTGTTTAAGTAAAAACTCCAAACCGGAGAAAAACTATTGTTGTTGTCAAAGACAACTAGAGAAAAAATTTCTTCTGTAATAATTGTTACAACCACAAACACTCTCTCAAACCCAATATTCGATTACAGATTCTATTTGTACAATTGTTTTGAACAATAAATTATTACAAATAACTTGTAATCTAATTTCTCTTCTTTGAGATGATTTACAATAAAAAAATGAAACCATATTTATAGCTTTCAAGTTTCTCATTCTAACATGCTAAATATTTCTTTATTCAATAAAATTAAGATATCTAATTTTTCTAGTCGATATTCAAACAAAGTTAGGTACCTCCAATTTTGACAATTTGTGAAGCCACCTAACTTCTATGAATTTTCTTCTAAATTAGACACCTTTAATTTTGATTAACTATTTAAAAAAAACTTTAAAATTATTTAACCAAATTACTAACATATGGCACTGCCACCTTATATATAGAACCCGTATCATCCGCGTGAAACTGAAAAACAGGGCAAAATGTGACAAGTTAGGAGAACAGAACAGCAATGATGTGGATAGTAAAACAATGACTATAATCGAAGGAATGTTACAACATTAAACCATGTGGATGGAAGTACAAAGGATGGTGAAAAAACCTTGAAGAAAAGAAAACACAATATGTTTAAACAAAGCAGAAAAAGTAGAGTGAATTTCAAAATACTTTACATAGAGTTTGGTAAAATACAAAGACATAAAGGCTTCAAAAGAAAAAAAAAAGTGAAATCCATTGGGGTTGCTCAATTAACCGCTCAAGTTAGACATTATTGGCCGAGTCTCATCAAACATTCTACAAATGCCAATAATCATCTGCAGTGTCATCACCACAACTCAATTTGAAAAAAAAAAAAAAACTAAAATCGGTTAATATATATATCCAGAGGATCAATTCTTCAACACTTAATGAGACTAAGATCTAAATATTTATAGACCGTTTGATCATACATCTTTTATCAAACATTTTATCACATTGACGATCAAATCAATAATTATAAGCTAGAATTAGTAAGACAAGGAGAGCCAACAAATGATATACCACAATTAGTCCACTTTAAAAGTAATGTAATAAATCACTCCAAGACCAAACTTGAAGCCATGCACCGGTAACACTGCACAACTTACTAACATTAAAGAAGAAAAAAGTTAGGCAGTTACAGTAACCTTCATATAAAGCTTATACGAAAAATCAAATGGCTGCACTTGCTCATCCACAGGCAACTCTTCTTTCATTTCTTCTGTTGCCACAGCTTCATTAAATGCAGCTCTATCAGCTGTTTTAGCATCCTTCAAGGTCATGGAACCATCATCAAAATGTGCAAAAGAACAACAATTGCAGCAAAACAAAGGTCAGAAAATTATTTAATTAATAAAAAAGAAAAGACTAGTTTTTTATTTCGATACGGTGGCGAATGCACGAGATGGGAGAAAGTATGAAATAGCAGGTTGGCGGCGCAAGTTATTGGGTTTTGTCTGAAACAAATAGTAGGTTTGGGGAGAAGATGGGAGTCGAAAGAAGAGTGGAGGGTCCATGGTGGTTGGGAAGCTTCGATTAATCCTGAACTGCGCACAGCTCCACTTTCAGAAGCTGGTTCGGTGACTAGTTAGCGAGGTGGCCTACCATCTACGGTTTGCAGCACCCTCCCTCACATTCCCTTCTATCCCTCAAATGAAATTGCAAATAAAGGAAAATGCTAAATCTAAATACTGTAATATTAGCACAGACTAAATTTTTAAAAATTTTCCTTTAAAAGATTGTGTTCTAAAAAAAAAGATTAATTTTTAAGGGGACAAGCCAACAGTTAAAATATTGAGTATTTCTTGTTCGAAGTTTTACAAGTTAATTATATCTTATAAGAGATAACATTATAAGAGAAGGATAAACTATTTAATAGATATAACATATTTATAATAATTCTAAAATCTTAAATCGATTCCTAAAAATCTGACCTTTCAATTTTTAGTTTACATTATATGGTATCATGAAAAAGAACAGAAAACTGAAATACAAAAAGGTTTTGTTTTTGTAACATGAAACTTCATTAACAGGTATAAGAAGCTTCGGAAAACAAGAAATATATTAGAGCAATGTAAATAAACATTCATCATAAGCTCACCCTAAATTAACCATAAATTTAATTAGATTTACAATTAATTGAAGAATATAAGAAGAGACTTTTAAAGACCTATGTAGAAGGCAATACATTTTTCTTAAGAATCACAAGACCGTAGATACAAATCTGGTAAGAATGTAGTCAACTTTTAAGAACGCCAATCAAAATTTAAAACTCTCACAAAAGGAAATAACTTACAAGAATAGAGAAAAAGAAAGAGCAAAAGGAGAGCCGTAGGCGACAGCCTCAAAGCTTTAAAAAAAAACTGATGGCTTGGGGTCGAAAGCTCGACTGGATTAGAAATTGATGGACAATTGGGCCCTTTTGCACAGGTGACAATGCATTAGCAGTAAAAAAATGGCTTGCCCGGAAGTCACAATAAAAATGACAAGGCAAATCTGATTGGGCCAAATGACAAGATGATGACTCGTTAATCCAATAGCTCCACTGCCTCAACCACATTTTGTGAATTTCTGTTATAAAATGGTTCGTGATCCCTCAAACACGGACCAACCCAGAAAAAAGGTAAAAAATTGCCTCAGATAACACAGAAGTTGTGGTTTGCTTTATGAGAAAGGCCACTGCCCCCCAAAAAAAAAAAAAGAAGAAAGGCCACAGAAAAAGAGGAAATATTTGATCTTATTCCAACTGAAAAGACATGGAGATGTATACTTATATAGTTTCACTGTTATGTTTTAGCCAACGTGGAGCACTAGTTCCCCATCTTCTCTTGTTAGCGAAACCTCAAGTACTTCACTCTCAGCAACAGCCTTTCTGAGGCTAGTTCATGAGTCTGAAGACTAATATATATATACCCCTTTTAACCCAATCAACTCTGCTCTATAATACTATACATTAGTATTATATTCTTGAAGTTGGAAGGCGAGTTTGATTTGCCTTCTTTCCAAGTTTTATCAATCCTTTGTTCGGTCTGAGAACATTTAGATTTTTCAAATAAGATCAATCAGTTCAAAAGACTTAGTAGCAGACAAGAAAGACAAGAGACACACTCACTATTACTATTTCTAAACCAAAGTTAATAAAATATACTAAATTTGTTAAAGATGAAGTATAATAGGCTGGTCATGGTCAAGTCAATTCCCGCGTCTTCCTCTTTGGTCTTACCATAATCTCTAGACCTTTGTTGCGTGGTGGTGGGACACTTTAGAATCGCGAACACCAACAAAACCTCATCATTTTCACTAAGAATTCAAGCAACTCAGATTTCAAGAAGGGTACTAAAACCCACATGGATCATTGATATAATCAGGACAAAGCTTCCTTTTTCACAGCCCAATTAAAGCGGTAATGTCCTTAAGCAAAGCACAGTTGTCAAGAAGGTTTGTGTGGTTCTCTGAAAACCAAATTGATCACTGATATTACAGGGTAAGAAAAGGGTTCCTCATTCAAAGACAAGTGACTCATCTTCATCATTTCTCTTCATAGCAATCATGCTTTGACCGTGGAGATCACGGTCCTGTCAGGCCTCTTACAAGGAGAATCTGACACAAGAAAAAAAAAATAATGTATAAGCAGAAAAACAACTCAAGTGCGGAGATGAGATCTGATAGGGGCACTCTCTAGACATTTTAACCTTGAATCTGTGGTTGCTTTGGTGGCCTTATGGATAACCTTAAGTTTTTCATTTTTCATCTTGTGTCTACTACTTAATAGAGGACTCGATATATTCTACGATGGGCTTAGCTTTTTTTAATATTCTTAGTGATTGTCTTAAGTCTGGGCATTGAGATTATTATAATTCACGAGTGGCAAGGAACAAGGGCGACACATGGAGGGAGCGTAGAGATTCTCTGTTTTCTATTCCCCAATCAGTGGGTTATGCAGTTGCAGGAGAAATGGCCTATGTTCTGGCTGCTTTTAGTGACAAGGTGTTAATTTGTGTGTGTCAAGAGATTGGAACAAAAGGAGCAAGCAAAAATTATAGTGTAAATTTGGAGCAGGACCACCATGCTTAGGCCACATAAATATACAAAGTGGGTTCTACGTCAGGACTTGGTGAGCATATATCTCTTAACAACCAAAAAGGGGCGCCATTAAAATTGATAATACACGTGATTTTGAGCGTGTTGGTAAAGCGTTCAATATATGGTCATATGGGGAATTTTTGGGAGACAACCCCATAGAAGAGATGGATGGAAAGGTAAGAGTATCTTATGAGAGAGAGAAGGGAAAAGAGGGAGCATCTCTAGGTGAAGAAAAAGGGTTAGGAATTTGTGTTGCTGAAGTTTGCAAAAGAGGGAGGAGCATGCTGCATCTTTTAGATTTCCACTTCAAAGTCTCCTTCGTGAATACAAAGTAGGAATCAGGTTCACAGTATCAATTGCCAAGCGCAATGACTTTGGTTTTATATAAAATACAAATGCGAATGCTTTGTGATCTTGAGCACTTGTATAAATTATCATAATACAAAGGGTTGAAATGAGATTAGCAAATCTTAATGTTGTGTGTGACCAGTGGCCTGCCTTCCAATTTTAGTTCTAAAACAGAATAAACCAAAATTTATGAATGCTTATCAATTAGAAGATTACCTTAAACTCCATCCTGAGATATGGTTTTTCATTGGCGTATGATTTTTTCCAGGTGATATCTGCAATTACCTATCTAATGGGGGCAATATGATTTGGTGAAAGGTACATTACGTAGTGATGGTGGGACAACTGGCATACAAGATTCTTGCTTTCTCAAGTCAAAGTTGGCCATGATTTTAAAAGTGAACATTGATATAACTTTATTTTCTCCTTATTTTAAGTAAAAATGTAAAATATTAATTTAGAGATGACTATCAGTGCATTTCATAAATTATTTATGTGCACTTATTGTAAGAAATGGATTTTTCTTTTTCTGAATAGTTGCTTCAAATTCATAATTAGTCATATAATTTATGCTAAAAAGAAAATCATTCACCTTTCTTTTCCCTCCCCCCCCCCCCGGGAAGTTTCACCCTTCCATTGTTTGAGTCGTGTTCTAATCATTTTTCCTTTCAATATAAATAACATATTTGTTTTTAAAAAAAAATAGATAATATGGATGTTAAAATTTGCTTTTTGTATAAAATTCTCTTTCTAGGCCCTCATACTAATTATAATTAGACTAATATCAGAAATGAACTATTTCTCCTTTCCTTTTCACCATTACCAAATATAAATAAAATAAGAAATTTCCTGCTTCGATTTGCCTAAGGATGTGTTTGTGATTCTCCTTAAAACCAGCGGCCGCAAATGGAAAATGAGACAATCTCAGGGGGTCATCAGAAGAAAGCACAGGGTCCAAGTTCTTACTTAGCCATTTTTTTCCAACTACCCGTAAGTATTATAAATTGATTTTTTTTTTTTTTTTTTTGCACGGATTCAGTTTCAACTTTTAATTATCATTAGCAACAATTCTTACTTAACCATTGCTGTCTTATCGAAAATAAAAATAAAAAATTGCTAAACTAGCCCTCAAATAAAGTATGTAATTAAATTTTTGACCATATAATTAAATTCTTTTTATTATTTGTAATATATGGCGCGATTAAAACTACCCATAAAATTCTATGTTAATATAAAAATATTCATACAATAACTTATGATTTTTTTTTATATGATCTTTAACTTAAAACTTTTAACCTTTTGTGATTGGAATAAAATTTATAATTTTCAGTTAAAGCTTAATTATATTTTTCTTTAATCGATAATAAAACTATGCTTTAATTTGCAGATGTTAAAATATTATATTGAAACTGAGTCTGTGGCAAATATATCACCTAAAAAAATGGTAATTAGATTTTCTCATATAGTTTTATTTCTTCTTGTCAAAATAAAAATTGAAAATTAAATTTTCCTGATTTCTTATTTCCATAAAATTGTGCTATTTGTTGTCTAACCACCAAGAACTTTTTTTGGCGTTTTATTTTCTTTGTTGGCACAGGGATGCCCTGCTTTCCTCCCCCATCTCTCTCCTTTCACCCTAATGGCATATGCCCCCTCCCTACATAAAGCTCATCTCTTTCACTAGTTCCCCCTCCACTACTCTCCAGACATCTCTACACCGTCTCTCCTTAACTATAGCCTCATATGGGTTTATCATTTTATACGAAATTCTCTGTAAAGTTTTCTTCTTTTAATCCATCCGTTGCAACACTAATTTGATGAAGTTTCATTGGGTTTCCGTAGCATTTTGAGGCCTTTCAATGGCAGAGAGCTTGGACAGTGCAACCTCAGACCTTCTGTGTTCGGAGAAAAGTAATACATGCTTTGCTGATTTCGAATGTAACACCGCAGATGAGTCTGGAAAATCCCCTTCCTGGAACCACCAAAACACGAATGCTAACCATCATTGTCCGAGTTCGGACAGTCGTGGGTTGGAATCCTTCTTGGGTTTTCCGGTACAGAGTGAAGAAAGAGTCAGACTAATGGTTGAGAGGGAGAAAGAGCATATGCCCAGAGATGATTACCTGAAGAGATTGCGTAGTGGGGACTTGGACTTGAGTGTTAGGAGAGAGGCTCTTGATTGGATTTGGAAGGTTGGTTGATTGGTCTTTCAAATGGGGTTGTGGGTTTTTGCTTGTTTAATTCATTGACAATTCTTCTGCTGCAAGGGGGAAAAACTCTGATTAGGTTATTTTTCTAATTTATGTGGATTATTTACCCCGTGGTTCAATTATTCCTGACGGGATTTTTGTAATTGAAAAGATTCGGTTTTTTATCGTTGTCTTATTTTGTTCTTCTTGATATTGGCTTCGTGATGCCTGGCCTTACTTGAATTGCAATTGAGTTCTACCGTGAATTTTACGTGCTTTCCTTTGTTTTATAAATTTCTAAAGTGGTATACTAATGTCTATTCCTCAACTTGTTTTGCTGCAACTCGTTAACGTTCCAAAATGAGTTTGGATTTTCCTTCTTTATTTGCTTCTCCGTTCTTTCAATTCTATTTGAATTTGGATATGTTTCCTCTCATTTTTTGTTGAAACTGTGTGATGGATGTCTCTTTTGGTTTTCAATTGGGAACTTCTGTTAGTGACCTTAGTTCATATAATGTGTTCCACAGGCTCATGCCTATCATGGTTTTGGATCATTGAGCTTTTGTCTCTCCATCAACTACTTGGATCGGTTCCTATCAATATATGATTTACCTGTAAGATCAAGTATTTAACGTGAGCATACTTGTGTTTTACTATGTTCGTGTTTTTATGATCTTTTTTCGATAGTCTATATGGTTTTGCTGTTCTCTTGCTCTGTTTAGAGAGGTAAAGCTTGGACCGTGCAATTGTTAGCTGTAGCTTGTTTGTCAATAGCGTCCAAAATGGAGGAAACTAAAGTGCCTCTATCTGTAGATTTACAGGTATAGAATCATAAGATCATCTAAAATTCTTAAATTTGCTTTTTTTATGTATCTTTTCCTCCAATATTCTCACTGATATTTGTGATGCGCAGGTTGGAGAACCAAAGTACGTATTTGAAGCTAAAACCATTCAAAGAATGGAGCTACTGGTATTAAGCGCACTGAGATGGAAAATGCAAGCTTGTACTCCATGCTCCTTCATAGACTACTTCCTCAGTAAAATAACGTACGAGCTACTTCCTGCAAAGTCACGCATTTCTAGATCAATACAGCTCATACTTTGTACAATCAGAGGTATTCCCTTTACTCTATAAGTATGTCTTGTCTTTTTTACTGTACTTTGTTCTTTAGGAGTAATGAGTTTGAACAGTACATGTTGGGAAATCAATGCAGGTATTGACTTCTTGGAATTCAAGCCATCTGAAATTGCTGCTGCAGTGGCAATCTCCGTTTCAAGGGAACTGCAAGCAACTGAGATTGATAAGGCCATAACTTGTTTCGTGATTGTAGAAAAGGTAAAATGGTGATTCCCACACAACAAACAGCAGGAGCATTTGGCCTTGGAGAATAGATAATTGGTGTATATTGCAATGAATTTTGAGTTATGGGATTTTCATTTTGCAGGAGAGAGTTCTGAAGTGTGTTGAACTGATCAGGGACTTGTCCTTGGTTAGTGTTTCTGCTAATATGGTCAGTAACTCAGCGCCATTTGTGCCCCAAAGCCCTGTTGGGGTGCTGGAAGCTGCATGCTTGAGCTATAAAAGTGATGAATTGACGGTTGGGTCATGTCCAAATTCTTTAGACCTGATGGGACTTCCAAGTCATGAAATGTGAATTTTGCTGCCACACCGAAGTTCAATTAGTTTGGTTGAATGGGAGTTTAGTGTGGTCTTGGAGATAACTTTGGTGATACTGTCAGGGAGTGTGTTTTGGATTAATAAGATGTAAATTTTGAAGGGGGCTCATGCTTCTAGCATTGAGAAGAGAAGTTGGTAGCTGTTTATAATCAGGGTTCAGAAACAGCTACAAATTCTACAGAGATCCGGATGGTAGAGGAAATTTTGATGAAAACTAAGGTTTTATTAGGGGTACAGCATGTCAAGTATGAGCATGCTATCTTAACATAAATACTATAATTTTTTCTCTGCTGTACTTAGGAGAAAGAGAATTTAGAGGGAAATCCTTTTTTTTTCTTTGGTTGGGAAATGTTTTAAAAATTTTCAAGGAAAACATAAACATGTCTCACACTCGGCCAATTTGAAGAAAAAAATCAACCCGCACCTAAAAATAGTAAGGATTTATTTGTTGGGCCTAGAAGTGCCTCCAAGTTTGGCCATTTCATTGTCAGTATTCGGGACCGAGATTTCACCGTAAACGGACTATGCTACATATTGGGATTGGAAACCACAATGATGGACCCTTCCAGCTGTGATCCAAGGCCCAGTCCCTTTTGTTTTTACCATTTGACCAGTCAACATTAAAAAAAATTGCAGGAATTACATTAATTTTCGTGAAATTGTAAGGTAGATCATAAGAATTAACAAAAACAAGAATTTGGAAACACCACCAGAGAATCACTGATGATGGGAAAATAATTGCTCAACTACCAGTAACGTATAGACCATTAGGTGTTGTATTTGTTTTAACTGAAATTTTTTTTGTCAATTTTCGATTTAGATTTAACTCCATGATCAATTATTGTTAATTAGGGTCACACTGGAATAATTGTTGCACAATTTAATAAATAATCTTGCTTCATAATGTATATAGTATGCGAATGGTTATCATATTGTGGAAAAAAGTATGATCTCTTTTTTACGTGGAGCAATTATTCTTATATTTAGTACTAAATGGAAAAAAAAATCCTCAAATGGCAGTTCCAAAAATAAGAATGAATCAGCAATAATGCCACTTCAATCAATATATGAAAAGTAATCAATTTTAAAAAATACACTTAAATGGAATCCATATTGCTAATATTATATCGTTATTATTTTTACCATATCGAAGTGTTGAGTATTTGGACTGACGAAGATTCATTATATATGAGTATCCAAATGAGAGACTATAACGGGCTTTTGGCACAACAGAGCCACAAAACAGAGAAATAAACAAAAACAAACACCACTTATACAATGTTACACGGCAAATAAATAAGTTATCTTGACTGATTTAAAACAGCCAAGCATGGTCAACTAGCTTTAACTATTGAACCAACCATTATCTATAACGGATCCCAATACCATTCACCCCATATGAGACGAACTAAATAAAGGAAGTAGGAACAGACAATATCCTTGAAACTCTAAAATTATGATAAATGAATGTATATAAAACAATGAAAACTTGTTCCATCTATATACTAATTTGGCCACCAAATTGTTAATTTTGAGCTTTTTTCTTTTTTAAAGATAAATTGGGTGAGGTGTGGAAGACAGGCCGAAACTTGTAACTAGAGCAATTTTGTTTCATTTATTTGTTTTTTAGCTATCTTTGAGTGTTACTCGATGCATGTGTATTTCTGTGCAGGTTAGGTGGTGGGGACTGGAACCATGGTCAGTGCCACTGCCCCTCTGAGTGAGGTTGGTGGAAGTTTTACAGCTTTGGGTGAATGCATGACGAAGGTCTTAAGTGCTCTCTCTGTCTCTTTCTGATCTCGTGTATACAAGATGCCATGGTGCTCCTACCCTGCTACCTCTGACACATGAACATATTGCTTGCTCCCACGCAACACCCAAGAGAGAGAGACCTTTCTCTTAATGCTATGAAACTCTGAAAGAGGAGAGATGGGTTAAAGGAGGTGCTACTTCTCGGACATCTCAGAAAGCATCGCAGTTTTGAGCACCTTTTAGTTCTCTATACCCATAAACAATAATCAATGCCTTCTTTTCAATGTTTTATCAGACACGTCATTCCTGGTAATGGCTTGCAGAAACCCAACATTTCAACTGAATTGAACTAGCAGAATTTGGAAAAAAGAACATGGGATTAAACGAAAAACAATGGCCGCAGTTGATCTGCTAAGTACTCTTATTGAATTGGCCCTTAATATTACAACAAATGTTACAAACCAATGACAAAATGCTTGTGATTCCTCTCAAAATTTTTGTTACGTATTGCAGGACTATGGTATCTGCCATGCGATACACATAATCAAATTTCGGAGTAGGAAGAGGAAATTTCATCCTCTGTATTATTTCCACATGGCCATAGGCATTTAGGGCACGTTGACCAGAAATATTTTGAACCTAACTTAACTCCTACGATATTGCTTGGATGGCTGGATTTTGAAGCCTCTCGAATAAATTAACAATGGTAAAATATCAAATGAAGTCAGGTTGGCCTGTTGAAGTTAAGCAACGATGCCACATTCGACTGTTATGGTCCACCAACCTGGGATGAGATATTACTTCGGGGATGGGAAGGTAAGAATAGTGAGTGTTACATATGCCTACTGTAATGCCACTAAATCCAGCAAAAGCACCATGGACCTGCAAAACCCATTAATCAATATCAAATATACAGTAACAGTTATGCTTATATGTTCTTTTAAGATATACACTATAAAGTATTAATACTTCAAATTCAAAATTGTATCATATCCAAAAAGTGCCTAACACTCGTATTAGATATAGTATAACAAGACACTTAAAATTACATTAAAATATTACATACTTTATCATGTCGCGGTGTCCCATATCCAAGTTAATATCCATATGTCTTAGATATTGTGTGCCAGTGGAAATTGTGTTTATATTCAAGGTCATATGGTAACTAGTAATCACAAACTAGAGAAAGCACCAAATTTATTTTGTTGGGATTGAGCTGAAATCAACCAACAGGCAGAGAGAGGGAGAGAGAGAGAGAGAGACTTACAGCATTTTGTCCAAGTACAGTGCAAAGAATTCCATCTGATGCATTTGCTCGACATGCACGGATCATGTATGTGGGATCAATATATTTCACATCAGCATGAACACCAATCTCCCTGAAACATTTTTTAGTCTGAAATAGAACAGTTGTTAGTACAAAATATTGTCATACATAAATCGTAAACAATGAAAGCTACCATTCTGCGCATTTATTCACAATTGAGGAAGGTAACTTTAATCAGGGTATCACGAATTCTTAATAAATAAAAAAATGCATACAGCAAAATGCACAAGAAACCACACTTAGACAAGATAACAGACATTACAACTCCAAAAATAGAGTTGAATTTTAGTTATTTTGACAAAAATACTAGTGGTAAAGCAGTTCTAAGTTATAACTGAGAAAATATATATTATTTTGACACCAATGTCTTTTGAAATCAAAGGCGTAGGTTCATAATTTGGAGGATTAATTGGCTAAGTGTAAGGAGAAATTATAAATGGGTTACTCCACTACATTTACACGGCTATTGGTCCATGAATATTATAATTCTATGCAGCTTATATTTGCTTTCCTCAAATTGATATATCAATTCAACAATGTATATCTATTTTTTTCATCCAGTATCAGGATATTTAGATGATTTTAAGAACCTTTATCAAGTAAACACAAACCTCTTGTTGAATGTGAACACCAATATCTCCAAACACAGTATTTCCCGATGCATCAGTTACATTAGTCTTTTGAAGTAAATTCTGCATTAAGAATAAACATTAGCAAGTTTAAGCTTCTACCTCTGAGTATAACAATCCATAAAAGAAATTTCACTAGTAATTAACAATTATTTTTGTATTGGGTTCTCTTAGATTAACATAAGAGCAAAAGTTTGATAATGTACATTTGTTTGAACCTAAAATCCAACTGATTACACAATCTAAATCACCTGTCCAGCTCCCTCTGCCACACAGACTACAGCTGATCCTTTTGTTTCTAGAAGGTACTTGAGATGATTCAAAACTCCATGAGGTCCATGTAAATTGAAGGGAACCTTAGAACCACACCCAAACTTTGTATCAGACTATCATAACGACAAAAAAAGAGAAATCCAACCAATTATTATATATACCTCAGGAATCAGACATATGTCAATCTGTCCACTAGCTAGAGATGCATGCATTGCTATAAATCCACTGCTACGACCCATCAATTTCACAATCCCAATTCCATGATATGCACTGTGTGCCTAACAAATATGGGGGAAGAGATATAAATGTTTCAATATTTACCACTGCAAACCATTACTGGATTGAGCCATCACTCAAAATAATAATATAATTTTACCTCAATGTATGCAGAATTTATTGCTCTTTGTGCTTCTTCAACGGCAGTATCAAAGCCAAAAGTTTTGTCCATCAATAAAATATCATTATCTATAGTTTTCGGCACTCCAACTACAGCTATCCTAAGCCGTCTTTTACGGCACTGAAAGAAAAAAGGTTGTCATTCATCGAAGACAAAATACAAACGTATGGTAGAAGAGAACATGATCATAATTTTGCTGGACAAGCTCAGAACTTAGAATAGTATGTAAAATATAAGTGAAGATCCTTCAATGTCACACGTTATCTACACTGGGTTAATATCCAGTTTCATGTTAATGCTGAGTATTGCAGAAAAAAAAGTCAAACCTAATTGAAAATTAAACTTTTCTATGAATATCAGTGCACAATGTGTTTCCAAGATCATAAATAATTCATCATAGAAATCGGTTAGTACAAGGCTAAAGCATTGACAACCTCATTGTGAACTGCGTTGGCTCCAGCATGTGTACCATTTCCACCCAACACAAAAAGCATGTTGATCCCTCTTTCCTGAAATCAATAATATGCATACATCAGACAATATAGTTCACAGGGAATATACCATCCAGCATTCTCTGCAAAAACTATCATTTAGTTTGTTGACAGAATGGATCAATTAATTACCTCCAAACTGTCCACAATTTCACTGACACTAGGTCCTCCTCGCGAAACTCCTAACAAACTTCCACCAGAAAGATGAATATTCTGAACCACTTTCCTTGACAGCTGAGAATAAAAACCCAGTATAATATAGTTTAAAGTCACAAAAAATAACTTATATTTTCTTTAAACTTACAATAGTTGTTTAGATTTAAGAAAAATGATGTTTAGACCAACATCAGGAAGGAGAAAAGCATGAATTTACCGGAACTTCTGTCAATTCTTTGTCAGAAAATCCACGATAACCAAAAGGAATCCCCACAATCTTATTCACACCGTATATTTCAAGTGTGATAACAATCTGCAGCACACTCATTAACGTAGAGAACAGTTAGAAACATATTATCACCATAAAAACTAGAACTAGGTTACCAAGGAAGCCAAACTAGGAACATCCTTGAGTACAAAGTATGAAATAATTTCCAATTTTAAGCCTACTGTGCTGATAATCTTGGGTGGGGTTGTTTATAGCAATTCTTATAACAGCTGTAAGAGATCAAAGAATATATTTCAGGTGATAAGTCATTAGCTTTGGCTTAAATCACTTTGTTGCCTACGAATTACAACTTATGTTCCTAAGAATACAGCCAATGCAATTAAACTCATTGCATTCTTCTAGGAACTCCTTGCTCCATTAAATTCCAGAGTGCCTGCTAAACTTCCTCTTTTCACAAGAAAAAGTGAAAGATTTATGCAAAACAACAATCACAAACTAACCTGTCTGATGACATCATTAAGACCAGGGCAGAGCCCTCCACAAGTTACAATTGCAGCCTTTACTTCCTCTGGTTTAAAGTATATTTTTTCCCGAGGCCCAGCTCTATGAACCCTGAAAAGATTTCAGAACATTTTACCGCATGTACTAAATTTAGAAAATAACATTGTTTACTTCAAGCAGACTTAAGAAGATATTGAAATGCTAAATTATAAGGTGCATAACCCAGAACAAATATAATCATTATTGCTTGTAATGAATTTCCCCAAGCATGTCTCTCTCTCTCCCTGCTGAGAAAGGAAACAATGCGATTATTGTGATATTCAATTCATCTTCCAACAAAATTGGACATGTTTTAAAACCATTATTTGATTGTTAAGCCATAAGAAATTGTGCATCAGAATTGTAAGGTGTCAAAGCCAAGTTCTGTTATTTCTATCTGCAACTATGAAACACCAATATGAGATCTATGAATTGTGATACAGTAAGATCTCAGTAATGCCTTTCCTCACATTAAAAGAGACCCACTTAGTTGTATACATTGATATCAGGAATTTTTCCAAAACCGTATTTGTTTGAGAATTGAAATACCATCACATTGATAAAAAAAGGCCAAAATTCAGACATCTGAGGAAGGATGTACACATCAGTCAAAACTTATGAAAATAATTTGCAGGTCAAATGATCATGAGTAAATTCAATGGTAATTGGCATACATATAAATATGGAGTTCACAATCAAGATCATGGCTCTGATATATTGCTAGAAAGAGGCAATGAATTCTCAATGACCTAAAATTCCTTTTAATTTTAGTTTGAGAAATGAATATTTTTAGAAACAATTTGGTATGAGAAAATGTTATCATTGCCACGATCATATTCATCCTCTCTCTCTCTCTTTTAATTTAGAGACAATAATATCTATCTGACTGGCATATGCATAACATAATCAGTAATCATAGCCCAGTTTAAAATTGTGGAAGCAAATATTTACCATTGTTCTACCCAAGTGCAACCAGGATCAATGCACTCAGCGCCAGCAGACGTAGGTGATGAATAGTATATAGGCTGAAAGATCAAAGCAAATGGAAAATTAGATTTCAGCTCCACCTCCATTTTTTTTTCTCAAAGGAGACGATCAATCAATTTTATTTTTTTTAATAGAAGAGAAGATCAATCAATAACCAGTAATAGCATCTCAATGCATTTCAATGATATAAAAAATAGAGACCCCAATGCAAGAAAAAATGCCTCAACTTTTTTCATTCCGATAAAAATATTGGTTTCCCAATGAATGAATAAACATAAGGGTTCATTATAGAGGTCGACAGACTTTCACACGACATATGCCTGTCAAGTAGTAACATGTGCCAACCAAGAGAACTACTTTGACTCAAAGTTAAATACAAACAAAAAGAAAAGCTCAAATATAATGACTAAATAAAATTAAAAAGTTTGACAGTAAAGGGAAAAAAAAGGAACCCAGAATACAAAAGACATCCACGGAAAACAGTATCAACAGACAACAGAAAAATAGTATTAACCGCTAGTCAACTGCCTCTGCCCAATTGTCCGAATGACAAATAACATTAAGGATGAATAAAGTATACCTTAAGAAGCACTCTGTCGTTGTTATTAATGTATCCATGCCACTCATCATCCGAAGGATAATTACCGGGAAAATCTCCAGTTATGGGAGTTCTGTTACAAATAACATAAAAATAAAACTCCAGACGAAATTCATCAACAGAAAACAAAACATAGGTGCCACAATGCGTGCCTAAGTTTGGCTTAGAGATAGGAAAATTTTAAGGCCACGGTAATGCAGAACACGATAAGTTTACTCGAGGCAAGAGCAATTAACCTCATTTTGAGACAGAATGTAGAAGGAATAGGAACATCATCTTCGAAAACGTCTGTAATATGGGGAAGTCTGAAACGTGCCTCGAAGTCCTTCTGGAACTTGGATTTCCAATCAGGATCACTGAAATCAATCACCGTGGTCGAGCTGGAACTTGAACTTTGGCTCTTAAGCTCTGAAAAGACGCGAACTTTCTTTACTACTCTATTGGGTTTCAATGTCTGGAGACGAGAATTGGAGTAGGGGAAGAAGACTCCATGGGAGCGGCTAGAAGTTAGGTGAGGAAGAGTGAGTTTGGGGCTGATCACGTGCGAAATAGTACCCATGAAACAGGGAGAGATTTCTGGGGACGAGTCAGTGTATTGAGATCTCAGAGAGTGATCGAAGTTGTAGGGGATGCAAAAATTGAAGCAAGATCGGAGAAAACGAGGGAGGAGGACACAGAGAGTCAAGCAAGTGGGTTTGTCGAGGGGGTCTGACTTATAAAACCGAGGATCCTATTTTGAAAAGAAAAAAGTTCGCAACTTCCTCGTAGATATCCCGTGAAGGTAACGGTTCTTGGGGACTCCCCTGTGCTATGCGGAGACAAAGAACAGCCTTGTACTGTATTGTTGTATATGGAGCCGGCCCCCTTTTCTGTATTTCTCAGCCTAACAATGTACAAGGAAATTCATTCTGATGCAAACTCTATTATGCAGAAAATCCTTCAAAATAAGAATTCCTTTTGTTTTTACGGAAAATATGTTCTTGCATCTTTTGGTGATTAATTAAAAGAAGAAACTCTTGGACAAATATTTTTCATTAATTCTTTTGATACAAAGTTTCTATTTGTTATGGAAAAGTAAATATTGCAATTTTATGAGACATAAGTTTTCTCCCATTTATATATGGATAAAATTTTAAAATATCGGATATGCTTAGTGTGTGTGTGTGTGTATATATATATATATATATAATATGAGTGTTTATATTATGTAAAAAGAGAAAAACAAAGAGGGTAGGCTTTTAGAAAAGAAAAGAAGCAAGAATGGAGGAGGTATTCCCAAGAGCTAATTCCAAACCGTGAGGATTGTTGCGGAGGAAGCAACAGGCGTACCATATGCTAATTATTGTAAAGGAAGCTTGTTCTCATGACACAGAATATCTCACAAACAAATTCGCATTTTCGTCACAAAGTTATAAGCTGGTAGACATGTTAATCAGTGTCACACCATGCACCATAACATTTACACACTAGCGGTGGTGGGTTGGGAAGCTAGCAGTGATGCGCACGTTTTGAGTTCACACCTACCAACCATAACCACGCCGCTTCCAAAGACTCAAGTTTGAAGAGTTCCTCATAGGGTAGGCAGTTGAACAACCCCATAAAGTAATTCCACCCTTTCCTCTGTTTTTCTTTTTTATTGTGTCACATCACATCTCATTCTAATAACCAGATGAGGCAAAAAATTAATAACGGAAAAATTGGAAAAAAAAAAATTAAATTCAACCCTCTGTTGTCTTAAATATGTTACGTCTTCCTTTTAAGTTTATTCCATTAATAGAACAAAATGTAAAACTATTTTGAAAACAAAATGACAGTAAACAAAATCATATAGGCGTTTAATTAATAGTGAGCTAGATGGCATATTAACAAGCATTTTTTTGACACTAGCAAATTGAATTGGAATATAAGCATAAGAATGGAAGGAGATATCCAGGACCAGCATTTTCTACCTTACACTTGAATTGGGAGTGAGAGAAAAAGCGAAAGAAAGAAGCATCTGAATCTCATAATCAACAAGGTGACAGAAACAGAGCACTTTCTGAGGGGAACATAGGCATGAGAATGGAAGAGGGAACCAAAACCTGTAGATCAAAATATGGGAAAGAATTGGGTGCTTTTAGGGCTGAGAAGTTGGATTGGGCATCTCAAAGCCCAATTATCAATTTCCTCGCAACACCTATCTAATCTTAAACTTTTAAAAGTTTCGATGACTTAATTAAAAGGATACAATCTCAAATGTTTAATTACAAATAAAAAGGGATTAAAATAATAATATTAATTAATTAATTAAATCTTTAATGGTAATTCATTTTAGTTCAAATTCATCAAAATCGAGTCACATTAACCTCATAAAATTCTATAGATAACAACAATGACAAGTGACAACCCAACCCAACCCAACCCAAGCATGGATTGTTTCCTAAAGTGGATCGCTTTAGAATTTGAAGTGAGATCTGTGTTGGGTTGGGCCTCAAATTAAACCAAATTGAACTGTGAATATCAATTTGATTTGATCAAAAAACAGATGTAGTTGGTGGGTGCGACACAACTCCCTCTTTTCTTGTTTCTTCTGTTTCATCTCTGACTTAAACATTATAAGAGAGCTAACGAATGAAAAAAAAAAGAGAACTTTAGTGGAAATTTTAAAAAAAAAATTAGTAAATCAAATTAATTAATATATTTTAATGGAACCTAATTATGAATAATGGTTTTAATTTGTTAATTTTATTTTGTAATTCAAGTCTGTGTACGTAAGAATTTATTTGAAAATGAAGCACATGCACTTAGCGGACATGTCTCATGATATATCGTAAAAAAGATTACTGTCTTCTACCAAGAAACATGTAATAATGGGATAAGTGTACTCAATTGAACAGCAGAGGGGTTTCATGTGTGGGCTGAGATAAAAGGATCAACTCGGAGAAGCCTGCACCACACTTTGAACTTGCTGTCTGCCAAATTGCATAAAGATAGTTGGCATATATTTTCTTGGCCAAAGAAACTGGATGAGTGTGACTTTGTGGGCCAATGGCATCCCAAGAGAAAGCATTGCCTCTTGTGTCATTTTGAAAGCTCAAAGTTCATTGTTTGGTGGTTGGGAACCAGTAGGGTAGGGACAGCATATTTGAAGGTTAGTTCCCTCCGGTTGGAAAGCCAGCATTTCTCCTCAACCAAAAGGGACAAACACAAGAGCCAAGTTCCTTGCCCTTTTTCCCTTCGTAATCCTTAATTTTTGCTTTCGAAAAAGTTTATAATCTTATGAGGCCCCCTCATCTTACTTCTCTCGTACCTGAAGGAGAAGATATGCTATTTTTTTTTTCTTTTTTTTCCTGCTATGACACCGGCAAATAAAGGATAAGTAATCTTCTTCTAATTAATTAATGAGTAATGATTTGGTACATCGTCAGTGGACAAGTTTTTGTCTACCAGCGATGTCCAGATCGTGCCATGTGTCAAAAAAATACTGTGTGTGACACGTGGTGCGATCTGGACACAGCTGGTGGACAAAAATTTGTCCACCGACGGTGTACCATATATTTTTTCTTAATTAATAGCCGACACTTTTTGAAATACTAATTTAAATATCACACAACCCCTAGATTGTTGGAGGTAAAGGTAAAACAAGTGGTGCATATCCGACGAAAACAGTGTGAAGTGACCCACAAAGAGGGTTTGAAGCAGACATCTTAGACAAAAGGAATTTAGAAAAGTGGGAAGGCCATATATATCCGACCGAATGAAAAGAAAATGAGTAAGTAAGGAAAGAAAATCTAAGGGAACGAGAAAGAGAAATGCAAATAATTAAAGGTTAGAGGGTTAGAGGTTTTGTTTAGCGGGTAAATTTAAATGAAACGCCGAAAGATATTTGGGATAAAATATTGAAGGGTTTTGGGAAGATGACAGATTAAGTAAGGTAGTCCAAAAACATTAAGCATTCATTGATATTAAAATTTGGAATTCTTCGAACTCAAGTTCACTAGAGCCTCATGGCTTTGAATACCAACTTAAAGGTATTAAATACCTCTTCGAAAGTTAGGTTTGAAATTGGTCCACTTTAATTGTTTGTGGCTTTCACTCATGGTCTTAGAGCCTTTGGACATATCAAATAGTCTTTTTTTTTTTTGTCACTCTTCCGTCGAAAGGAGTCCCAAAACTTGGTCTCTTTTTTAAGTCTTAGTAGTAACGTAGAACACAGCATCACGATAAAATTGACACATACGTAAGATGGATAAGGTCATAAGGATATATAGACATAGTCCTTTTTTACCTGTTGGATCAACCTAAATGTTTGACCAAGGATTGCATCATATAATGGACCACAGTTGAAGCATGCAGCTTTAACTGATGCTGAAGTCCCCCAAAACAAGCAAAGCATCTTGAACCTGACTTGTAATACCTAAGCTTGTCCTCCTCAAGAAGCAAGCTGAGCACAAAAGCATATAGTGTGCTTCAAAAATCCATCAAAACCCCCTACACCTTAGCATCCAATCAAGAAAAGGTTCCAAAGCAAGCACGTTTCTTCATCTTGCCCTAAGTAATCAAAACCCGCCCCAAGCATGCACATTAAAGCTGACCCATAAAGTTAGCAGTTTGCGAATTACCTATCATTCATTAGCTGCTGGCTAGTATATATTAATAATACTTAATGTTCATTTAATATCTTATTAGAGTCAAATAATTGGAACTTAAAAGCAACATTTTGAACCATGTTTTGCCAGGACGGAACGGACACAACAGAGATTTTGGGAATCCTAGTAGATTCTCCCCCAAAATATGAATCTCCCATCGCAGAGTTGCAGACAAAAATTGTATTCCGCTGGTACATCTTCATATAGGTTTATGTAACTATTTTTCTTCAGGCTTCAGAGCCGACATGTTCTCCTTCAAACATATTCTGATTTATAAAATCAGAAGCGGGTTTAATCAAATAAAGAATTATAACGGGTCCCAGTCACCAAAAAAAAAACAATTCAAAGAAAAGGAAATAGAGATATAGAAGAGAGAGAAAAATGTAATTCCAGTTCAGGCTTCCTATTTATCAAAATCGAACTATTTCTCTATATTTCAGTTCTCTAATTTTTTTTTCCCCCAGACTAAGAAAGCGTATTAAAATTAGTCCAAAATCAAATAAGCACGGGATAATATGAAAATTATAGAACAGCCCATTTACTTCCCAGGTCAGGAGTTCATCAACAAAACATCCGGGTCTGGTTCTACCTTCTCTATGATAGATTATAAACATATATTTAAAGTCATGATAATGATGTGTTTTATGTTATTTTTCATTTGGCAGAAGGAAAATAGTGCAAAAAGGAATTCAAATTAAGGTCATAGCCGATATAACAAAATTTTGTGATGGAAAACACCTGACAATAAAAATTCCATAAAATACTATATATTTGCTTTATTTATCCATAAAAATTAAATAATATATAATAGAATTAGTTAAGATAATAAAGAGGAGGTAAGGAAAATAAATAAATAACCGAGGTTTAGAAGACTAAGAATGCATGATGGTGAAGAGTTAAGGCCAAAGCAGGCAGTAGAAGTAAATTAAAATGAGAGGGAGAGACATAAGCAAAGACGTATAGAAAGACATGAAAAACGGAAAATGCAGGGGTGATAACACATTTATGGTACCGATCGATAAAGTTCTTGCTTCCAACTGTCTTAGGATAGAGTATAGACAAATTAATAAAACTAAAAGCCATCTATTTTTAGCTCCCTCATTATGAACTTGAGCTACAAACCAAATCCTCATGTCTTAGCTGATATCATTCACCCTCGCCACCGCTTCATATTAGCTATTAATAGTAGCAGCCATTGTTGAAGTGCTTATTGCTAAATGCTGATAATACTAGAACATGTTCAACAAAAACTGATAATTCAAGATTCGTTTTGGCATGGAAATGAAATGAAATTAGTTCGCCAACAATAATCTGCTCTAATGCCAGCGGAACTCTACGTAACTCCATACTCAAACATTAACACAACCAAAAGGATTAAAGTCCCAACCATTTCCTCAATAAATGAGAAGAAGAAGAAAGAAACCCTAAGATCCTGAGCTAGTAATAGACTTCTCAGACAGTCACCAACGCACCTTCCAACTTCACCTCCAAACACTTGCTATACCAATGTAAGTTGCTTTCAACTCAGCAATAGTTAGAGAGAAAGATTCAAAGAGAGAGAGAATGATGGGTCTTGGAAAGGAGAGAGAGACACACACACACAGAGAAAGAGAAAATTCTGAATTTTCTAGGGCTTCTTACCCAGAGTGTGCTTGTTATTATGCATCCAAACCTTAAGAACTTGACGCTTCACTCCGGTTTCGTTACAGAACTGCTGGACCACAGCCTCATCGTGCTTCTGAATCCTCCATCCCAATCTTTCCGCCAATCCCAGCATTTTATCCTTCTGTTCCAGCGTGAACTTGGTCCTGAACCTCTTCCTCGATCCTCCTCCTGCACTTGGGTTCGAAACATCGTCCTCTTGATCCTCTCTCGTACTCTGGGTGCCGCCACCTGCTCCCGACGTAGACGGCAACGCCAGCGTTGCCCCCCTCTGCTGCCCCACCATGTGTAAATACCCCGCCGGCATCCGATAATAAGGTGGGAACTGCTGCGGGTGGTGGTGGGTCAAGAAATAAGGCTCCCCGGCTCCGACGCCGATTGTGTCGGTCTCTTTACGGTGAAAATTACGGTGGCAGTTACAGGCGGCGCATTTGAGAGCGTCGAGCGTGCCTTCAGCTCCGGCTGCCATGAACTCCCCGCAGCCATCGAGTGCGTGTCCACCGATACTCACCGCGTGGTTTTTCAAGCACTCCCTATACCTGGCCTTACTATTATTATTCCTGGCAGGCTGACCCAACATCATAGCATCCCCCGCAACTCCCGTGCCTGGCATTTTCACTCGGGAAGAGATCCCCAACGAGTCGATACCCAGCTCTTCCTCTTGCTCCTCTGGATTCTCGAATTCCATTACCCCACTGGAAAAAATGGCAACTTGAGTGGGAGCCGGTACTGGGTATTGAGTAATTAAGCCTGAGGAGCCAGACCTGGAGAGAAAAAGAAATACTGTAGCAACGAATTCCCAATATCTGCAGATAACGAAGTAGGGACTCACTCTGCCTTCGTCAAGCTTGTATTATTCATATACTTTTTGCCCTTCTTTGATACCCGAACCCTCCCTCTGTCTCTCTATAAAGTTCGCCTTCCACCGGATAGATCCGGTTACCCAGTCATTTTCACCCATCGCAGTGGAATACGTAAATGCGTGTGCGTATTTTTATTTTTTACCGAACGTTGAAAATTTCACTGCGCGGGTACAGTAGTACTCTGCAGTGGCAGGAGTAGGGTCTTGAGCTGGAGCGAATAAGAGAAAGGAAAAAAATAAAGTAATAAATTTTAAAAAAAAGAAGAGGAATCCAAATTCCAAACAAAAGTAAATGCCCACGCGCTGAACCAAACGCCAACGACGAACACTGAAACCCTGCGTGTCACTTTCAGGAGCGCGTTACTGAGTGCACGCATTCCCGTACCCGAAACGAACTGACGTTAGATGGGACTAGTAAGGAGGGGAGACAGAGGTGGCGCGTGGAGTTGCGCGTTGACAATGGGACAGAAGGGGTTTTGTTCCCACATCGGTGGTAACAAGTGGGGAACGACGAGAATGTGTTGTTGTACGAGCGTCCAGAGGAGAGAGAGAATGCGTGCGCGGAGAGTTGAGGGAAACAGAGTAAGTAGAATGAGGAGCAGACAGAACCCCGGACACCGAAAAAAAAAAAAAAAAAACTTGAAATAAAAAATTGTTAGCATTAAAGACTGCTGCTCCTACGTGCGGGACGCGCTTCTTTGTGTTGACGTGGATTTAAAGTTTTACTTCTTTTTTCACAAGCCGAGTTGAACATCTCATCTTTAGTAAGTACTGCTTTTTTGGAGTTTATTATTAAATTACGCCATTCTTCGAGAGAAAAAAGATGATGCTATTATTTTGATTACTGCATGCCTCTCCTCTCCCCATTTCTATTTTTTATAATATATTTATTGAAATTAAATTTTAAAAAGGGAGTTTCCTTTTGGGAACGGAAGTGATGACATATCTAATAATGAGATCAAAATCTGGAAACGACCCCAATAATGGAGGATGCAGAAAAGGGGTCCATGAAGAGCAACTTAGGACCCCTGCCCTTGGATCCTCAACGACATCGAAGGGCTATAATTAATTTATTACGAAAAATGTGTGGCATTCGTATTTAGCAGAAGTAGATAATCATAAGTTTTGGAGGAAAAAGATTAGTCAAAAGGGGGTAACGTGAAGAACACATAATTGGCGTCACCTCCCTCTTAGGAAAACCGCAGAATGGCTAATCCTTGACTTGAGTGGGTGAATTACAAGGGTGAAGCATTTTTGAGGCGTTTTCAAGTTAGGGAAACATAATCCTTTTTCAAGAATGATAACCCATCATCGTTGATTTTGGATTAATTTAGAATAGCAGGTTACGTTGTGAGGGGTCAGGGGAGGGAGGTTATGACATGTCATGTGATTCTCCAAAAACAGCCAAAACAGATGGACTGACGTTTGACGGGACGTGCTTACACTTTCTCCTCTTCTGTAATCTGTATTAATGGTGCATAAATAACTAATTAAATTCTTTTATTTTTCATTCAAAATACCATAATATCTCTTTCGAGCTTAATATTTTCTGTAAATAATTAATTTTGGATTGCTAAATTTTTCCTCAAGCTTTTCTATTCTTATAATACAAGGCATATTTATAACATTTCGAATTTAAGAGAAAATCCTGTATTTCAACCATATTTATTATTTTGAAAATTTGTAATTCATCGTTTGGTTGGACCTAAGTTCTTTTTTGGTACAATCAAATAGTGTATTAAATATAAAAAAATATTTAATAATTTTTTGTTTATTAACGATATTTAAATCATGATATATTATAAAAATTATATTTTTTAAAATTATTTTTATCATCTGTCATGATCTAAATACTGTTGGGACAAAAAAATAATAGATTAATTTATTAAATAAATAATTATATTTTTTTTATTTAGATTAAAAAGTTAAAATAAATAAAAATTTTAAAAAAATTTCAAATTCTTTTTATATTCTTTTTGTACCAACTGCTCAATAATTAAAATACCACAACCGAAAACAAACAAATCTCTTTAGTTGCAGAAACCTCAGCTGGCGGGAAACCTCAGAAACGACAGCTTTATTTAGACTAGAAAGTAACGCGAATGAAACTGTACTGATCGAGCTCTTGTCTCTTCCTTTCAACCCAAAACAACATTCTCATTTTTCCCTTCTCCAAACTGGACAGAGAAAGAGAGAGAGAGCCATAAAAATTGCAAGGCTAACAGAATACCGGAGAACGGGACGGAGACGGGAAAAAGTAATCCCCGTTGAGGCTGCCAGAGAGAGAGGGAATTGCGGGGAAAAGGGTGGTGGATGGTGACAAGACGTGAAAAGAGTTGGACGACCGTGATCTCCATTTCTATAATTTTTTTGCAGCTTTTATCTCGCTGTGGCCCCCATAGACCCTCCAGCTTGCTTCTCGCACCACCATCCCACCATTTCCTTTGTTTGATATTGCTTGTTCTTGTTCCACTACTTACATCATCTGTATATCAGATTCTACTGCTTTCTGCTTGACTGCTTCTATACTCATACACATGCATACGTTCTTGCTCTCTCTCTTTTTCTCCGAGAATCTTTTTTCACAAAATTGGGTTTTTTTTTTATCTGCAGAGACTGTTGTTGCATGAGGAAAAAAGAAAAAAAAAACTAGGAACTAAGTACTATTATGAGGACCACTTTTGAGTTTCGGACGGGCAAAAGGGTTACGTGGGTGGGGGTGTATTTGCTAACAATCTGTAATTGTACAGAAAGAGAGAAGAGAAGGGTGTGTGTCTGCTTGCTTAACGTTATGCCATTGCCATCCCCCACCCACCACCATTGGTTTGGTTGACATTGGGCATATGGATAAAGGATGTTCCCTTTTATCTCCTATTTCCACTATTATTCATCATTGCTTTTGTGTACCATTTCTCTCTCTCTCTCTCTCTTTATACGTTTGAAACTCAAGGAGATTTCTGAAATCTCACGAGGCTTAGAAGGGACTGGAAAAGACAATACCATATAGTGATATGTAGAAGCAGAAAGACTCGAGGGCCAACGAGATAGGGTTTAAGTGGGATATCTAGGTAAGCCAGTTGGTTTAGATAATGAGGGGGTTTCTCTCCATGGAATTTCTGTTGCTATAAGGGAATGGCTAAAGAAAACAATATTAATGTGGTGCGATATTTGGGGTGACAAATTCAAATGGTTGCTCCACTGCCATTCACATTGCACCTAAATGGAAGATATTCCCTCACTGACTACTCACCAGTTCTTGCGTGCAATCCAAAAGCCTTACCCATCCCTCACTGCTTCATCATCATCCATATATTTATGACAATTGCATCATCATGTCCCTATAACTTTTTATATTTACTTCTCTTAGATTCCATTATATCATTTTTCTTATTCAGTACGTACACCCACTGTCTCGTTGCTAGCTGGATGTGTTCACTTGGTGGATTTATTTTTACCTCTTTTTCTTTCCACCACACAGAGCACCCATACATATTTTATCTCCTTGCTTTAGCAATTTACACCACACTTACCTTGGAAAAAATACAAGGATTTTTCTTGGCTATACACAACGTCATTTGTTATATATAAATGAGTGAGAAACTAAAATATAATAATACAAAATTATAAATTTTATATTGTGATTTTTTTTAATATCTTATTATAAACTGAACTTACAAAAACTACTACAAAAAAATGTTACTGCAAATAGACTTTTCTCTTTCCTTTTTGTAAATACAAACCCCTTAATCTTTCGATCCATTACTTGTTAGTTAATTACATTAATTACTGGAAAATGAATGTCAACGCACGTAAAGTTATAGGAAAAAAGAAAATATAACGTACTGTTAAAAAGCTCAAGAGTACTCCGTTAGATTGCATGTAATTAAATAGTTAAGTAAGCGTATTAATATTTTAACATACAACATAATTATCATAGAATGATTAATGTTCGATTTACATAGCTTATATTCATTATTAAATCAGGATTACAATAAGAAAAAGAACCTAGTGCACACAACAAATTAAATTAGAATAAAATTTTTTGTAATGACTTACTAAAGTATCATTTAAAACCCGGCCTTTACCCTATTTTTGTATATCATTTTAATTAGAGTCACCTTATATATGTAGACAGAACAGCGTATGAAACTTTAATTTTATATGTATATATGGCGATGAGGTTAACGTAGAAAAACTGATTGTTGGCAATTGCAACCAAACGAAGAAGGGAAAGAGCCATTAGTTCATAGAGAAGGTTTCTAAAGGTTACTGACCAACACGCAAAACTCGAAAGTGCTCTACTTAATTAAATAATATTTTTCTTTTTTAGGGCTCAGAATAAATGATAGGGAGTCTAGACACAAACTAAGGCTATAATAAGAAAAAACATAAAGACTTTATGATGGCCTACGAAGTTAAGGTTGGTGTAGGGCACCGACATGGCCATAACATATAACATGAATATGTTAGATTGACAAGGAAGTAAACTGGATACTCATTTTACGAGAGAACTTTGATGAAATAGCAATGATTTAAACGGAACAGTGAAATTGCATACTTTAGGTTGTCTACTTGTTCTCGTCTGACAAAACCATAATGAAAATTCTGGTTTAAATGGTTGTGCTCACTGTTGTGTTGTGGTACGATCAAACACCGTTTAATTACAGTTCCAGTAAACGAGATAGTGGACAAGAAATAGATGGTATTGATAAGATTGCTCATGTGCCCCTTTACCATCCATCTTATAGAAAAAAAAAAGAAGGGAAGATAAATAATGATGAAATGGATATTTGCTTTTTATTTTACAGTCTATAAAGCATGAATTAAAGTTAAACAAATCAAGATCACAAAAGGCAATGGGCCATGGAATTGGATAGAGTGTTTAGGTGCTAAACAATTTTCCAATGCCGACAAATCATGAGGCTAATTATTTATATGACACGTTAAGACCTTGCTCTAATTCTAAAGCAACGTGGTAAAAAGGTTACTATGCATTGACTCATTTTAACGAATGGGCAAAGCACGTAAATGAAGAGTTTTCCCGCTCGTGAATTGACCTTCTATTCGCTTATTTCAGTTTTTTAATAAAATAATAACAAAAATAAATTATTCTAATATCATAAGTTAAAGCCCCACTGTCATTTTGGAAATTTCTTTTTGGTCTGGCGCTCACATCTGTTAAAGCGTAATCCTAAAAAATGACATTCCCATGGAAGACAATAAATGGTTCATCTAAGCCTGCTTTTATTCACAATCATGCAGATTTTTTTTTTTTATCAAGACATTATAGGCTCAATAGTCGTAGCAATCTAACTATGACTAGGGGATCATATCACTTATTTAGATGAAGCATAATAGGATGCCCTACCATCTGCAGAGAGACTTCTTTTTCTTTGTGGACCATTACACAAAACAAGGACTTGGGGCCTTTCATCAATCTCAGGCGCCGCGGCCATTGTAGATGATGGCCCACCTCTGTTTATAGGCCAAGACCCAAATATGCCCCAACTGGCAAAGGTTGTAGATTGGCATTAGGTTATAGACATAGTGCCACTGCCAAGGCTTTAACACGGGCCTAGAGGTGTTTTTCCATACCTTTTAAACTTTTAGACATAGGAAAGACTTCAGAAACTGGCAAATGATCTCTTTCAAAAAAATAAATAAAGAAATGGGTTAATTTGAAAGATTTATTACTGATCCACAAAGACTAAGAAATTGTGGGGGGTTCCCCAATACTGAAAATCTCTGTTTCTCTGATCGCCTGCGAAGAATTAGCGATCCTTTTTGACATTTGTGAGTTAATAATAAATTTCATTAACAGTTGATAGTGCTTCAGCGATGAAGTCAGTTCCAAGAGCAGTTTCAATGTTAAATATACTCAGTCGACTAAATCCCCAAGTCATTTTATCATCTGTCTGCATAACTTCTAAATTCTAATACAAGATACTTTGCGAACCCTTTTTTTTAAGGTTAATTTCTAATGTTTGTAATTCTGCAGAAATTTGTAATGTTTGTTGAATTTCAAGGAAATCAATTGTTTTTAACACTAATTTTACTATAAAAATAAGATCGAGTATATCATTCACTTCTTTTAATGGCTTCCCACCGATCTACGGGCATAAAATAAATATTTTAAACTGCAAGTTTCCTAAAGTATGATGAATGGTATACCCCACGATTAAATTTTATTTTGTTTTTTGTTCAAATACATGATCAACTCTTTGAATGACTTAAACCCAAATTACTTGCATTTGGTGGAATAATTTCACAAATGTTGCAGATATCAGGGTACATGGTCAACGAACCAATATTCAATTTTCTTTTTCTACACAATACCAAAACAAAATTCCAAACTTATCCTACTCGAGTGTTTATATTGTTAGAAGGAGACAATTGTATAAAAACCCCAACAGAATAGACTTGGACAAATTCATCATTAGGCGAGTCAAGAATCTTTGGACTTGAGTACCTGATAAATATATAGCGTACAAAAATACAAGAAAACGAAATCAACATGCTTTTCGATAGTATACTATTCTATGTCATACCCTCAATTGATGTATATATGAACCCTACAGTTAATTCATTTAAACAATTGCCAAAAAATTTGCAAGGAGCAGAATTCTTTTATCAACTGCTCCATCACAAGAATCATATATGTAAACTTTTGTTACAAAATGCACGTGTATTTGGGGATGAAAGTCCAGACCGCATAGACTGCTATAAGCTATTGTTCAGATCGTAATTTGTTGGCTTGAAAAACTTCTAGCAGGCAGTCCACAGCACCTTCATAGTTCAAGAAGCCCATAAGCCAAAATTCATTATTGTCGACAGTGATCAACTGAATGTACTTTTCAGCAGGATTGACTCTGCTCGATGAAGGATTGACTTCTTTTAGCTCATGTAAGGGGATGACTACCTACAATTACAATAAGGCAAGAACAACCGAAAGAAAAACAACCTAAATCAAATAATATTCTGAACCAGTTAAATTTCACAAGAAAAATGGAAATCGAAGTATGGCATTATTACGTAAAGGAAAACACTAATTCTAAGAGCATATTGAGAAGAACGTTACAAGGGATGATGATTTTTAAGCATATCTTATAGCAAGGGAGAAAAGGTTCATTAGAAGTTCAGACAATGGAAAGATATGAATCAAAATATTCGTTTAATTAGAGATAGTAAGAACGAAAACACAGGTTAGACTGCAACTATTTTGTATGTAACAAAATGTGGAAAAATATTATGGGGGATACTTTGCAATTTAATTTCTAATTGCTTAGTCCAGAGCTTGCCCATCAGATGAGGCGATCAAGTGCTTCGGGAAACTTTGTCCCAGAATAACCTCAAAATATTCCCCCTGGAATAAGGAAAAGGCAGTCTCAAATCAACACCTTTCACACTTACCTTTCACATAACCACAAAGGCCACTTTCCAGTGAAATTTTCAAATTTCTGCTATAAATAGAAATCATTTTGACCTAAGGGTGAAGACAATTGACTTATTAGTTCAATAAGCGTACCTGTGAGACCTCAGTAATCTTCCAATTATTCCGCAAAAGCTCACAAAAGGTAACATAATATAGGGGCTGTCTTCCATGGAAATGTTCAAAGAAAATGACGGGTCTTTATTATGCTAGGTTATTTGGAAATGTCTGGTCACATGAAGTTAGAAGCAGCCTTTCAAGATGGTTGATGTGGGCAGTTAACAACTGATAAGATGACATTTGACAGATATTAATTCAGGAAAAGCACGTTGAAGATGATGGTTCGAGTAAGATTAGAAGTGTCAACTCATGAAGCTCACCGCTAGGGAAGGTAGTCATTTTCGGCTCCTTGAGGATAGGCTTTTTGTTGATCATTGCAACATTAATAACCTTCCTAGAAGTCTTTCTCTAATTTCATTGATACATGTCTTCCCCCCAATCCTAGATCCAATATACTATTTTTTTACCACAATAATGTAATCCATGCCATTTGTTTAGCTCTCTTAGTATGCATTTAGAGTATTGCATACGTATGTACAGAAAAAAAGAAGAAGAGAGTATTGCATACGTACCTTGTAATAGCTCCATTCTGTCTCTTCATCAACTATATAGGAAAGAGGATTGTCACTACAATATGCAATCTTTGCTGTAGATATATACAAAATTCCCATTACTGGACCAACTGATGTGGATACATAACATGCATAAGCTTTTTGAAGCTGTTCCTCTGGAACTGTCTCAAACGTATTTTGGAAAATTTTCTCATAACCACCTTCTGCAAGTACCTTTGTTTGCCGGGCAATTCTTCCCAGAGCAGCTTCAGATAAACTTGGGTTCGTTTTCACTTAACAAAATGCAATTAGAAGAGGCCATCTCAGTGATGTTATGCAGTAGATTCAATATCATCAATAATAAAAAGGAGAAAAGATAAAAGCTACATTAAATACATTGGTAATGGAAACTGAACTTGGGAAAAGATAGTGCTATATAAACAGAGCCGCTGGTTGAGATGATGATCTAGACCCGAAGGAAAAGTTGCTTAAGTTATATAACAGCAGAAAGAAGCCTCCAAGAACAATGTCGCAACACTAAGGAAAACAATTAAAATGATCTTGAAGTCTTGAACACATCACATTGCCGAAAAACTCATATTTCAGCAAAGACCGTAGACGCTCTAGGGAACATAAGCCAGTAAAGAATTAACCACATTATATTACTAGCTAAAATTTTTCTTCACGTAAATATGGGAAACACTTCTTAAAGGGACCTCTGTGCCGGTATTTGTGAAAGAAGCAATTTAACCCATTAAGGGAGACTAGATGAACATAAACCACCTGCTGGACATATATGCACATCCATAATCTTAGCCACACTTGAGTAGTTTCTAGCTAGAACTCTAATATTTAGTTTTTTAGTGTTAAGAAATATAGGGTCTTTATTTATTTATTACTTATTAAGGGTAGCATAGTCTTTTCATATTTTAGTTAGTCTATATATATTATTTCTTTATATTTAGGTTATTTCAATTTTTTATTGTATTCTTTCAGTATCAATGAAACTCTAGTTTTCTCTTTTTTTGTATTTCTCTAAATTATTTAACATAGTATCAGAGCATGGTTTCATGGCACGAGGCTTAATCCTAAACACAGCTTTTGCAGATCTAGTTTGGCTCAGTTTCGTATCGTACAGTTTTCCTTTGGCATTCTAGTTTTCTACGCATCTTGATTATGTCTACCGAAAGAAACGATTCGCTTCAATCTGTGAGTGTGAGGTTGGACGGAAAGAATTATTTGTATTGGAGTTATGTGATGAGAAACTTTCTTAAGGGTAAGAAGATGTGGGGATATGTTAGTGGAACTTTTGTGAAACTTGAGGATATTGATGAGAATTATGCTGTTTTAATTGAGGCGTGGGAAGCAAACAACGCAAAAATTATTACTTGGATTAATAATTCTATTGAGCACTCTATAGGTACACAGTTGGCAAAATATGAGACAGCAAAGGAGGTTTGAGATCACCTACAAAGGTTATTCACCCAATTGAATTTTGCAAAGCAGTATCAATTGGAGAATGATGTACGAGCCCTTCAGTAGAAGAATGTGAGTATTCAAGAGTTTTATTCTGCTATGACTGATCTTTGGGATCAATTGGCCCTTACAAAATCGACAGAATTAAAGGCATTTGGTGCCTATATTGCTCGTAGAAAAGAACAACGATTGGTACAATTTTTAACTGCACTTCGTAGTGATTTTGAAGGACTTAGAGGTTCAATCCTGAATCGTTCTCCACTTCCTTCCGTTGATTCAGTTGTCAGTGAGTTATTGGCTGAAGAAATACGTCTTAAGTCTTATTCTGAAAAGGGAATTCTTTCTACTTCTAATCCTTCTGTGTTAGCAGTACATCCCAAGAATTAGAATAAGTTTTACACAAGGGTTGCCTTCGACGAGTGTAGTTTCTGTAAGCAGAAAGGTCATTGGAAGCCTCAGTGTCCCAAGTTGAGAAATCAAAATCAATCTCAACAGCAAACTCAAGTTTGGAAGTATAGCAACCAATCACAGAAGTTTAATAACAAATCTCCATCGTCCAATACTGCAGCAGTAGTTTCATCAAATTAGTTCACCGATTCTAGTACTCTTGCTGAACAATTTCAGAAGTTTCTCTCATTTCAACCACAGGCCATGTCTGCTTCTTCTTCAGTAGGTCAGACGCCTCATAATTCTTCAGGTATGTCACATTCTATATGGGTCTTGGACTCTGGCGCTTCACATCATATGTCTCCATATTCTTCATCTTTTACTTCTGTGTCTCCTTCATCTTCGATTCCTATTATGACTGCTGATGGCACCCCTATGCCTTTAGCAGGTGTCGGGTCTGTTATCACACCTCACTTGTCTTTACTTAATGTTTATCATATTCCGAAACTGACATTAAATCTTGCTTCTGTTGGTCAGTTATGTGATTCTGGTAATTTAGTCACATTTTCTTCCTCTTCTTATTATGTGTAGGATTTACAATCTCAAAAGCTGATTGAGTCAGGCCATAGAAAGGGGGGATTATATGTTTTGGATGAGTTAAAACTGTCAGTTGCTGCAGCTGCTACTACTAGTGTTGATTTGTCTTCTTTTCGTTTGAGTCCTTCTTCTTCTGTTTTTTATTTATGGCATTCTCGTCTAGGTCATGTTTCGTCTTCTCGTTTGAGATTTTTAACATCCACAGGAGCATTAGGAAATTTACAAACCTGTGATATTTCTGATTGTAGTGGATATAAACTGGCAAAATTTTCAGCCTTACCATTTAGTAAAAATATTTATGTTTCTTCCTCTCCATTTGATTTAATTCATTCTGATGTCTGGGGATCTTTTCCTATTGCCACAAAAGGAGGGTCTCGATATTATGTTTATTTTATTGATGATCATACTCGTTATTGTTGGGTTTATTTAATGAAACATCGTTCTGAATTTTTTGAGATATATACAGTCTTTCGAACTCTTGTCAAAACTCAACATTCTGCTATTATCAAATGTTTTAGGTGTGATTTAGGTGGGGAATATACCTCTAACAAATTTTGTGAGCTACTTGCCTTAGATGGAACTATTCACCAAACTTCGTGTACAGATACTCCTAAGCAAAATGGTGTTGTTGAAAGAAAACATAGACACATTGTTGAAACTGCTCATTCTCTCTTGTTGTCTTCTTCTGTTTCTAGTGAGTTTTGGGGTGAAGCTGTTCTTACCGCTGTAGGTTTGATTAATACAATTCCATCTTCTCATACTTCAAATATTTCTTCTTTCGAAATGTTGTATGGGTATGCCCCTGATTATTCTTTCCTTAGAGTTTTTGGTTGTACTTGTTTTGTACTTCGTCCTCATGTAGAACGCAACAAGTTGTCCTCTCGATCTGCTATTTGTGTCTTTCTTGGTTATGGTGAAGGTCAAAAGGGATATCGTTGTTTTAATCCAATCGCTCATAAGTTTTATGTGTCTCGTCATGTTGTATTTTTTGAGCATATACCTTTCTTTTCTATTACATCCACTATTCATAGCTTGATTAGATCTGATCTTATTCGTATAGATCCTTTTTCTGAAAATTCTGATAGTTTGTCATCTCCGGTTCCTAGTACTGATCATTTTGCAGGTACTGACACTTTACTCTCCAACTCACCTGAAGTTTCATCGGAGATTGTGGATCCACCTCTACATCAATCCACACGCATTCGTAAATCCAAAAAGTTACCAAATTTTGTTTATTCTTATTATTCTTCATCTTTTACTTCCTTTTTAGCTTCTATTCATGGTCTCTCTAAGCCCTTTTTTTATAAAGAGGCAATTCTTGATTCTTTTTGGCAGCAAGCCATGGATGAAGAACTTTCTGCTTTGCATAAGATATGTACTTGAGATTTGGTTCCTCTACCTCCTAGTAAGAGTGTTGTTGGTTGTCGTTGGGTGTATAAGATCAAGACAACATCTGATGGATCTATTGAGCGATACAAAGCTAGATTGGTTGTAAAATGGTACTCTCAATAGTATGGTATGGATTATGAGAAGACATTTGCTCCTGTTGCAAAAATGACTACTATTCGTACTCTTATTGCAGTGGCTTCTGTTTGTCAGTGGCCTATTTCTCAATTTAATGTTAAAAATGCCTTCTTAAATGGAGATCTTCAAGAAGAAGTTTATATGGCACCACCTCCTGGTATTTCGCATGAATCTGGGTATGTTTGCAAGTTCAAGAAAGCATTATATGGTCTTAAACAAGCACCTCGTGCTTGGTTTGAAAATTTTTTTGTTGTGATCTCTTCCCTCGAATTTGCTTCTAGTAGTCATGATTCTGCTCTTTTTGTTAAGTGCACTACTAAAGGACGTATCATTCTGTCTTTATATGTTGATGACATGATCATTACTGGTGATGATATTGCTGGTATTTTAGTTTTGAAGACAGAGTTAGCTAGACAGTTTGAAATGAAGGATTTAGGTTCTCTGCGATATTTCTTGGGTATTGAGGTAGCCTACTCACCTAGAGGTTATCTTCTTTTTTAGTCGACATATGTTGAAGATATTCTTGAGCGGGCTAGACTTACTGATAATAAGACTGCAGATACTCCCATTGAGGTTAACGTCAAGTATTCTTCTTCCGATGGTTTACCTTTGTCTGACCCTACTTTATATCATACTATTGTTGGGAGCTTGATATATCTCACTATTACTCGTCCAGATATTGCATATGCTGTTCATGTTGTTAGTCAGTTTGTTGCCTCTCCTATTACAGTTCATTAGGCAGTTGTTCTTCGTATTTTGCGGTATCTTTGGGGTACAGTATTTCAGAGTCTTTTACTTTCATCCACCTCCTCCTTAGAGCTGCGTGCATACTCTGATGCTAATCATGGCAGTGATCCCACATATCGCAAGTCTGTTACTGGTTTCTGTATATTTTTGGGTGATTCTCTTATTTCTTGGAGGAATAAGAAACAATCTATTGTTTCTCAATCTTCAACTTAAGCAGAATATCGTGCTATGGCATCTACTACTAAAGAAATTGTTTGGTTACGATGGTTACTTGCCGATATGGGAGTTTCTCTTTCTCACCCTACTCCTATGTATTGTGACAACCAGAGTTCTATTCAGATTGTTCACAACTCAGTTTTCTATGAACGAACTAAGCACATTGAGATCGATTGTCATCTTACACGTCATCATCTCAAACATGGCACCATTATTTTGCCATTTGTTTCTTCTTCTTTGCAGATTGCAAATTTTTTTACCAAGTCATATTCTATTTCCCATTTTCGTTTTTTAGTTGGCAAACTCTCGATACTTGTAGCTGCCATATCGTGAGTTTGAAGAGAGATGTTAAGAAATATAGGATCTTTATTTATTTATTACTTATTAAGGATATCATAGTTTTTTTATATTTTAGTTAGTATTGTTTTTTTGTATTTAGGTTATTTCAATTTTCTATTGTATTCTTTCAGTATCAATGAAACCTTAATTTTCTCTTTTTTTATATTTTTCTAAATTATTTAACACCTAGCAAATTCTGATCGTTTCAATTGAACAAAATTCTATTATAACAGCAAGCAGGAAAATATGCATAGAAACAAGAAGCAACATAAACATAATTAACCATGTTATCGTACGTTGTTAAGTCAAAAGGACTTCATCTTCCAATGCGTGAATTTTGATACTCCCATTTCTCATACTGCCATGGGTAAGTAAGTCATGACTAATCCGTAAAAAAGGTCTGTACAATACTGTACTTTCAGAATGAGTGAAGGAAGTGCCATTAATTCCATGAATATAATTTTTATCTACATGGAATATAATCCTAGAAGAAACAAAATGGATAATTAACGAGGAAGACAAAAGCAAGAAAACTAACAATGCTGCCAAGTGTTTTCAGCCAGATTCTCAGCCTTCCTGGTGGCTTCTCCCACCTTCCTCCTCCATATTCCTAGCACATTCCGAACAGTGTCTACCGTGTCTGATAAGAAGTGGCAGGTTGTCCCGTTACGGCGTTACCTCCAGAAATGATACAAAAAATATACACATACACATGCAACTGTGCATTCATATTCATAAGACATAGCATACTGACCCTTGACCGAGAAGGAGGGCGAGGACATAGAGGAAGAGGACAAAGAAAAGTATCGAGGCGATTCGTTGGGAGATGCCACGAAGGTGGATTCGGTAAACAATTCGGGGTTCCAATGTACAGACTTCTTAATGCTTCCACGAGGTGAGTCGGTGCATTCCATTGATTGCTCCGTCGGACCCTGCGATCCCGATGCCTTCACTAAACCGGCCGCGTTTTCATCTGCATTTGGAACCCGGGCTGAGTCTTTTAAATTAGATTTGGGTTGGGGCTCATCAACCTTGGTTTGGGCGTTGCGTTGGGTTTCCGGCTCAGGGTGCTCCATGCTTTCAAATAAGAGGTGGCGCACGAGAGGTCACCGAAAGCGAGGTTTAATTTTGAGATTGAAAAACATAGGGAAGTGTTTGTACAGGGTAAAGACTAAAGAGGGAAGAACAGTCATTGCACCAAAAATGCAATTAATGACTTATTTTTAGCACGAAGAAGATGGAGGCCTTCCCATTTGCATGCTTTCTGCCTCTGCACCGGCCTTGCTAAGCAGAGGGTGTTTTTGTAATTTTACTTTTTCTTTCGGTAAAATTCAATCTATTGTTACTCTGTTATGTTTAGCCATTTTTTATCTTACTCTTTTTTTTTTTTAAAAAAAAAAAAACATCTTACTGTTAAGACATTGGCATTTCTACAAATCTTGAACATTTGGGTGACATCCAGAATATTACAACCTGTCAAATCATCAAGCTTTGGGCGCTTATCATCTCTATTGTTCCAAAAAGGCAAATTTTGAATTCCTAAACCGAGGTTATTTCTCACCCTTCACACCACGTCAGATCCATGCGCAAATTAAGTCTCATTTAATAGATAAAAATAAAAATATGATAATAAAATAAAATAAAATAAATATTTCATTCTTTAGTTTAATAGATAAAAATGGTGAAAATTGTGAGTTTCACACAATACGAATTACCTCCTCCAAAATAATCAGCATTATCTTCAAAAATAAGTAAAAAGTGAATAGTATAATAGAATAAAAAATAAAAAGATTAAATATTTTTTATTATTTTATTTATTTATAAAATTTTTTATAATTAAATATATATATATATTTAAATTAAAATTTTCAATATTATTTAACAAAATTTTATTTAAAATTTTATATTAATAATAATTTATTTTATTTTTTATTTATAATATTTAAAATAATTTTTTTAGTTAAAATAATATTATTATAATAATTTTATTTTTTAAGAGTATTTTTGTTTTTTTGACAATTTTTATTTCATTTCATTTTATTGACCTTGCAAACGTAATTTTAATCACAATATTTTATTTTATTCTATTTGAATCTATTACTTTTGATTTTATTTTCAATTCCCATTCTCATTTCTTTCATTGTCATCTACCAAACAAAACTTTAATGTGCCCGCTTTGAAAATGATTACGAATATTATTATTTTGAAAGTATTTAATTTTAGCAGAAAATAATCAGAAATAATCATCGGGTTGAATTAGCAACGGCATGCGAATTGGCGACCGGGTTAAGGAATCAGGCATAAGTACACTAAAGTCCCGTTTCTAGGATGGCAGTTTGTTTGCAACTTCCTTAATAATAATATTAGAGGTAAAGAAGCCCATAGCACGTACGACGTGGTCTGAGGTCAGGTGGAATTTTATGAAGACTCCGTCCCACCCTTGGTAGCTGGAGATTTGTGGGTCTTCTTCATCATCTACTCCAATGGGTTGATCAAGGGAAATCCCAACTTTGCTGTTGTCCCACCTCACGTTTCCAACCTTTGCTTCCCACTTCCAACTATCTTTTTTCCACTCTGCCTCATTTCCCTTTCTCCTTAATTACTTTTCATCGTCAATTTTACTAATATTTTCAGTTCTCTAAAAATGTCATTTTTTTATGAATCACCTTGTACTTGAAATGTACCCATCCTATCTTATTCATTTAACGGGAAAGAATTTAATTATATAGTAGTACTATCTAAATTAGTTTTCCCACTGCTATCCGAAAGCCAATCGATTTGAGAATCACATTTATTTATTATATATCTCTATTATATTTTACGAACCAATCATCCAAACACAAACACATAGAACAAAATTAATGCCAGCTTTTGCCAGCTCTTCCTTCATCATTCAAGTTAAATAAATTAAACACTTATTTCCAGCCCATCCACGACAATGGCATTTTCAGGCATCCTGGATTGGGCTCCCCCCCCCCTATGCCACGTGGCCTTCGGAACACTTCTGGCACACGTGTCTTCAAAGAAAAGCAGGTGTCCTTCGGTTCTAACTTCTCGAAGGTCCACCACATCCCTCCCTCCTTCATCATGTTCACGACAGCAAAACATGCACCATTTGGGACGACAATTCTTTTTTCTCACCCTTCAAATATGCTTATTTTATTCGGAGGAGTTGGAACACGAACATGTTCTTCTTAGTTGTAGCCTTTTATATTATTATTATTATTATTATTATTTTACCATTTCATTTCTCTCTCCCCAATTATTAAATAACGAGAAACGAAACGGCTAAACAAATATTGATATATCCCAGTTTGAAAGGTGAAAGCTAATAAGCAATCCCATAAGTGGTCCTCGTCTTCTGCCGAATTGTCGTTTTTGACCTGATCCATGATCATCAGATCACTCGTCCCAAAAAATGATTATTAGATCAAACAAACAACGGGTGTCTGCCATGTGTCAGTCCTACATCTACGATTAGGATGCGAGTGTATCGGAGGAAATTGGGAGGACGAGGCCAAGAGTTGTTGAAACTGGAAAAGGGTAAACGCGGAGTGCGCTCTGACCGGGTGGGAAAGGCAAATTGGAAAGGGTGGCTGGAAGGTGAAGATTACAATATTTAGGGGAAAATCGGCGTACAAAGTGGTGGCACGGACAGCGACCGCACACTCACCCTTCTCAACCGACACATAAGGGGAGGTTTTATGGTAATTCTGTAGGACAAATTAAGTACATTCATAAAATCACGATGACGTGTCCACATAACGAAGCAAAATCCCCAAATTAGACGACCTAGACTTAACAGGTGGCATATACTAATTGGGCTTCATTAGGTACGCCCACCCTATCGGATCTTTAAAGAAAATTCAAGGTACGGGAGAGAGAAGAATATTGACCCATTACACACACCGCCATTGCTGAGTTAACCCCCACGTTAGGAATGTGGGTTGGCCGGGTAGGGGAAGGACTGTTTATAAATAACATAGCGATGCAAATAATCATAGAGGCACTTATTAATTTAAGGCGTTTGAGGAATCTCGAGCATTATTGATTGATTAAATCGTTCTCTCGAGAGACCTCCTAACCCCTCCACTTCCAATCTCACCTCTTTATATTCTTCTCTCCCCTTTTCCATCCTCCGCTCACCATCTTCTCAGCTCTCTTCTCTTCCTCTATCTTTCTAATCCTCCCATTTTCATTCCCAGACCAGAAGATGGGTTTAGCTGCCGTCCGAGTGTTCGTGATTTTGGGGCTTTTGGCCACCTCATGCTTAGCCCAAGCTCCAGGAGCTGCACCCACGCAGCCACCGGCAGCAACCCCACCCGCGGCAACCCCACCTCCGCCACCACCAGCTCGTGCTCCGGCTCCTGCCACTCCTGCACCAACCTCTCCTCCCACGCCCACACCTGCTTCCCCTTCACCATCCACGGGAGCACCTAGCCCCAGCGTTTCTTCCCCACCTGCTCCGGGCCCAGATGGCGCTGCAGCGGGCCCTGGAAGCGGCGCCGCACCTACACCCGGGGGAGCAGCAGGGGAGCCACCCTCTGCGGCATTCTCCGTGAGCAAGGCCGTCATTGCCGGAACTGCTCTGGCCGGGAGTTTGGTGGCCATGGTGTTGGCTTGAAGTTACTGATTCGTCCGGGTGGAGACACGGGATCTTTGATATTGATGGAGAGACGGGATCCGTTTAATTTGAGTAGCGTTTTCTGGTTTAATTCCTATTTATTTGAAATTTATGAGGTTTTATGTGTTTGGTGATTATTCTGCATTTGGAAATGGAGGGGCGACTTGGACGATGATTATTTGGTAATTCATTGTATTTTGTGTTCACACGTGTATGTAGATGACCATGATTTCGGTGTACATCTGATAGTAGAATGAATAAAACAGTTTGTAATTCTTTTTTACATTTCTTACTTTAATTACAAGCTGCTATTTTTTTTTTCTGCCTTTGATTTGTCCCTTCTTTCTGATAAATAAAATACTTGTTCATGCGCAGGAGATTCAAAAATACTATTTCCCTGATATTTAGATCTATAGCCAGTTATGCAATATTTGTACTTCTTAATGGTATATATGAATCTGGTTTTAATTATAGATGGTATGAAAATGGTAACATATTAGAACGTGTAAATTCATTTTTACCAACAAGAATGTATTAGATCTAAATGCATTGATTCGTTATATACATTCAAGTGCAATACTTGAAATTTTTCTAGTTTTGGGGGGTAAATTAATTATATAAAAAAAAGAATATGATGGACAAGTCGTTCCGAGGGTTCTCAGGGGAACAATTCTGTGTTTAATGCTATGAATGGAGGCATTCAGATTAGTTTAACCCAATCAAATGGAAAGCGAATGCTGGACCATGACTATTTTATTTATTAAATATATATAGTCACGAGCACTAATTGTAGCTGCATAGATGCCTCCACTATGTTTTGTATTATCGAAAACAAGTTATAAATGACTGGAGACATAATTCACGTCCTAACTTAACCACAGGGTTAGATTGATTCTTTAATTAAAGGCATTTTGATCTTCACTTCACCCAACCTCTCTATAAACTATTGATGCATTTTTTTTTTTCCAAACTCAACTTAATTAAAATTTTCATGAATTTACCGAACCTCCCACTTTCATCGGTTAAGTTTCGTGGAATTGTTGCATTGTCACTTAATGTCTTCGTCCAGAATAGGTCAATATTTATTTATAGGTGTTTCGTAATGAATAAAAATGTAGTTCCTATGTTAAAAAGACCGTCCTATATATATATTCTACGTTGTTAGGTAGGGCTGTGTGTGCAAATGTTTAAATAATAATAAAAATTATTATTATTTTATTCGTAAGATAAAAGGTTTTAAAAGTCACCTTTCGGAAAATGCCCAGCAACAGATTTAAAAAAATTATAGAAAAATAAAAACACTCTACGAGTATTTAAGATTTTAGTTTGTAGACTTAAAAGAGAGAAAAAAAGTTTCCGTCAAGTTCAGTTTTCGTATTTATCAAAACTACTGCAGGTTGTTTTCTTAATTGACAATGTCAAACTTTCTTTTTTTATATATATAAAAAAAAAAACCTTTGATTCCTGCCACATTAATTGGAATTGGTCACAGTATTGTACTGGTCACCTATCTTATGTACGAACTAAGCAAACTTCAAAGTACGTACTCCTTATAAAGAAGAAGAAAAAGAGGAAGTCTACTCTTTGCAATAATTAGGAAAAGAATATTATATAATTTATGTTCGGTGAGCGTGAAAGAATACGAATATAATTGAAGTCTTCTAATATGTCCCAATTCGATGGTCTTCATTAATATTAGTATTTTTATTTTTTTGGTCTTCGTTTTTTCTATAATACAAATGTACTAGATGTTGATGTACAAACTAATAAGTAAGGCACCATTTTTCTATATATAGCTCCAGCGATAATATTCTTGTTTCTTGTCGTATTTAACTTCTTCTTCTTCTTTTGAATAAAAGTTAAATAATCAAAATATATTAATACTGAATCTGTAGATCAGCTAAGTCTATTACTACTACAAAGAAAAAGAAAATTCATTCTTCAATGGAAAATGGTTGGTTGTGCATCTGAGCCCACCGTCAAAAAAATTTCTGCTTTGCGTGGTTCATTGGGCCTCAACTTAACGCACTGGGCTTTGTGTATGCCGTTTGATCTCAACGTATCAAACAAGAAAAGCTCATAAACAGACAAAAAGAAAATCATACATTATTGTTCAGTTGCTTAGGTTGATGGTCCAGCCCATATTGTGAACATTATTTTTTCATTAGTTTCATCAAGTAAAAAAAAAAAAAAAAGATGTAATGGGTGAATAACAATTATTTGAAGTATCGCTATTTCTCTACTGTAGAATGTGAGTATGAAGATACTAAATATATAAGTAATGGTAATTCATTTTTTATTCAGTTAAAAGAGTAAAATCGAGAAAAAAATAATACTAATTACACCATTTTTCACGAATATATTCCTAAATTTCATTTGATCACCAATTGATTAATAAAGATAAGAATTTCAAGATCTTTCCTCAGTTGAATATTACTCCACTGTAAATCAATCGGGCAAAATTGTCATATATATTTTCATGTTATGGCAGAGCTGGAGATGAATTACTAAGTAGGATGAAGCACCTTGTGAGAGGGGGAGCAGGACCAAAATAGGGGACATTTTGTGTGGAGGGTGCAACTGGTTAGGTGGAGGAAAACAGAGAAAGGCGTAAAGCTAAATAAAAAGGACGGACAAAATAGAGGCTTTTCATGAAAAAATATACGACAATTTCGCATGATAATTCGGGCAAAATTGTACCATAATAAAAAGGACGGACAAGGAAAGCGATTGATGATCATTAGTAAAAAAAAAAAAAAAAATTTAAACCCGTAAAAGGGCGGGCAATAAATGGAGGCCACTTTTTAATCGCTCTGTCGTGGAGCCTATGTTTTAATCTCTCTGCCTCCATTTGTACGATATGCTGCCGTTGAAGAGTGCTTTGTCAGAAAAGCCTTGACTTGAATTTTGGATTACTATTCACAGGGACAGAAGGAACGCAGAAGCATCACACCGGTGAGCTTTCTTATACTGTTCATTGCTCGCGCTCACCTCCCCTTCTCCAATCTCTTGTTGAGTGGATTTTAAATGACAAAACCCGCCCAAAACTGTGTATATTGGAATAACAATGGGTCACATGATGTTGGAAACCTTGTCTCAAAATGAGCCCTTCAAAATGAGGGTCACATGTGTATCATACGCAATTCGACTTTTTTGTGGTTCCACACAAAATATGACAAATGAATTTGTGTTTTTTTATTCACGAAGAGGAGGCGGCGTAATGGTGATTGATATATGTCGAAATCATTAATGAATTTTTTTAAATATTTTTGGATGAAATTGTTATTAACTCAGGAAAAGACCACAACGTCAAAATCAGCCGCTAATCAACATGTAAAATAATGTGCAATTAAGTGGACCTTATCTTTCCATGTTTGCAAATTGTTTTTCCTTCCTCGTGGGATATCATGGTCCTCAAGGAAATACTCTGCATACGACAAGCTTCAACATCAGTGCCAGTACAGGCATGATTCGACGCTAGCTTATGGAAATTTTTATTTACTCACTTTTTTTTTTTTCATTGGCTGAACGTAATCTGACTCTAGTAACTGCTTACCTCATAAAATTTATGAGAACAGATAAAAATATACTGCGTAGATATTGATTTGATTGATTTTGTTCTCTTTCAATATATAATAATATACACAAACAGATACATACAATACCAATATCTATCTTGGTGTACTGTCCAGTGTTTGCTGGGAAGAGATGCTTATAAAAAAAAAAAAAAAGGAATAACATGCCTTAAGTAGTGACTCCATAAAGAAAAGTCCATAAATGCAGAAAACCCCGTACCTGTCTTTATTTTGCCTGCCGTGACCCACAAGGATTTGTGTGTTCCTCAGAAGCACATCTTCTCCATGTAAAACCCCTGAACTCATCTTCAAAATTGAACCACATGCTTCTCGTCCTTCCCCCACGACAAACAACAAAACAAGACCGACTCTGGCCTCTATTCAAACTCGGCAGCTTTATATCTTTCAATCTCTTTCTCTCTTCTCTATTGGGAATTGAAATACGGAGAAAATTTGTCTAGTGGAAGTCGCAAAAATGCCGAGCAACGAGGCTTCACCGTTAGGAGAAGCAGAGGTTCCATTGTTGGAAGATCACCCTTCAACAGTTGCACTAAAGAATGGACAAGAGAAGGATCGAGATCTCGCGAGAAGGGTGTGGGTTGAATCGAAGAAGCTCTGGCACATAGTCGGTCCTGCGATCTTCAGCCGTGTTGCCTCCTATTCTATGTTTGTCATCACCCAAGCCTTTGCTGGCCACCTCGGTGACCTTGAGCTGGCGGCTATATCCATCGCCAATAATGTCATCGTGGGCTTCGACTTTGGCCTCTTGGTATATATATTCATTTTACTCTTCGAAGTTCAAACATTTTCTTCGGTATCAAAAACAGATTTCTTTGTTATTATTTGATGGTTTTTGTATTTGATCAGTTAGGTATGGCAAGTGCCTTAGAAACGCTGTGCGGGCAAGCATATGGGGCTAAGAAGTACTACATGTTAGGCGTGTACATGCAGCGTTCATGGATTGTTCTTTTCCTGTGCTGTGTTCTGCTTTTGCCTCTGTATATGTTTACCACACCAGTCTTGAAGCTTTTGGGTCAGACAGAAGAGGTAGCAGAGCTATCTGGGGTGGTGTCCATGTGGATGATACCGCTTCACTTCAGTTTTGCATTTCAGTTACCTTTGCAGAGGTTCCTGCAGAGCCAGCTCAAGACTGGGGTGATTGCCTGGGTAGCTTTTGCGGGACTGGTGGTGCATATATTTGTTAGCTGGTTGTTCGTGTACAAGCTTCAGCTTGGAGTGGTTGGTACTGTTAGTAAATTGGCTAAATAATTTAAGGGCTTTTTCTTTGGGTTAATTAGTCAAAATAGTAGGTGCCTAATTTAGGAGACAATTCATGAAAGGTGGCTTCACAAATTGTCAAAGATGGAGGTGCCTAACCTTATTGAATATTGACTAGGAAAATTAGGTAGCCTAATTTTGTTGAATGAAGAAATGTTTTGTATATTAGAATAAGAAATTTGAAGGCTATAAATATGGCTTCATTTCTTCATTGTATATCATCCCAAAAGAAAGAGAAGTTAGATTACAAGTTATTTGTAATAGCTTATTGTTCAGAGCAATTGTAAGGCTTATTACAAATAGAGTTTGTAATCGGATATTGGGTTTGAGAGAGTGTTTGTGGTTGTAACAATTATCACAAAGGAAATTCTTTCTCTGGTTGTCTTTGACAACAACAGTGGTTTTTCTCCGGTTTGGAGTTTTTATTTAAATACTTGTATTGTTATACTTTTATTTCTATATCATATTCTTGATAAATCTACCAATCTGAAAGCTGAATTCCTAACAACTGGTATCAGAGCTTGGTTGGTTCATTGAGTGATAGAGATGTCAGGTGTTAGATTTGATATAGAGAAGTTTGATGGAAAAATCAATTTTGGCTTGTGGCAAGTGCAAGTCAAAGATGTATTGATCCAATCTGGGTTATACAAGGCTTTGAAGGAGAAACCATCCCCTGATCCTAGCAAAGATACTACAAAGATGGAAGAAGCTTGGGAGGATCTTGATTTGAGGGCAGCAAGTGCAATTCGATTGAGTTTGGCTAAAAATGTTCTTGCAAATGTGCAAGGAATATTTACTGCCAAAGAGCTATGGGAGAAGCTTGAAGAATTGTATCAAGCCAAAGGTGTCTCAAATCGTGTGTACTTGAAGGAGCAATTTCATACACTGCATATGAATGAAGGTACAACAATTTCAGACCATCTAAGTGTTCTAAACGGGATTGTTTCTGAATTAGAGACAATCGGAGTTAAAATTGATGATGAAGATATGGCTTTACGGCTTATTTGGTCTCTTCCAACATCCTATGAACACATGAAGCCTATTTTGATTCATGGGAAGGAGAAGATAATTTTTTCTGAAGTTACTGGAAAACTTTTTTCTGAAGAAAAGAGGCTCAGTAGTGGAAAAAACATTCCTCATGATGGCTCAGCTTTGCTTGCTGAAAATTGGAAGAAAAATGCCTTTAAAAGGAAGACAGTAGTATGTTGGAGGTGTGGGCAATCTGGACACCTTAAAAGACATTGTCCAAAAGATGGTGGAGCTGTTTCGACAAGTGGCTCAAAATTGAATTCTGATGGTGATGCTAACAGTATGTCTCTGTGTTCTACAAGAGACTATGATGATGCTCTTTGAAAAGAGCATGTACATTCCTCTTGACATTTTGCTAATCTCAAATGTTGTCAGGATAGAGGATGTGTAACTGGTAGCGAGTCCACAAATTTGTACACAGGCATTGGTTTGCAAGTTGATGCAGGGTGTATGGTGGAGAGTATGTTGATGGCTGAGGAACTTCCAGGAAAGCAAACAAGGAAGTTGCACCATAAAATTTCAGCAAGGTTTTGTTCAACATGTGTCGAAAGGAAATCTTAGTATTGTTAAAATTCTAAGTGGGGTATATTCTTTATGGTGGAGTATGTTAATTCTGTTAAACTATGTCTGTTAGTTTAAACAGAGTTTGTAGTAAGTTTTACTATGTTTATTTAGCCATGGTGGAGATTGTTAGTAAATTGGCTAAATAATTTAAGGGCTTTTTCTTTGGGTTAATTAGTCAAAATAGTAGGTGCCTAATTTAGGAGACAATTCATGAAAGGTGGCTTCACAAATTGTCAAAGATGGAGGTGCCTAACCTTATTGAATATTGACTAGGAAAATTAGGTAGCCTAATTTTGTTGAATGAAGAAATGTTTTGTATATTAGAATAAGAAATTTGAAGGCTATAAATATGGCTTCATTTCTTCATTGTATATCATCCCAAAAGAAAGAGAAGTTAGATTACAAGTTATTTGTAATAGCTTATTGTTCAGAGCAATTGTAAGGCTTATTACAAATAGAGTTTGTAATCGGATATTGGGTTTGAGAGAGTGTTTGTGGTTGTAACAATTATCACAAAGGAAATTCTTTCTCTGGTTGTCTTTGACAACAACAGTGGTTTTTCTCCGGTTTGGAGTTTTTATTTAAATACTTGTATTGTTATACTTTTATTTCTATATCATATTCTTGATAAATCTACCAATCTGAAAGCTGAATTCCTAACAGGTACTGCTGCCACCATAAACATATCTTGGTGGGTTCTGGTGTTCGGGCTTCTGGGTTATACCGTTTGGGGTGGTTGCCCTCTCACATGGACTGGGTTCTCCACTGAAGCATTTTCTGGTCTTTGGGAGTTCGTCAAACTCTCTGCTGCTTCTGGGGTCATGCTTTGGTACGTACTTACACTCCTCTTCTCTCTCTTTAGGTACTCTTCTTGGGGAATATATAGAATAAATGCTTTGACATGATTCTTCGTATTTTTATCACAGCGTGGAGAATTGGTATTATAGAATACTGATACTGATGACTGGAAATCTACAGAACGCAGAAATTGCGGTGGATGCTTTATCCATTTGGTAATTTATAGTTAATAATATACAGACAGATTTTACTGTCTTGTTACTATCAAATTTTTATCTTTTTCTGAATTGATCACTATGTGGTGGACTGATGTTGTCTGGTTTGGCAGCATGACCATCAATGGATTGGAACTGATGATTCCTCTGGCATTCTTTGCTGCGACTGGGTAATATGTCTCCATCTTTTCCACGTACCCTTCCTGCAATTTTTCTGCATAAAGTCAAAAATGGAGGCCATACCCTAACATGTTTGAGAGGAATAGGCTCATTATATCCATACATTTTGCCACCAACCAAACTATATATTAGTGCGCTTCACTGGATGGATTAAAATAACACAATCACAGGAAATAATGAAAATAAAAAAGCGTCCTGTACATCATGTTGTGTTTTTCACATAAACATGACGGAATCAAACTAGTAAGAAAACAAGTGTATGGTAGCCATAGAAAACAAAACTGTAGTTTAGTTAGTCAAAACAAAATTGTCCAGTTATAGAGCCCAGCAATTCATTTTACTCTTTGTTATTATTTGATGGTTATCTTATAGCAATTTGGAGGCCTCTGGATTGCTGTATGTCTTTATCTTGCCTCATCATGCAGGACCCAAAAGAACTTCCTTCTGCGAATTTGTGTCCCAAAAGCTTTTAAGTTTATCTTTTTATTAATATTTTTTATGGCCACATATTTCTTGATTTCTGATTCTTCAATTCTCGTTCTCTCGACGTGTGGTACTATAAATTATTTGACACGGTTCTCACTGACAATGACATAGTCCTAATTTCTTACTCAGTTTGCAAATAACAGGCTGTGACAATGCAGTTATGTAAGTTCAGTGAATCTAAAATAATCATATAGGGGAAAGATACAAACAGGAGCCAACGCACACATTATTTGTTAGTCAAAATTGCTATATTAGTTTATACGCATTAATATTCCACAATATAATAGTGACGTTTTTACGTAGGCCCAAAGACTAAGAAGAACCTTCATGGAAAGATTGTAAGACAGGAGAACTTTGTTTTCATATATTTCCTTTTCAACAAAAATTAACCACAAGAAGAATTCCCCCATTTCCAAACTCTTGCGCCCACCTGTGCTTCTCTTTAGTCAAAATTTTAACTATTATTTTGTGAGAGTTAGAAAGAGAATTTGTACCTATCTTACTAAAAGTCTTTTGTTACTGTTCATTAAGTTCACTCCCAGAAATTGTGTTTTCAATTTCTCAAAGTTGTAATTAAGAATTCATAGAAGTAGTGACTAACATTGAATTTGCAGAGTGAGGGTTGCGAACGAGCTTGGAGCTGGGAATGGAAAAGGGGCAAAGTTTGCGACCAAAGTGTCAGTGGTGACATCAGTTATAATAGGCATATTCTTCTGGGCGTTGATAATGCTCCTCCACAATCAACTCGGCTACATATTCTCTTCCAGCAAAGCCGTGCTTCGTGAAGTAAACAAGCTGTCTCTACTCTTAGCCTTCACAATTCTTCTGAACAGTGTTCAGCCAGTTCTGTCGGGGGTGGCTGTGGGATCAGGATGGCAGTCATATGTTGCGTACATAAACTTGGGCTGCTACTATCTTATTGGGGTGCCTCTTGGATTCTTGATGGGTTGGGCCTTCCATTTTGGAGTTATGGTACGTTTTCTGTGACTGCTTCATTTCTTGTTGATATCTTGTCCAAAAACAAAAAAAAGATTCTTGTTGATATGAATATTATCATAAAGTGCTCACATTAATTGCAAACGGAAAAATGAACAGGGAATCTGGGCAGGGATGATTTTTGGAGGAACGGCAACTCAGACCTTGATATTGTCTGTGATTACCATTCGTTGCGACTGGGACAAAGAGGTTATAAGCTAATCATTCATCCAAAATCCAAACAAACTTTTACTTTTTGTTATTGATTTAGCTTCCATTGTGCCTTAATTGATCTATTTTGATGGTTTGTAATTGCAGGCTGAGAAGGCGAACTTGTATGTAAGGAATTGGGCAAATCCAAAACATGAGCTGAAATAATATGGTTCCTTGACAGAAGAATGAGGGACGTGAGCAGAAGCAATGAATGGGCTCCTCAGTTTACACAAGGGGTCTGGTCCTTTTGAGGCCTAACTGCCACAGAATCGACATATAAATGCAATAGGCTTCCAATCTTATTGATTGAAATTTTAGACTGTAGAATTGGTGTATTATCATTCTTAAATGATTAAATAAAAAAAATTCCATTCAGATTCGATTTTTTTTCGTCGTCATGAGATTCCGATTCGTTCATCAAACAAGCAAGTAGAAGGTGAAAAACAAGTCTGCTACCGGCATGTCGTTGTTAGAAGCCCAAGCATTGGCCCTTAGAAGACTGTTTTTACTTTTTCATTTTTAAGTCATAATATAGTTTTTTTATAGAAATTATAAAATTTATTTATCTTACTTTTATCTTTTAATTAATAACTTTAATATAACTATAATCTGCCCAATTTTATATTAAACTAATATTATTGGGCTCATGATGGTTAAGAATAATGGACTATTTACCCATGTTAGTTTAGAATAAAGTTTATGGGTCCTTTGTTTTTCTGTCACGTTCACGTACCAACCATCTTCTTAATATCCATGCCAATTTGACTATCTGTTACCTGCCCTTTTTTTTGTCGCATGGAGCCCAAATGCTGAAAGTTTGGCTCAGCTCAAACAACAACCTATGCTTCTTCTCCTTCTTCTTTATGCTGGCCTTTTTCTATAAGAAATGAAAAGTTCTTCTGAAACTAACATAAAGACAATGTGGTATAGCTTGCTGGGTGATTTATTTAGGAGAAACTTTTAAGCATGGCCGGCCATGGCTGTCTACGAGACAATAATTGAAGAATGAGATTTTGTATAGAAGATGTCAAAAGCAGTAGTTGCAATACATGTCCGGCAACCAAATATTTGCAATAGTGAAAGTGGGAAGGAACACTCATTTCAGGCATCTGCCCGTACAATAGGGTCCAGTGGCATCACTCTCGATCGGGTTACCTAACTACTAGTCATTGTGGAATTTATGCTGGCCACCAAGTCAATTCTCAATAATGGGATCAAGTTAGTTGCCCAAAAGGAAGGATGAAAGAAAGAATTAGAGAAAGGGAGAAAATTTTCAAAATCCAAAGTTCTCTCTCGGTTCTTCATAAAAATTGACTAAAACTTCCTGTTTGGAGTTGGCTCTTACGGTTTGCTAATTGGGAACCAAATAGAGGAGGGAAAAGAAAATGAGAGAAATGATTATGAACAATGAATCTAGATAAGATATATGCAGTTATAATCTTTGTATAATTTTAGAAACAAAGGACTAGAGGAAGAGAAATCAAATTAGTAAGTAACATTTTTGCGGATGACATTTTCTGTGAAGGTAATGATTAAAAGCTTTGAAATCATGAGCAAAGTTAGAGTTGAATTACACGTATATGCGAACGTTCATCCTCGTCAAGGTGGAGTATATCCGATCGAAGCTGGACAAAATCAGAGTAAAAGGGATCACTGCTTTTTCCTCAGATTATGTTCATCCTCTAACTTTCAGTAAAGTTGATAGGAACTCTCACTAGCTAGTTAGGTGGAGGAAAACAGAGAATGGTGTAAAACTAAATAAATGCAGTTTCAGATAGAGGCTTTTCATGAAACTATATGTGACAATTTTGCATGATAATTAGGGCAAAATTGTACCATAATAAAAGGACGGACAAGGAAAGCGATTGATTTTTTTTTTTTTTTTTGTACAAGCTTGGAGTCAAAAACTAATCATAACATAAGCGAGGAAAAGATCTCCCTCTAACGTCGTTTAACAAAATGTTACCTATACCTGCAGGAGGCCTATCGAAGGAAGTCCTAAACTCAGTTCGTGCACCTTCTTAGCCATCCAGTCCGCAGCCCCGTTACCTTCTCTACATGTATGCTGAACCACCACCCTCCAGTCCCTTGCCATATAGTGATATATGTAGTATAGGAGATCAGTATTCGGGTGTTCCTTCCTGTATCCATTTTTTAATCGCTCTGTCGTGGAGCCTATGTTTTAATCTCTCTGCCTCCATTTGTACGATATGCTGCCGTTGAAGAGTGCTTTGTCAGAAAAGCCTTGACTTGAATTTTGGATTACTATTCACAGGGACAGAAGGAACGCAGAAGCATCACACCGGTGAGCTTTCTTATGCTGTTCATTGCTCGCGCTCACCTCCCCTTCTCCAATCTCTTGTTGAGTGGATTTTAAATGACAAAACCCGCCCAAAACTGTGTATATTGGAATAAGAATGGGTCACATGATGTTGGAAACCTTGAGCCCTTCAAAATGAGGGTCACATGTGTATCATAATCAATTCGACTTTTTGTGGTTCCACCCAAAATATGACAAATGAATTTGTGTTTTTTATTCATGAAGAGGAGGCGGCGTAATGGTGATATATGTCGAAATCATTAATGAATTTTTTTAAAAAAATTTTAAATATTTTTGGATGAAATTGTTATTAACTCAGGAAAAGACCACAACGTCAAAATCAGCCGCCAATCAACATGTAAAATAATGTGCAATTAAGTGGACCCTGACTTTCCATGTTTGCAAATAGTTTTTCCTTCCTCGTGGGATATCATGGTCCTCAAGGAAATACTCTGCATACGACAAGCTTCAACATCAGTGCCAGTACAGGCATGATTCGACGCTAGCTTATGGAAATTTTTATTTACTCACTTTTCTTTTTTTTCATTGGCTGAACGTAATCTGACTCTAGTAACTGCTTACCTCATAAAATTTATGAGAACGGATAAAAAAAAATACTGCGTAGATATTGATTTGATTGGTTTTGTTCTGTTTCAATATATAATAATATACACGCACAGATACATACAATGCCAATATCTATCTTGGTGTACTGTCCAGTGTTTGCTGGGAAGAGATGCTTAGGCCATCTCCAAACGTGATTTTTAAGCTGTATCTTCAAAAAAAAATTTGGTAAACAATGTTATTTATCATTGGAGTGCTTAAGCATAGTATGCAACTATAAGAATAATTGTTTATACAAACAACGGTTGTTTAAAATAAAATAAGAATAAAAAATAAATTAAATAAAGAAATCACAATAAAAAAACTCAAATCAAATATCATCAAATCCAAAATCAAAAATAAGTTAGACTCCAAGAATCACAAACGAAAACTATAATCAAATGTCATCAAATTTAGAAAATCAGAAATCACAATTAAAAATGTAGAAATTTAAAAATCACAATCAAGAGAAAGAGACCAATTGAAAAATCAAAAAATTCAAAATCACCATAAATCAAAACTCTAGAAACCAGAAATCACAATCACTATAAAAAATTCAAAAAATCCAACTGAAATCACAACAAAAAGCACAGAACTTAAGAAAATAAATGAAATTGATTTCCTTCAATGCGAAGACGGTGAGACCAATTGGAGTCTCCACGCACATGGATTTCGCCTCCGGCCAAAGATAGCTTTCGGATGTCAAATCTTGAATCCATGGGAGATTAGCCTTCGAATACTAGGGGAAGAGATCTCGAAGCATGGGACATACGAAAAAGGAAATGAAAGTCAAGGGAAGAGACCTCGCTGTCTATTGCCTCGTGAAAATCTAGGGAAACCAGGGGTTCACAAAGAGAAATCCATGGGAAACTAAAAGTTAGAAATCGAGAGCTAGAAACTAAGAGTCAGGGACCGAAAGCTAGAAATCGAAATTCAAAAATCGAAAGTCAAGGATCGAGAGCTACAAACTGAAAACTAGGGAAATCAAAAGCCACAAAAGAACTTGTGGATTTGAATGAAGATGAAAATGAAACAGAAGGTGGAACCAGAAATCCGAAATCGCAAAAATAGAAGATAAAGATGAAACAAAAATAAAAATCTAGAACGAAGAACGAAGGAAGATGGAACGAAGCCGATTTGGAAGAAGAACGCTCGATTTGGAAGAAGAACATGATGGTGAGGCTTGAATGCTTGGAATGCCAGAAACCCGTGAAGTTGTATCTTCAAAAAAAAAAGCTTAGCGTGGGAGATTGCAAATCCATTGCAATGAAAAAAATAAAATAAATCATGCTATAAGAGATATTGCAAATGAGATCGTTGGAAATCAAACAGTTGGAATCACGTCGCTGGAACTTTTTTTTTTAAATGTAGCCTTAAAGAGCATCAAATTTTTTCTATAATTGTGCCTCATTTTAAAAGATTTTCACACAAAAATATTCAATTCTCCTTATCTTTTTCTTCAATTCACAAGTTCATTTGTTTTGACAAATAGATTTCAATCAATTTAATTTGAATTCTTTCTTACATTTTATGCAAAATTATTAACCTCACACTAGCGAAAATTCTCAAATTTGTCCATCTTTTCCAAATCCACAAAGTAGTCAAAATACTGAAAATTTTCCATTTCTTATATTTTCATTCCAAACAATAAATCCCGCCATGTTTTATAGGCCTCCAATGGGTATTAGTGGTACATATATGCTTCTATTCTAACCAATCAATCCCGTCATATTTTATAGGTCTCCTCCAATGAATACTAGTGGTGTAAAGTTCACTCATCAAGAACCAGAAATACTAGTCGGGTCCATGTCCGACTCTCAAGTTCCACAATTTTTCACCCAAGTTGATTTGAAAAATATGGTGCTCGATGAAAGAAGAGGAAATATGTCACGTTCTCAAGTTAGGAGTACGTAACCGGCACAGGTATTGAGAATAATCTCGTCACGTAAGCCTCTTTCTTTATACATATAAATGACTTTCTCACAACTAAGATAAATTGTAATCAACTTATAATTACATATTCATTTGAAAACTTAACCTCTATACTATATAATTTCAATTATCTTAAAATATACACAAATACTATGTAATATAAAAGTTGAGATCCTGCCTGTGTTATATGGAGCAACTCTAGAGTGCAAAATACGAAAGATACCAAAAGCTGAGAGCCGTGAAAATAAATCAGGCTCGCTCAGAAAATGTGTCGTCTAGTTGATCAACTATCTGAAGGAGACTGACCAAAATCTGTATTCTTATCTGAAAAATGTAGAAATATCGTGTAGTGAATTTGAAAACTCAGTGAGCAGGTAATTCTTACCATAACAGAAACATGACAAGCAAGGTACAAGTTTTTCCTTCAAAAGTAAATAGTTAAAACAAGGAAAAGATGAATGCCATATACATCATATGTTTGAAAGATCAATAACAAGAAAGTTTCAGTATCAAAATACATAATATCCATGTTACGATATTATATAAATAAATACAATCAGATCCATAGTCATTTCTCAAGCATGCAACAAAAAGAGTATTCACCATCAATCAGGAATCATCAGGCAAAAGTCCGCACAATTATCCATCAGGCAAAAACTCGTACAATTATCCATCAGGCCAAAGCCCGCATCCATCAGGCAAAAGCCCGCACAATTCATCCATTAGGCAAAAGCCTGTACAATTTATCCATCAAGCAAAAGTCCGCACACTCCATCAGGCAAAAACCCGTATAATTATCCATCAGTCAAGTAAAAGTCCATTACACAAAACTCAATATGCACTAGGGTTAACATTGATAGCTACTTTAAATTCTTTCGTATAAATACAAGAAAGAAATAACAGGAAATGCAAAATAAATAATAATGTCACATCTCTTCCAAAAAAAGCATATGCTTACTGATAAACAATAGCCACAACAACATCAATTTAACTTATACATTTATATCCAAAGGCCCACACATGTGTCTCATAAAAACCATTTTTCAATTCATATAAAATATCAACATCACCATAAACCAACATAATTTTGAGTATTCTCAATCAGTATAGCTTAATATTAATAGAGAATTAAAATATAAATGATGCTTGTCCTGCATTTCTAAAGATTATACTAGGAGTCATGTTTAAAAATATGGATAGTTAAAAATAATGTCATAGTAAGTATTATCTACTCACAGGTAAGGGTTCTAGATTGGACAGTCCTAAAATGTGCTTTTCCAATTTCTATTTGATCAAATTGACCTCAAAAACGTATCCGGAGGGTCCAAACAATCAAGATAGCAACTTCGGGAACATGTCACTATTCACTGCCGAAAATACTATTTATCGCCTGAAAATACTATTCACGACGAACAAAAATGCTATTAGATGGCCGAAAATATACCTATTCTAAGGTTTATCTAACTCCTGAATCCATCTACGGTGTCAAAATTTCAATTAGAGGTCTTTAGGTAAGAGTTTTAGAATTTACCTTTTTCAGAGATTTTCTACTTCAGATCTGCGGCGATTCAACGGTTGATTTGAAAAACTGATCGGTTAAAACCGTAGTATTCTTCGTCTCGAATCCAATAACACCTTCAGTTTTGAGATCGGAAACCAATATTCACTTCAAATCTAAAGAAAAAAGTTAAAAGTTACTATTCACTCACTATTCATCCATCTCAAAAATTTCTTCCGAAATCTCCTCCCTCCGGTTGTCTCCCTTCTCCCATTTCCGTTTTCTTTTTATTTTTAATAATAATAATAATTATTTAATAATTGAATAATAAGATTTTATTTTATATATATTCATATTAATTCCATTTTTCATTCTAAAAAATCCCAAATTTTTTTAAAATTTCCATTCTCATAAACATTTAGCTAAACTCTTAAATTATGATTTTTCTTGATAAAAATCGTAATAAAAAAATCTCAGCATAAATATCTTTTTACATATTAAAAGAAAGAATATTTCTAAAAATACAATAAAAATTTATTAGAGGCCAATATTATTTTCTTTATACTTCTTTAACCCATGTAGTAAATATACATATTTTCTACGGTTCTTATCCCTATTTTTTAAAAAATTCTCTCTTTTATTCATTAAATTCTACGGTTATTACATTCTTCCCCCTTTAAAGAAATTCGGTCCCCGAATTTCAACCTATCCTACCACATGTAGGGAATGAAAACAAAACATAATTCGGAGTTAACAACCTTATTACTTAAATAATTGGATATCTCAGTTGTATGCCATCTTGTATTTCTCAAGTGGCTTCCTCACTTGAGTGGTTTTATCATATAAACTTAACTATAAAGATTTCTTCAACCATAAATTCTTCAAGAATATTTGGTCACCAACTGATAATGTCTAGTACTCTAATATTTATGGTCCTTATAAAATTTTGACCTGTACTGAGTTGCTTATATTCTTTTTCTAATCAATTTCATCGCTATATTTGCAAATAGATACTAACTTTCTCACTCACAATTATGTGGGTATCTGGCGCGCATATTATTCTCTTTTTTCTAAGTAGCCTCCCCTGAAAAGTACTTTTTCTACATCACTTTCACCGTGACATTTCTTTTGAATTTAATTTCTTCACTTGACTATCTACTATAGTCATTGATTTTTTTCTCATATAACAACTCTTTGTCTAACTAAATTTCCCAACACTGAATAACATGTGTTGGGTCTGGTTGATACTTTCGTAGCATAGATACGTGAAAGACTGGATGAACATTATCCAATTTAGATGGCAAAACCCAACAGTAAACTACTGGATCGATTCTATATGCTGTGGACCAAACTTTACTCAACTCACTCACCCATTAGGAGACCTATAATGTTTTATATAAAATCTCAAATGGCGCCATTTGTATATTGACTTGATAACTATTGATATGAGCAAATTCAATTCAAGACAAATAATTTCTCCTTTCTTAACAATTATTCACACGTATATTTTCAATCTGAACATAATTCAAATCTTAGATACTAAACTCAACTTAGCATGGTATAATCCCTTAATTTAAATACCTTGATCGCCTTTTATTATTTTCAGACATGGTTCATTCTCTTTATTACATTCATCAAAACATCATAAGGTCATCATCCTTCTGTTCCTCTCAAAATTTTCATTACTTTTACCTATATCCACTATGACACCATAATAACTGAATTTTAAAGAAAACAAATTAAACCTCCTTGTAATAAGGAAAAAGGGAACCTTACATTTAATGCCAAACATTAATAAAGGACGATGCAGCAGAAAATGCGGAATACATAATAGAGCATGGTGCCAAAATAGGAAGTTAAAAATTTGAACAAAGCATTGAAACATTAAAATCGGTGGCTGTAATTCTTGACAATCTGTAAACAAAATCTAACTACGATTTCGGCAAAAATCGGTGGCCGCAAATTTTGAATATATGTGCCAAAATCTAATTCAAAGATATTGTTATTCGGTGGAAGAATATCACATAGAAAAGAAACATTTCTGAGCTTATAAAAATCTGTGAAAAAACAAAGAATACGTAGCTAACTGGTAGGATGCAGTGGATTGCTTCAAAATCAATGTAATCAATCAACTGTAAAATAACCAGTCCAAATTAAAATTTCTCAAAATAGCTAATCGACTTAATAATATCGATAGTCGACTGGCAAAAACATTGAGGAAACAAAATAAATTATTTGATTGTCCCTCTTCAACAATTAATTGGTTTGTATTTTCACTTTTTTTTACAATGACACCTATCACCTACAATTTTTCTACAAGGATCAAAAAAATTCCTAGTGATACCTTAATCTTATTCTCTTTATATGTTTAATTTGGGTCACAGTCATATTTATTGTAGATATACATGCTTGCCGTCATTTTTGAAAATTTTCACCTTCAATTTATCTTATATCCACCAATAACTCACATAGCTGTTCTAATTATATTCGGCCTCTTCGCATAGCTATCATAAGTATGCATTTCTCTGAGTTCTATAAATTCACACGTTAGTATCTTTACCTTCATACTCAAAGTTAAGGTGTGTTCAGCTATGGAGGGAATTGCATTCTGTCAGTTTCAAAATATTTGTGTCTTTTGTGGTTCCAATCCTGAAAAAGATGGAGAGTATGTGAAAGCTGCACAAAACCTAGGTATGGTGTTGGCCAGAAGAAAACTTCATTTAGTCTATGGTGGAGGTAACCGTGGGTTAATGGGGTGTGTGGCTACATCTACACATGTAGGAAGATGCCAAGTTTTAGGTATTATTCCTACAGCTCTAGTTGTATCAAATATCATAGGAAAAACAGTTCGGGAAGAATTTAGAGTTGCTTACATGTATGAGCGCATGGCTAGAATGATGAGCAATGCTGATGCCTTCATTGTCCTACTAGGGGGTTTTGGTACTTTAGAGGAGATTTTTCAAATAGTATCTTGAGCACAACTGAATATGCATCACAAACCGATAGGTTTGTTAAATGTTAACCATTTATTTGATGGTATGTTGTCTTTTCTTGATCATGTTGTGGAACAAAAGTTTATCCCACACTCAACACGACGAATTCTCATCTCAGCTTCAAATGCTGAGGAGTTGATTGATGGTTTACAAGCATATGTTCATGTACCTGATCAACTATGGCTCGAATAGAATGGACGACAGACAACCGCAGGAAGCGCAAGTTAGATTTGGATCTTCATCTATAACTGTAGTAGGACATGCCATTGTTGTACTACTTCTACTTTCTTAGGGTCAACTTGGATATCATCCTTACCAACCATACTCCCTTAGAGTTGGTAAAACTATATTTAAATATTGCTTATGTTACTCTGAACTTTTAGAATATTCTAGATACAAAAATAATTTGATCCAAGAGTGGCTTAATTACTATTCATCAAGTCTATAAATACAATCAAGGCATGTTTTAAACCTAAATTACATCACTAAGAACTTATAGTGCTCATATCGAGTCCTGAAAGCTGTTTTCAGATTATTCTCTTTCCTTTTCTTCAATTGATAATATTCATATCTCAAATTAATTTTAAAAAAACATTGAGCACCTTGTAACTGATCAAACAGATCATCTATACGAGGTAAAGGATATTTATTCTACACTGTCACTTTATTCAACAGTCTATAATCTATGCATAGTTATAATGATCCGTTATTCTTTTTCACTAATAGGTCTAGAGCACTTCAAGGAGAATACTAAGGCGTGTAAATCCCTTATCTAATAAGTCTTGCAACTGATTCTTCAATTTCTTAAATTCAGTGGTTGCCGTTCTATATGAAGTATAAATACTAGTTGAATTCTAAGAAATAAATCAATATCAAATTTTATT